>VWZU01014421.1:1678-89642 GCA_013397095.1 Sterrhoptilus dennistouni | reverse complement strand
TTGTTGTTTTTTTTTTGTTTTTTTTTTTTTTTTTTTTTGTTACAAACTGTAAGAAAGTGCCTGGATATGGTTTGTGAGCAGTTTCCCTCCTGCTACTTCAAAAGAGCATATTATTCATGTAATGAACAGGCTTAGTGCTGGACTTGACAAAACACTGGGAAATACACTGTTGGGCACAATTCTGAACTGGCAGGGAACTGGACTGGATGACCTAATGGGGCTCTTTCATCTCCAGTTACTTATGATTTTCGATGCTAATTAAAACCTCACTAGCTAGTGGGGAAGAATATCACGGCCAATTCAAATAACTTCTTAAAAACTTTCCTTCTGTTTATTTTTTCCACTTGCCCACTTCAATTTTATATCACTTAAAAACACCCTTAATTACAAAAGTGTTCAGCTATAAAACTACAGAACAAACAAACAAAGCCATTTACACAGCTTGTAATAGAAGTGCAAAGGCCAGGAAATAAATTATTTTGCTTTATTAAGGAAAAAGAAAGTAATTTCTCTAGTACTACCCAGGTCCCCAGGTGTGCTGGGGTATGGCTATGCTCTCAGCTTACCTTCTATCTGAGCTCTCCCTTAGCTCCCACCAGGTCTGGACACTGACATGTGTCATGGGGAAATTTTTTGCCTTAATAAAATCAGTCAGCCTTCAGACTCTTGCTGAGCAACTGCTTCAGCATGATGCCTTGCTGGAGAAGGGCAGCCCAAACCCACTGGCTTTCACGATTTCATGATGGGTGTCTAGGATGTGGGCTGATGTTGGATCCTCA
The DNA here is from genome assembly GCA_013397095.1 of Sterrhoptilus dennistouni. Classification (NCBI taxonomy): domain Eukaryota; kingdom Metazoa; phylum Chordata; class Aves; order Passeriformes; family Zosteropidae; genus Sterrhoptilus; species Sterrhoptilus dennistouni. Next base: position 88,863 of record VWZU01014421.1, on the reverse strand, counting down.
ACTTCTTCTGAGCTCTTGGAGGCTTGTGGGGAACCAGGACTCCTTACACAGCCTCCTGGCCACAGCTGCTGAGTAGTTGCACATAAGTGATGTCTGGGTCTGGTGTCAGCCCAGGGGTGGACATACTACAGCGATGAAATAAAAGTGTCTGCCCTGATGGGCTCATATGCAAACCCAGATGGCTTTTTGTCTTTCCTCAAAGCATCAAAACCACTGAAACACAAGAGAAGACCTTTGAGAAAACCTGTCAAAAGTTGAAAAATTAAATGGGGGTACCACGACTATTAAAGTTTAAGGAGACATTCACACAGGAGTATTAACAGAATAATCTTGAGTGAACAGGATGTCTGAAGGCCATGTGGTCCCACCACCATGTAAAGCAAGGATGACTTTGAACTCCAACTCTATTAAAACACTTTTTCAGGGTCATGTCCTGTAAAATTCTTAATATCTCCAGGGTTAGAGGCTCTGCAACCTCTGTGCTAATGTCAGACCACCTTCATCATAAGATCTTCTTTCCTAATACCCAAATAGACTTTGTAATATGTTACTGCTTGTGTTATCCTTTCATCGTGTACCTCTGAGAAGAGTAAAAATGTCAAGGAAAATAGGAAAAAAAGTCAATGTAGTAATGCATAATAATACACATAAAATAAAATAATTCAGACAACCTGTTTACTGCCTGGAAACTTTCTATTTAAAGAGAAATGTCCCTAAGTGGCTGTTATTACTGCAGTGACACACTGTCTAGAAACAGTGCAGCTGTATTTGCATTCACCTTGCTAAAAGGTCTTTCAAAACTGCAAAGTGTGAGGTCAATTAAGAAATAACAGAGATTAGAGCTGATCAGAGTAGATGATCGAATTTCATTTCTAAGAGTGATGTTTTAGTCTGCAGGGTCTTTCACATCATCAGGTGAGACTGTGAGGAAGAGTCGTCCAGCAGGAGTTACTTGAGCATCAAGACCTGTCTAAGCACTGTGATGAATCCTGATGATGATTTTCCTGAGGCACCATTCTCTACCTTGGGGCAAGGGGTTGCTGAGGGTTGCTATTGCAAGGGTTGCTTTAAAGGTGTATTCAGTAAAGACTCCCCTCTTATATCAACATGGCCAGAGTCATACATGTCCCTTTGACAGAAGAAAGAGGATACATCACAGTCACAGAATATTTTGGAATGCACTCTAGAAACTTTTGAAGTTTTGCTCAAGATAGGTTTGAAAATAAAACAGTGGAGAACACTACTTTTGGCAGACATATACTTGTTATGAAAGGTATGGATAAGAATCATGCCCTGAGGTTTGCTGGACATGCACAGGTCCCAGATGAACAGTGGGCCACGGGAATGATAGATGTATCATACAGCATGTTACATGCAATTTATTTAAATTTGGATTTTCTCTCCTTCTAACACACTTCTTTTTTAAACGTTTTCCTGTAACTATTGTATATGGTAGTTTAGTGAGGACCATAAACTTGCACTTTCCAGCAGCCTGAATTTATAACCTGTCAGAGTATACACATTCTTGGACAAGAAATGTCTGGTTTTCCGTAGATCTTTATTCTTTTGTTATATTCAAAGCAATGATTTTGTTCATGGTCTGAACAGGATTAGGATGAATAAACTGGCAATTACCTATTAAAGAGTGGCATGCTTGAAGGAGAGTCAGACTGGAAAGGTGTTTGGATTACACAGTATTCTCAAGAAAAATATTCCTTTGTATTTCACTTTATTCTGCTTGTAGGTATTTTTCAATGAACTATAATTGTCATTTGGTTAAAAGAGTTTCTCTTCCTAACAGATTCTGGGTCAAGTTGTTAATATCAACTGTGTGGTGATGGCCAACTTCTCCAGAAATATGAAAGTCGGAAATTCAATGGAAAGAAAACATTTCTTTGGTTCCAGGATGTGGGCAAACCCTTATGGCTGAAATAGAGCCGAAGGGCAAGGAATGTATATGTTTTTTGGCCTGACCCTCCAATATATCCATTGATTTATGTCAGGAAGGCAGCAGAATATGTTCCCATGACTTTACAAGCCTGCATGGGAAAAGGAGAACATTTTCATTTAAGTTAAAAAGATAGAATTAACCCTGCTTGGAGAAGGTTTAATGCTATTGCAATCAGGCAAATGAGAGGTTTGCATGCTTTTTCACAGTTTTAGTTTGGATGCTGGATTGGACACAGAAGCTGCACATTTTAATATTGGTAGTGTCTGGCTCAAAACCAACACACATCTGTGACCCTGCTCATCTCTCATGCACATCAGGATGTGTAACATTACCCTGACAGATGCAGGAAGAAATATATCTTGGAGTAATTTTTTTTATTTTCCACAAAGAAATTGAGTTGTTTCAAAAATGGATTGTTACCTAAAAACAGAGCCCTTCAGAGACAGATGTCTTCTGAGGCCAACAACAGGCCAGGAAGCTATTTCCTAGTCGAGTCTCCACTGGCTGCAGGTGACTTGACTCAGAAAGGAGAAAGACATACCTTTTGTTCTGGAAGGTACTTCTGGTGCTCCCATGCTTCATGTCTCTGACTTCACAGCTTCACAGTGGCCACCTGAGTTGATTTTGGACTGGGAGACAGTCTATATTATGTCTGGGTCAACTGGGCATACCCCAACAAAAATAGCTCTTACACATTATTGAAGTGTTTTACTAGAGGGCAAGGGATTTAAAGGAGGGAGAAAGGTTGGTTTCATCCAGAGAATTGCTCTTTTACAGCCTGCAGCCAGCTGGATTCCTGATGGGCTGTTTCAAATTGGAAAGAAGGGAATAAGATAATTATCCTTCCTTAAAAATTAAGTGTCTTAAATTGATTTCACTTAACTTCCAGCCTGAATAGAGTGGCTTATGATTTACAGCAAGGTGAGATCAGAATCAGGCCTGCAATCTTGGTGTTTTTTGTAAAAGCTGTTTTCATCTCTAGATGTCATGGACCTTTCTGGGTCCCATCTGTCCAGGGGTGTCTACAGCATTACTCCATAGACAGGGTATTTTTCTGGGCAGAGATTTCATTCCACTGATTATTCACCAACCTTAGTGATACTGAACTTACAAAGTCTATTTGATTTCACATTTTGGAGCAAATTGGCTAGAGTGTGGTTTCTATAATTTTTAAAACAGGTTTTTAGTGCTAGTGCTTGTTTAAAGAGCCAGACTTCCGTCCCTGAAAAGCAGTTTGCTCTGTTGTAATACATTGCTATAGATCTGGAATTTTTCTTTATATTGCTGTCATGTCTGAGGCTTGATGTGGAAAGGACAGTTTGTGGAAAAAAAAAAAAAGATAAATTGTTGATCAGTTTTTTGCCTCTTACTGGGTCTGCTGACTTATGTTTCAATTCCAGCAGCACTTCACTGATAGCTTTTTCCCAGTGGCAGAAATTGTTCTTTGGAAGGTATGATTTGCCCAGGACAAAATCAGCTCAAGTAGTTATCTGGCAAAGAGCTTTCAGAAGCTTCCCAGCTCATATTTATGTGTCTTTTACATCTCTTTTCTTCATGTTGCATGAAGGAAATGTAGTGAAATAGGGTTGAACTAGGGAATGAAAGGTCTGAGATCACTGTCAGCAGAGATGCAGAGGCAGAGGGATCCACACGACTGCTAGCAGAGGTTCTTTGGAAAATTGTTCGGGTTTTTTTTTCATTCCCTGTTACTCAACTTTTACAGGAACCAATCAGACCAGATAACCCACTTACAACAGTTTCAAGTCAATCTATCTCATCACTGTTTATAGCTGCCTCTGATGTGCAGTTCATAGTGCTAAAGTACTCCAATAGTAGCTAAAGTACAGCTCCAGTCCCTGATGATTAATGTACTTCCTGAAGAATGGATCCACCTGAGATAACAGTTGTCAAAGCCTGGAAGTTTTGATGTTCATTCTAACCCCTCTGGGATCAGTCAACAGACCTCTATTGGCTGATGAGTGGTGGAATTCTAGGCCCAGAGGTTCAAATGAGCAGCAGAGGGTTTAGTTGCTTAAAAAAACCCCAAAAAACCATAGTAGAATTTAGGTGTCCAAATCCCAGACAGTTCCTCAAAACTTGCACCCTGTTTTTCATTATTAGAAGCATGTAATATAGTGCTATTACTATGACTTCACTGGATATTGACCAGTGCATCCCAGAATGACACTGCTGTATTTGCCCAGAACTACTTCCCTGTCGACTGGTTGGGTGCTGTGGTGTCACTGCTCAGCAGAGGAGACATCCCTCTGGATGTTAAGAGGACCGTGGTCTAGTAGGACATACGGTTCATTTTCACTCACTGTGAAGGGGTCTGTGCATACAACTTCCATCCCTCAGCACCATGGCTCCCCCTCTGTGGGTGCAGAAGGCCATCAACAAGTGTCCTCCATCTCCCCTGATCAGGCCATAGGAAGGAAGACTATACTTGTTTGACCCTTGCTGGATGTCAGACACCCACCAAAGCTGCTCTATCACTGCCCTCCACAGCTGGACAAGGGAGAGAAACATTAATGAAAGGTTCAAGAGTTGAAATGAGGACTGGGAGAGATCACAAACTAAATACTGTCACAGGCGAAACAGACTTGCCTCAGGGATATTAATTGAATTCATTACTAACACAATCAGAGGAGGCTAATGAGAAATAAAACTTAAAAACACCTTCTTCCCACTCTCTACTCCTTCCCAGACTCTACCTTCTCCCACCACAGTGATGGGGTCCCTCCCGAAGAAGAGAATCCTCCACAAACTTCTCCAGCATGAGTCCATCCCATGGCCAAGAGGTCTCCAGAAACTGCTGCAACACAGGTCACTCTCCCACAAGGTGCAGTCCTTCAGGCATAGCCTGCTCCAATATGGATCCCCTGCAGGGTCACAAGTCCAACCAGGAAACCTGCTTCAGTGTGGGCTCCTTTCTCCATGGATCCAAAGGTCCCTGCCAGGACCCTGCTCCACGGAGTCACAGTCTCTTCTCAGGCGCCCACCTGCTCCAGTGTGGGTTTCCTCCACAGGTGGCAGGTTGCATCCCTGTGGTTCTCTATGGGGTCCAGTGGAAGAGCTGTGTCACCATGTTCTGCACCCTGAGCAGGAATCCCAGCTCCAGTGTCAGGAGTACCTCCTGTCTCTCCTTCTCCAATGATGTTGGTGCCTGAAGAGTTTCTCCTCTCATATATTCTCTCTCCTCTCTCTGGAAGAAAACCACCCTTTTTTTTCTTCTCTTCTTAAATGTGCTACCACAGAGGCTGGGCTCAGCCTTGGCCAGCAGAGGGTCAGTCCTGGAGCTGGCTGGCACTGACTCTACCAGACATGGGAGAAGCTTCTGGCTGCTTCTCACTGAAGCTGTCCCTGTAGCCCTCCCGCTACCTAAACCTGGCCACACAATACAAAGGGTAGTTGTTGTGCCACAGAAGAAATGTGCTTCCCCTGCCAGCCTGGGGACTATTTATCTCAGCTGGAAGTTCAGGATTCTGGGAGGCCTTACTTCTTTGGTATTACATGATTATCGAATCAAATATATAAACTATTTGGGAATGGAGAGCACACGCAGAATGCTTCTGTGTTTTTGCATTAGCCACTGAAATGTCTATGGGTGGGAGTCATCTCCTCTAAGTGTGTGTGTCTGTGTCTGAGCAGAGCAGAGCAGAGGTGGACACAGATATTGCCTGACACGGTGATGAGATTTGCCAGATGCGTTGGGTGACACACACCATTATGCCCATACACAGATCAGAGTAAGTGAGGAGAAACAGGCCTTCTCTGTATTTCTGTTCTTGGCTCGTTACTGGATAATTGCCAGGTATGTTCACACAATTAATTCCGAGTTGATGCAGGAGAGAAAGCTTCTTCAGACTAACAACCACCTCATCCATCAGTTAAACAGGGAAAACCAGAAAACCTACTGCCATCTTGTGTCCCATTGGTGTTTACCAGTTTGAAGGGAAAGAGGAAGATAGATAAAGTATTTAATATTTAATATTCACTATTTAGATACACAAAATGATGATATTTCACCTAAACTTTAATAACTTTAAAAAACAGGCTAATCAGAGAAACTGGGGACCCTAAGGACGATCCTCATGGAAATAGCCAGCCGCAGGGAGCCAGCTCTGACATCTTTCTCTTGGAAAACACTGTCGCACCCATTGGTTGCATGGAAAACCATGACCATGTTGCTTTGCAAGTTCACTGTTTTGCAAGGATTTTGCAGACTACTCCCAATTGCAGTGTTGATCCCAGTCATCTATGGGCTGCAGATGGAGTGACAGCAGAGCAAAGGGCTTTTTTTCTTTTCCTGAAAGCAACGGTTCAAAAGTTGATCTGGATGAAATTTTGTTGTTTATTTTTTTATTTCTGAAAATGCACTTTTAAGTCATTAAAATTTTCTGAGAGGGAAAGGAGAAAAAAATCAAAACATTTTGACTCAATATTTGAAAAAGAATAATTCTTGTGCTTGTTTAGAGATTTCTATTTTTAGAGACTAATCTAGCCTTGAATTGAAAAATAATGAAGTACTTCTTGCCCTCTCCACTCCCCAGGAAAACAAAAGTCTTTGTATTTACTTTTATTTGAAATAAACCTTTTGTTAGATTGAAGATTTTTAAGTGCTTTGCTTTGGGTGGGGACATTGAAAATTATTTGGTTTTGGTCAACCACAAACAAGTTTTGGCTAGTGAGATGAAAAAGTCTAATTATTTGCTTAGCTCTTGTCATGAGTTTGAGTCCTGATGCCGCAAGCATGCAAAAAGAAAAAAAAGTTCTGTGTTGTGTTTCAGCCGGACATGGATGTCTCTAGTGGTGACCTAGCCAAATCTCTCTCTCCTACGAAGAAGCAACATTTGTTGAACAGTTGTGGTAAATGAGACAGAACTGTAGGCAGTAATACAAACTCCATCCTTTCCTTTGAGCCTTTGGAGGTTTACAGCCTGAGGCAGCTTCAAGGGATCCTCTGTTGGGAGTTAGAGGGACAGACAGAACTCAGTGAGACCAGACCCACCCTGACAACCAACCAAACCCTGTGTCGTGGTAAAGAAAGTGAGCTGGCCAACTCAAGGCTCAGGAAGGGTGATTTGGATGTGGTGGTTAATTTGCCTTTTGGTTAGAAGCTGCAATTTTATGTAGTTTTCTGGCAAAGACCATGCAATAAGTTTTTGCCTCTTTTGCTCCTATTCACTCATAATTCTGGATACGGTAAATGATGTCACATTTTGGAATTAGAGATGTATGGGCCATATTATTTTTTGGAAAGATGTTTAAGTGGTCTTGCTTTAACTCAAAAACTTGGCTCATCACAGACACATTGGGTACTCATGTGCATTTCCTATGACTTCAAGATGTGCAGTGACAGGAAGCAAGCATAATGTGTACAAACAGCAAGAAATAAATGCTGAAGAAATACAGGGTACCAGGTTTGCTAACACTAAACTGCAACTAATGTGTGGTATTGGAGACAGCTGAGTTATCACTGCAGAATTAAAGCACAAGATGCCTGCGGATTGTCATACTATACATATGTTCAGCATCAATATTTATAGCTGAGACAGTAAAAACATGTTGCAGAACTGCACAGTTGGAGGGAGGGGAAAATTGATCATTGCATTTTGGTTTGAAATACTTGCAACCCTAAACATGACTGTGCATCTTCTAATCTGGTACAACCTGGCACTGCTCATCTGCTTTACGATGCAGGCTAAGACTTGTCAGTCAGATCCCAGCCTGGCCATTAGGAACCGTTGCCACTGGAGTGCCAGGATTTCACGCTTGGTGCCCTGGTCACCTGATGCCTGCCCATGGGACATGCTGGGGGATGTGCAAACCCCCTCAGCTGTCTCCTGCCACTCCCTACCATCCATCTGCAGCTCCTGTCTCCATCTGCTTCTCAAGTCAGCCCCTGCCTGCCTGTGACCTCTTTACAGCACACTAGCAAAATTTAAGGCAGGTGAGGACCTTGTCTCAACTATTTATGACTTAAGTGGGAGAAAAATGTGAGAATTTTCTTTTTCGAATGTCAGTTGTCCCAAATGACTGCGGATATGTAAATAGATGTGTTTCACTTCCTCAAGAGTCTCTTTTCTTCCACAGATTTGGCTTTCTTGTTGCACAGCAGTCATTGACTTCTCCAAGCCTTTGGAGAAAGTTGGATTTCCAGCTTCTAGGGAAATTATAAATCTTGGCAACACATATCACAGTGTTTTGAAAAAGATAAAAATCTACTCTTTCCACAGGTGATTTTCTGTAACCTATCAGTCCTTCACTTTATTGAGTAACTTGCACTTAAAGCCGATGTGCAGTTATTTTAAAACATTGCAATTAAATGGGGACAGTAGAGTCCTTCAGAGTCACAAGTGAAGTACTGTGTCCTCTTTTTCAGGCTAAAATAATTGGAAATAAATATTGAAAAGCTGTATTCTAAGAAAACTTTAGATATCACCTATTTTCTCTCTTGAAGAAATTCTATTTCTTATTAATTCAGGACATGCTACAGTAGGAGGCATACTTCTTTAACCCTTTGCTGGCCTGTGCCATTGTAACTTTTATGGGCTTCTTTTAAGAACAACATCTAACTGAGATACCAGCACCTTTTGAAGCATACCTTCATTAGACATACACGAGACACGGAATTTCTCAGCACCATATACCTGCTATGCCACTTAGTAGTCAAATGGTTAAACTTATTCAAAGGAGCTGGCAGGTCTCATGTGGCATATTCACTAGAAATACATTTATATTTATGGTGGAACCAAGCCCACACGAAATACCTTGAGAGAATCTGCTTGTGAAAACCTGAATTCATAGTGGAGAAAAATAAAACAAGATTGATAGTATGAATCAGGCTCCTAGGTTTTGTTTTGAGCACAAGGTCTTTAAATGATATAAATACCTCTGCTTCATAAAAACAAACTTTCATACTGTCACAGCCTTACCAAGAAAGTCAATAAAACATTTATTACAAATTAAAATGCAATAGAAATCAAATTGACACTTTTTTTTAAGCTACATGGTTGAGTCAAGCCTTATCCAGAGCTCCTGGGGGAGAAACTCAGAGGTGACAATAAGATTGAGAGCACCACAGCCCAGCAAAAAAGTACCCACCTTGTCCTACCTTGGCCTCTGCTGCACTGTTGCTTCCCACACAGATTTTGGCACGGGAAAACAAACTGCTGAGCATCTCTGAGGCACAAGACTCATGCGGGTGCAGGGGAGGGTGCTGCTTTCTGCTTCTGTTCTCACAAGACTTTCCTCTTTGTCCAGTGATGGAAGGACTTCTGCAAACTAAGAAAATAAGCAAATATTGGTATGGGATCACCAGAACCTATGTCTGTCGCTCAGCTGTGACCCTCCAGCCCATGGTGTCCTTTGGCATAGGGACACCAAGCCCTGTGGCTGCAGGGTCTCCATTCACATCCCCTCTGTGGTGTGAACAGCCTTGGACAGTCACTGCTTACAAACTTCCCATTCCTCCATCAATTTTGCCTGAGTGTTTTCTGCAGCCACAGGTTACTTTGTTCGGTATTACTGTCAATGCTTAAGCCAATCTCAAAAGACCAAAACCCCTCTGCCCAGAAGGGACCATGTTGTTCTACCAGGTCCTGATAGTCAAGTGTGGTCCTCCTTCTTGGGTCAAGGAGCCAAATGTCACCCTTAATTATGGCAGACATTAATTTAATAGGAACAGATGTTTAATCATCTCAGGGTCTTCCTCCCAGGGTGGGGACTGTTATGCAGCGGGGCCATATGATTACCCACTTCTTTAGTGTGTTTACAGCCAGAGCACAAGCTTGCTTGCTTGTGTGTGCGCCACAGTACGCCCTGACAAACTTCAACTTATCTCAAATTAATTGGGATAACAAACGGAAAAAAACCAAGTAAACTATCACTAGGACATGAGACCCCTGATTTACTTCTCTTTGTCTAATCAGAGAGGTAATGGCTGTGGACGATCTTATGTGAGCACAGGGGAAAGGGTGAGGAGTGCAGGACTTTGTCTGCTGATGCAGTACTCTTACAGGAACCCCAGGGTTTTCAAATGAGAAAGTGCTTAGAAGCAGTTTATGTAGCCAAAAATGAGGTGGTAAATGGTTGTTCTGGGGCCAATATGGGGGCAAGTTGGCGTACCTATTTATAGGGCTGCAGTGCTGTCAGGCTATTTGATACATCTGTGGTTCTGTGTGGGAAAGCCCATGACAGGTTTGGGTGAAAATGTGAAGCTCTTAAGAATTTTAATATGATTTGTATTGCCATTTAATTTTTTAATAAAACTTTGAATAAAGTTGTGATTAAATGGCCATCATGAGTGGAAGATTCCACTTTAACATAAAACGTGAACGTTCCCAGAATGAGCTAAGATAAGTTTTATAATATCAGGTATCCACTTCTCTCTCAAATTCATTGGATAATGGATTCTATCAAAATGGAAAAAAAGAAGGCATAGATTTAGAAAAAAAAAATCTGCTGTGTAGTCAGTAGTTCCACATTTTGGAAGAAATTGCTGTGCTTCTGGCATCCTTAAATAATACCCTTTTCACATGATAGTTACACTGCTCCAAAGACAGTATAATAAACCATGCCAAAAATTCTTCTATTTCGTTTGCATGAAATTGAACTGACAGATATACCTGTCTATGTTATGTCCAAGAAAATGTCTTGTTAGAAACGTGTGAAAATATATTATATGACAGATGCTGAAAATGTTTCAGATACAGCAATAAACTGATTGTGGTTTCTGGACCAGATGTGAACTCTGTTTAAAATTCATCATGCTGGTCTCTATTCTAGCTCTGCACTTAAACAAATGGAGAGAAGTGGCTTTGCTTTTCAATGAAACCCATTATAAGAATAGAAGAGCTTCTTTCCATCTCATAAAGAATAGACCTGACAGTACGGCTTGCATCCACAGAACAAGCATTAAAAGGACAAACTGAACTAAGAGAAAGCTGTGCCAGTTCTCAGTTTTTGCTTTGTTAATGTGCATGAAAATACTTGGCACGTCAAAGCCACTACAACCAAGCAGACTGCGATGTGCATTGTTTTCGTTTTAGAGGGAGATTCACAGCCATGAAACAACCAAGGAGGCAAAAGAACAGGGATTTTTCAAGAAATGGTGTTAAACGGGAAGGAGTCAGTTGTAAAGGTGCTACAGACGTGACTGGGTTCTGAGAATAAGTCTGTGTTTCCCCAGCCCTTTATTTCGAAGCCAAGTGTTCCCTTTCCTTGCAAGGGAGCAGGATGAGAGCTAGACTTGTTTTTTTAAAAAAGATAGCTCAGGAGCTGTACAACCCCAGACGGGCAATCCAGACTTCTGAGTCAGGTGCTTAGGCTGCCCCTTCAGTCCACAGGCACCTCTGAAAACCAGCCCAGAAAAGACCAATGTGCTGAGGCTGGAAAAGGGGAGGAGGAAACGGGGGGCAAGTGGGTGTTTGTGAGGACTTCCAGCCACTCCTGGATCTGGCACTTGGCTGTGAGCAGCATGTTTGACACCTCAGGATCTTGCTCCACGCCTCTGAATTATTTTCTGTTATGGAGATAGCAAGCACCTTTTTCTCCATATCTGAGGGATATGGAGATTGCCCCTCCCTTTGTGTTAGTGCCCCAGCCTGAGAAGGAGAAAGGAGAGCTTGGTCGCTGCCCTAGTTGCATGTCCTTGGTAGGGGATAGGTGCTTTTGTTCGTGGCTTTTGCTCTTGTGCCCATGCCCTCCTTGGTCTGAGACATTATTTTACTTTGCAGCACAACAAACCTCTTGCAGTCTATCAGGAGAGTCATGTGTCTTTACACTGACATGTGTTATGAATGTAATGTAGAATTTATGACTACTCCTCTAGATCTGATAATTGCACTCAGTGTTGGGTTTTTTTTCATTGCCTTAGAAATACACTCTCTCTCTCTCCACCTCTCTTTCTAAAGGAAAAACAATCCATTTATTTTCCTACCCCAAAAGAACATCCACAAAGAAGGAAATAATAACACCTGTGAGTACCTCCCAATGTGTCTCTTCTATGTTTTAAAAAATATTTGAGGCTGTAATTTGAAATACTATAAAAGATGCATGAAGTCCTCTCTGATGTCAGATAAAGGCTTTCTCACAGTGAAACAGCTCTGCATACACGTTACATTTACCTCTCACTAGCACAGTACAGAGTATTAGAAAAATATTTAGGCTTGTCAGACTATCAACAGTGACTATATATGACTTTTACTACTGTCTCCATTCTTTTGGCTTTAGAGATTTATATAAAAAACTATTCCCCAAATTATGTAAAACCTCATATTCTAAAAGCTCTCTTTTGTTTTAGGCTGAGACAGAACTGTTTAATTTATGGGGAAATTTCTATTCTGATACACATCAGAATAGATATAAAGATATTCCTCGTGTATAACCACGACCACCCTCTTATCCTCCAGTGACTTCCAGTTGTCTGGCATGTCTGTCCACAAACACTCCTAATACTGGACTGCCTCTTTGTTGAACATGTACATTGTACTCAAACCCAAAACCCTGGGCTGCCATGGATGTAACTTCTATTCTTTCTGTAACTTGTAATCAAATTTCAATCCAGAAACCCTGATTCAATTACAGTGGTTATGTAGGCTGGACTGTGGGGATTTTCTGACTTTTCTGTTAAAGTACACTGTTAACACTGTCAGTTTAACTTTGTTGAATGTCACAAATCTTGACACAGTTCTATAAGCTTTGAAGACTGAAAATATTTGTGAAATATATTTATTTATATATAAGTAATAAAAAAATGATATTTAGAGATGTATATCTTCTATATAATATATATATCAGTTGAATATGTATATTTAACATATAACAATGAAAAGTTACAGGCTGAAAATATTAGTTAAAAAGAATAGTCTTTCTGTTCTTACATGTGACTTGGGTTATTAGAATCTTTAAAGTTAACATGCCCTGTCTTCTCTCAGAAACTGGGTTTTTTACTCTTTCTACAGAGCAGCAAATAAGCAAAAGCTAAGCAGGATTTTCTCAGAAGTTCACAAAAGCCAAGAGCTGGGTCTTCAGGAATAGCTGTGCATACTGCAAAACTAATGTTACCATCATGTTATTTGGCCAGATTCCTTTCCCAGTTATGAAAAGATAGCCATAATCCCATCCACAAAAACCACTACTGCCCAGAATAAGATTTAAGTCATGATTGATCAAATATGAGGCCAAGAAGCTTGTACATCTAGTGATTTATAAAAAACAAATGCTTTCAAAATCAAGACTGAAACTCTGCCCCTAACCAGCCTTATACATACCCTGCTTCATCCAAACAGTCCCGAAAAGTGTTAGTTGCAATGGAAGTGCTGACACAAGCACTGTAGTGATGCTGTAAGATACTGCTGGGTTAATATAAGCATTACACGCTAAGAAAACACACTGAGTCAGTGATACATATTTTTCTTTTGAACAAAATCACCATAGGAACAAAGGTCGTGTGTCACATGGATGCCAATATTTGTAAGTGTTTGTGTGGCTGTTCACAATGACACACATTTTATCACATTTTAGTAAAAATAGGCCCTTATTGAAAAATAACCATCTTCTTATTGGTGGCTCCTCTTTGGTTTGGCAAAGCCTGCTGTTCTTCTGCCTTTTCTTTGCAAATGCTGCTCATTTTCTCTTGGATGAGATAATGATCGCTATCTGCAACACAGATGGGCACAAAGTGCTCAGAGGGACAGGGAATCCCCTGGAGCCTAGGCTGTTTTTGTAACTTAGGAAATCAATTTCTGTGCCTTTACTGGCATTAATATTAAGGATTTCTGGTTGCTGCCCAGAGCATGGGGATGCTGAACACTGAACACAGCACCATGGCATCTTTTCTGAAGGGAAATCTGTCTGTTTCTCTGCCCTCTCTTGATGCTGAATGACTTCCTCACAGCACATGTTGAAGACTTCTTTTGCACCTAATGTTGCCCTTTCCCATACTGGTGTCATCAGCAGGATGCTTTGGTCTTAGAAAGGTATTTTTCTTTCCAGTCCATCTGTATTTCTCCTTTGGGGAATGATGCAAGGGTTTGCACAATCCCAGCATCATACACAGCAACCCCAAAAGGCTATTTCTGATTAGATGTTGCTGTTTAGTATCCTGTGGAACTGGACTACAGCAAGGTTTAAATTCTCAAAGTCTTTGCAGGTTGCAGCCAGCCTTAAACCAAACATAGTCATCAGATTTCAGACATGTGGAGCAGTGGGCCAAAGCCTGGGGCTTTGGGATGGACTGTCTCCCTCCAGTTGAAATTTTAAAAATAGCAGGATGTAACAAGACACTCCATTCATGCGATTGCAGTCATCTTGAGTGAATCATGAATCCATGTGCTTGAAGCTGTGTGTGCAAGGGGGCACTCCTGAAATTCGTGGTGATGTCTTAACACCCTCATCACAATCACAAGGTAAATAGAGCATGCATGGAATGTATGAGGCAGCCAAGTATCACTCGCTGTAGTGTCTGAGTGGCTCTGAACCCATGTTGCCAGTCCCAATGAGTACATTCTGTATGGTATACCCTGGAAAGAGAATCTTTGGCCTATCCTGGGGACCAGCTGGCTTTGACTGGTGGGTCGTGGCCAGAAAGCCATGAGGAAGGTTTCTGAGACACTCTCGTGAAGTGAATGGGGGAAGTGCGAATGGGGAAAAATAAGTGAATTTGGATTACTCATATCTTGGACTCCTTAAAAGCTGGGCTATGGTATAGGGAAGGTACAAGACTTGCCTGGCCTTTTGTTCCCCCTATATTTCATTCCAGTAACTGAAAATGAAACTGTGAGAGGTGAAACAGAAGTAAAGGACACTTTCCAGTTCCCCCCTCCATCCCTTTGTGCCTCGAAAAAATGATTTAGGTTGATCCAAGCTGACATTTTGAAAACCGTCCTCTGGTTCAGCAGCCAAGCCTGAATGTTGGCCACTCGCACCGCCCTTGCTCCGCGAGCGAGAATGCTTCCTGGGGACTGGCTGACAGCAGCCCCTGCGAGCCCTGCCAAGAAAACCAGCGGTAGGCCTCTCTAGAACAGATTGAATTCTTGACCTCTCAATATGCTATTTCTAACCACATCGGTGTCCTCTCTTCAGCAGCTCAATTAAAACAAAGGCAGACACTGGTTTCTATGGAAAGGGCAAGTTGCTGATATTTGCTTACGTGCAGGTGATGGGGCATAAGGTCCCAGTTCATGGCTGTTTTTATAGTTTTAGAAGTTGCCTGAAGCATTGCACGAGAAGTTTCTTCCAGCTGATTCCATGGCTTGAGATGTACTACCACGCAGTGGCGTGAAACCTGCCTGGGGCAAGCTTGATCTCATGGTCAGGACTTCCCAGACCCATCCAGCTGGCATAGGGCAAGGTGACTATGATCTTTGGAGCTCCCTCCTCCTGTCCTCAGGAACATGGAGAATAGGACAGTCTGTCAGATGGCACCACAGTCTCTGTTTTCTTTCATCAATATTTTTTTGGATTTTTAGTAAGAAAAAGAAGGTAAACAAGTGTGTACTTTCTTATAGAGCACTTGCTTGCAATGAAATTTATTCTGCCCTTTAGTTTTTTGGTGAGTCTGTTGCACATTTTAGGATTTGCCTATAGGGAACCTCTCTGCCCGGACAGGCTTTTGCCCTGTTATGGGTAGTTTTAATGTGCCAAGAGTGTATGTGTTAACCACCCTTCTTCCTACATCTTCATGTGAACCTTAAATGACGCAGTCTGTGACCACTGGGTAGTTTGAAGAGAAAACCTGAGACTGTTAATTTGAATCTTTTGGGAGGGCAAAGTTGAAGTTGAAGAATTGGCTTAGTAAGGTTTGATAATGAGTGCTATTAAGGAAGATTTTACTCTGTGTTTTGAACTGGAGTTTTGTAGGGGCTGACAACTTCATGTCTGTGTGTATTGCTTTGCTGAGGTCTTGCTGCAAAATGATGAAGGAACAAGTAACCTGTGCCAAAACACAGTTAGCCAGGATGTCCTGGGTAAACAGAGATTTTTAGAAAGTGTTATTTATAAAAGCTGGCAAATGAAACCATTGCATCAGTGAAGAATTCAACAACGCTGTTAAATTAACAGAGTGAATTGACTAGTTGTACATGTGGGCATATCTTCAACTAAATGATACTAGGCGGGGCTGCAAACTCTCCAAAGTACTGTTATTTTCAAGCTAAACCTCAGATAACCTCCAGCCCTTTAAAAATATCTGTTGCTGAAAATAAGTCCTCAGATAACCTTCATCCTTGGATAACCCACATAAAATCAAATATGAGGAACTAATAGGAGAAAGGGGGCTTGGAAATAAACTTGTTCTCATATTGCCCACACATGTGAGCAACATGCTGCTGCTGACTAGCGGTATTTTTACATATACTCCATGCGTTATGAGCAAGAAAAGGGGTGCTTTTCTTCGATAGCAGCAAGGTCACTGTCTGCTTGTTTAGCCAGGGGGCCCTGGTTTTCTGTTTATCAGGAGCTGTGGATACTGCTGGCACTCACACTCTTACTGTTGGTTTCATTATCTAGGGCTCCACACACTCGCCTGGGTAGGACACAAACAATCCTTTAACAGACCTAGGGAAGATGCAAATAAGGGCAGAATGGGTCTCAGAAAAATGCCCTCAAATAGTCTAAGTCCTTCTGAGAGGATATCTGCCAGAACTACAGGGAGCTGTGGCTTCTCCTAGATGACAATGGAGTTGTAAAAGTTAAAAGACTTTAAAAGGTTTAGAGTACTGGTATCTCAGGAGATGTGAAAAAGACGCATACCAAAAGAAAAAAAAAAGGGAAAAAAAAAGAAGAAAAAAAGAGAGACAATTTTCTGTGCTACCCACCTGAGCACTGAGTCTTCAGCTGTGACAAGACTTCAGAGCAAGGTAAGGAAGAAATTAGCCAGCCAGAAACACACAGCCAGATGCACATTGGGGAAAAAACCCCCAACACTTCCAGGTTTCTGCAGGTGAGCTGCTGAAGCCCCAGCCCATGCACTTTGATTACAATCATGGGAGAGTTTGATAGCCCTTGATGACTGAATAGAGTCCCCCAGGGTGTGAAGTCTTCTGTCACTCGATGAACAGGATTAGAAAGGATCTGTGCTGTTTACAGACCTTCCTGGATGTGCATGATTTTTTCTTCAAAGCAAAGAGATCATGCACAGCACTTGGCAAGAAGGCTAGCTCAGTGCAGGGGCACAGAGGTTTGATAAAGCAGTTTGCTGCCCCAGATAGTTCCTCTGGGTGGGATTTGGCAGCTCTAATGGAGGCTGAGAGTAAGGTTTGAATTCATTCATCTGACAATAGAAACTTGAGCCAAAGCTAACATAGACTTTTATGCTCATTTACAGACCTCTACAGACTAAAGGGTTCATAAAGGAGTTCACTGATACCTTGTTGACAATGGTGATGAAATACCCTGACTTGTCATCCTGGGAGATTTCAACACACACATCGACAAGGCTGCAGATATGAAGTCCCACAAACTCACCTCCTGGCTTTCCTCCCGAACACTCTCCGGGTATTTCTGTATTGACATTTACAGTCAGCCTGTTACTGGCTCTGAGTGACACGTGTCACCCTGACAGGAAATTTCAGTGAGGGGTGCAGGGTTTACTGAAGTTCCCTACCTGTGGGCAGTACCAGGAAGAGGTCAGAGGCCAGGATCACAGGGTGTGGTTTTTCTAAATTCCTCTGCCCAACGCCTACAAACATGCTGAGGAGAAGGTGATGGGATGAGGGAGAGGATGAAAGATGGAGCTGAGGTCCTCCAGATTTCCTGGCTTTTGCTATATTTGGGGGTCACAATGTGGATGTTTATTTTGTATAAGCATAATGATGACCTTAGGGTCACTTCTCACTATCAGTGTTGATTATCTTCTCTTTTTTAATCCATGTGCTCTTTGATTTGATCTATACTGAAAAAGAAGAGTGTGGACCAACCACAAGGGCAAGGGCTGTCTTGAGCCTGGGGTAAGCAAGATATTTGGTCCCCACAAGCAGGCCAGAGCAGACTAGATCAGGCAGGGTTAGCAGAGGAGGTACCAAGCTGGGTGCACTGGGTGGTAGGATGAAGGGTTTTCAAGGCATGTGAATACTGGTGGGACTCAGGGGGACTTCAAGCTCTGATTTAGCTTTTATCAGATTTCTCTCCTAGCATCACCCTGAAAGAGCAGCACTGCACGAGTGGGCCGAGGTTCTGAGGATTAGGGAAGTTCCTCCTGCCCTGCATGAGTCCCTTAAGATTCTTACCTAGTCCTCATTCCCTTCACCCTCACACAGTGCCTCAGAGCTGCTGCCCTGTTGGATTGGAGAGGAGAGATAAGGAAGCCAGGGCAGGAACCAGGATAGCAACGCTGGACAAACAACATCTGTCTTCATGTATCTGGTTCTGCCCTTGGTGACATGGCTTGAGAGGCCAAAGAGACTTCCTGAGTTGCAACAGCAAAGTGACAAACACCTCTGTATCCTCTTGCAGAGATACCTCCAGCTGAAGTGGCCACAGGGAGCAGCAAGCAATCATGCTGCTGAGAACCATGGATGATGACTCAAGGGATTCACTAAAGCCCAAACTGGGTGTCAAGAGTGGGCGAGAAGCAGTGGAGGTTTGTTACCTTTTTGAAATTTCTTTTTTTTCAAGTCACGTGCAACCTTTTGGAAATGTTTCTTGGTAAAAAAACAAGTTATGCTCCTTGCCACACAAGTTCTGATAGGTAAGTTTGAGTTGAAACCAAAGCACTCAGCTACAGACTTTATTTTTTTTTTCTCTCTCCAAATTGGACTGTGAAATAGTGGGCATGATTTTTTTGCCTTAACTTCGGCTTTTCCCCTGTCTGTTTTGGTTTCCTAATGAACAGCCACAGATCCTCTATATTATCCTGCTACTGTAGGAAAAACTGGACAGAACCAAACCTAGTTGCTGAAATAATGATGAGAAAAATGTCTTTTTGCTTTCTGTTGACAGAGGTAGTTCATTGCTAGTCAATGAGGCCTTTGACATGATCATCAGAACAAAGCTGTTAATGTAAATAAAGACATGTATTTTTAAAATTACTTGCTAGAAAACTCATAGCCATCATTCCCAAAATCAGTGAATCTTGTCTCACAGGTGCAGTTACCACAAACTTTTTTTAGTATTTTTATTTTCATCCAGGCATAACAGAACTTGACTCTAGATCACATACCTTCTGTTACTGAAATCTGAGTAATGCATTAAGTAATGGACGAATATGTCTGGATTGACTAATGTGGTTACAGGATTTTATCCTGAATTGAGATTCATGAATCAGGGATGAGAAGAGCCAGTTTTAATAAAGTGCAGATACCCCTTAGGGACCCGAGAGGGAAGGGGCTGTTTGGGTGCCCATACTCCCCACCTGCGTGTGCCACCCACTACCCTGCCCTTTCTTTCTTTCCCGCCCTTTTTTTTTTTTTTTTTTTTTTTTTTTTTTTTTTGTAATTTTTTCCTGGAGCATTGCCTAAAGAAATGAATTAAGGCTGTTAGGGCCCGGGTTGGTGTTGTGATGTTTATAGCCCCAATAGCGTGATGATTGTTTTATGGTGTTTGTGTTTTGGCATCAGCGATGCTGTGATGGTTGCAGTGCAATGTTGTCATCTGAGGAGGGCAGGGCCATGGCTACATTACATATATGTATCCCATACATGGTGTAGAATGCACATATAAATCATACAAATGCTGAATTCCTGGGGCGTGGGTTTGGGGGCCCTCATCCCCCAAGCAAGTGCTCATGAGGAGCAAGTGTGCAATCATGCAGCCAGGCATGAAACGGCTGAGGGTGGCTTGCAACAGCCTGCCGGGATGGCCAGCATTGCAGGATGCCATGCAATCTTCTGTCTAAAGAAATGCCATTTATTGGACTCAAAGTATGCAGCTCTTGCCTGTATCTTCAGACAACTCTCCTTAGCAAGGTGGAAGTGGGCCTTGGAGCCAGGATGCAGGGTCTGGAATTGCTGATGTTCCCATATGGGTGTGAAGGTGGGCACTGAAATTTCCTCAGAGTGGTGTGGTATTTATGGATGAAGCCCTTGTCTAGGAGAACTTCCTGCTCTGCTCCTACTGGTCCTCTCACAGGGGCTGCTGAAGTCAAAGCAGAGTGACAGAGCAGACCAGGAGGAACAGGAGTGCAGCCTAGACTGTGTAGGCCATTGCCTTTCACCTGAGGAAAAGAGTTTCTCAGGAAATACCCTGACTGTATCTGCTGCTCACATATAAATAATGATTTGATTTTTTTTGGATCAATTTCCCTCTGACCTAAAGACTGCTCTTTCCCTATGTATCTTCCTGCAGCTGAAGTGCCGCTGAAGGCATCATAATACAAATTGAAACACTTCTGCTCTCAACCATCAGCATTGGTACTGCCTCCCTACGTATCTTGTGGGCCTTTAAGTTGAATGTGAACCAAGTTTCGGACTCAGTAACCACATGTGACAACTGCACATTTCACTATCCCTTTCCCCCCCTCTTAATATTGTTATCAAACTTTTGTCACCAGTTTCTGTTTCATTAACCAATGCGTAATCTGTAAATGCCAGACCCCTGGTCCCATCCACAGGGCAGGTCTAAATGTCCTTCTTCAGCTAAACTGTGTTTTTTGCTTGATCTGTCGGCACTGTTACTGCATATGCTCCAACAAACCAAGTTTCTTTGTTCTCCTAAAGCAATCCTGCCTCAGGCTATCCTTCCAGTAGACATTAGTTCTTTTGTTTGGATAAAAGGGTGTCATCACTCATTCATGATGAGAATATGATTCAGCCTTGTCTCCTCACATTCACAGTCCAGTCTTCATAAATACTTGCTTTTACAGCATATTTTATGTATATTCAAATGGCTGACATCAGTGGGCCAAATTCTGCCTTAACATGAATGTGCTCCAGTCCTGCTGTTCATGTTGGAGGAATTGTAGAGAGACTAAATCGGAGCAAAGTATGATCTGTACCCAGTCCTGTTCAGATGTCTGTTGGTTTGGGGTTTTTCAGTGGCATTAAAAACCTTAAATAAAATGTTCCCTGATCTGAAACAAGTGAGGTTCAAACAGCAGCCCATTGAAGTGCATGTGATTTTTTTCTCACCTACTTCACTGAACTTTCAGTCTATGCCTACCAAGAAAGCTCCTTAGTGCTGCTGTTGTCATGCCAACTTCATGTAGATAGCCAAAATTTTGGGTGCTCAATTGAATTTACTGGAAGCACACTTCTAAAACTTCCCCATTATGTGTTCCTTCTTTTCTCTACTGAACTAAGTGCTTAACTACTACAATTTCTCTTCTAGGAAACTGTATTTGGGCAGGAAAAGCAGTGAAAGGCAGTGAATAGCAATAATAATAATAATAATAATTAAAAAAGCATCCACTAGAGCTTCTTGCTCTGCTCCTGAAACTTCAGATTTGTTATTATGTCTGTAAAGCAGGGAGTGGTGAGTGCCATCATTTCTCTCTGCTCTGAAGTCCCATCACTCTCTGATTTTCCAAATCAGAGCTGTACATGAACAGTATAAAGTGTATGGACTGTGTCCCAAACTGGATCTCTGCCAGTGCAAGGGAGAACTGAGGATGTGAAAAGACCTCTAAAATGTATAAAAATACTTGGAGTGCATTGATTCAGCTTCATGCTAGGTTTATTTAATATTAGTGAGGGTGTGGTGTAAATCCCTATAGTTTGGGGTTTTTTTCCTGGGCAAAACCTCCTAAAATTTGCTGCAATTGAGCTGAAAGATATGGAGAGATACAGGATACAAGTGACTTTAAAATAATTCCTCACAACATCTGTTAACACTGAGACGAGCTAAAGTTGCTTTATTTCATGAACTAAGGAAGTGGAAAAGAGCCTTAAGGAAAACACATTAGGATAAGCTTAAGGAAGAACGTAGAGCATATGGTGGCACATGGGTAAGGAGGCCTGGATTACCTCGGTTAATAACTCACCCAGCACACTGCTTTTCTAATCTCTTAATTTCCATATTTATCTTCAAGTGCTTTAAATAAGAGTTTTCCAGATCTAACTGTAGCTCTTCAGTGTATTAGAAAGTTTCTCTTTGGTGTGGAAGGATTTGTGATTAGCCAAACATTTCATGGCCCTCTTGGAAATGTGTTAGAAAGCCTTCCTGACATCAAAATTTATTTTAAAGGAAGGCTTGTCCTAATAGAAAAGCTCTAAAAGCTCATCTGTTGAGCCTTGATAACTTTTTAGAAGCTACTCCAATGTCCACTGAAGCAAAGAGAATGGCTCTAAGTGACTTCAGGATATATTTTATTGGAACACTTTAGCAAGGAGTTGGCTAAAGTGAGTATCTGCTTTGAAGATGTTAACATTCACAGGACTGTACAACATCCATGAATCGTGTGTTCTAGTACCTATTCAGTTTATTTTATTAAGTAAAAGTTTTTTTCATAAATCTACTCTCAACATTAGCAGGACAAAGAGAATTTTCAGTTCTGAGCTTGTCTTAGAAGGCAGTCAGTTTGTTGTTAGTTAATTTGATTGGAAAATTAATGGGGCACATAACTGGATGAATGGTGTTGAGAGACTTTATGGTTCTGTCTGTTCATTGCTGAATGACATATTGGATACCTTATGTGGAAAACGATGGCAAAAAGTGAAGTTATTCAGCAATTTTTTTTCCTTTTTCATTGTTGGGCTTTCTGACTCTGTCAGATAGCAGCATATCTGCTGTATGAATCCTAACTTCTCCTCTCCAGAAAGGGTGATGGGACTTTATGGGAATTCTTGCTTGTAAGTGTCATCATGAAAACAGGACCTGCAAAGCTTTCTCTGTGATTCACCACAACAAAAGACCTTTTGTTTCAAAAGCCAGACAAGACTGGTATTGGGCTGCATACTTGACTAACACGTCATGTACAAAACCAACCACTTAAAATCATGGAAAATTCAGGACATCATAAATCTTACACCAACTGCATCATTTTATTTATTCAATTTTTTTTCCCAGATATTTAAAATAAACAAAATATGTTCCTTCATAGGCTGTAAGCACTCTGCCAATTTAGAACTGCAAAACCAAAATGCAATATAATTGACTCACTGCTTCTACCAAACTGAAGTAAATAAACACTGGAGCCCCATTCATCAACTAGTCCTGTTAAGGCTCCTCAAAGAGCTGATCCAACACATGGGTCTTGTAGCATGTCTAAAATTCAATAAATGGAGGTGGTGTCAGACTACAGAAAAGGACTTACGAAGCCCTGGAAGATTTTTGATGAGTATCTTGCTGGCTATACCTTCTCTATTATATTGAAGGGAACATAATCCAGTCTCAATGTTTCTAATGCCTGCATCTCTGAGAGATACATGACTGAGTATTTGTCTTAGGAAGGATCTTCCCTGGAGGCTCTGGCTTCCTGTGCCCAAACCATCACATTCAAATCAGTCAGGGCACTCAAAAGTAGCCGACCTGGGTCCCAGAGCAGAGATGCACTTCTCAGGTGTGTGATTGCCTTCTATGCCTCAACCTGCTTCCAATTAAATTGCAATGTAGCCCCATGTGAAGGATGTGCTGCAGGACTAAGCCAGAAATGACAAAAACACAGATGATGAGTTCCAGTTAGCCATCTGAAAGTAATGACTGTGGCCATTGAGGCAGGCACATGTAACAGAATCTCTGAGAAACACTGTCAGAAGTGAACATAGCCCCATTGAAGGGAGAGGACCATCTAGGAAAGAGGGCCTTCGTATGAATGGTGTGCTGGAGGATAAGAAGAGGATGCACTGGATAGCAGAAGCAATTACAGACCTCAAGGGACTTGGAGAAACTGAGGTGGTGTTAAACCACTAGTCTTGTTAAGTTTCATTACCCTGGATTCAAAGAAAAAGACTGTGATGACAGCCCTGAATTTGTTAGGCAGCCTTCTGGGACATACATTTTGGATTCCTAAAATAGAGGGAGGCAACCTGAAGAGAACGGCTGGGTTGTAACATATGGCTGGGTGCTGCAAGTTTTCCTGTATTTGGAGATGGAAGGATGGCTTTGAGGATGTTTATCTACATTATCCAAGAAAAAAAGCAGGTAAAGTTTGGATATAATTTACTCACTGGAAAGGTAAATGATTTACTGATGGAGGGGTTGGTTTGAATAGCCAGAAGGCTATTAAAGTCATAATGAAGAAGAAATTTAAAAGAGGGAACAATATACTTTTGCTTAGTAGAAAATCAGACTCCCAAACAAGTGAAGAATGAAGCTGCCCAAGGACATGATGCCAACAAGTCCAGCCATTCCTGACCTATCAGTGTTGGGTAACTGGGTGTATATTTCATGCAATGGTACCAAAGTTGGGTAAAGTAATATGCACAAGTATCCTTTTAAGTGGAAAGCAAAAATTAGACAAGTATGTTTGTTTCTTTTTCTTTGTGACTTAAATAAAACATCTCTTTGAGGCAGTCTGAATATTTTTTCATTCTAAGTGTGAATAAAAGAAAATGAATATGCAACTTTGACCACAAAAATTAACTACAGTCTAGCAGATTCTAAAACTCTATTTTTAAAGTCAGAATAAAATTGGAAAACAAAGGCTAGATTTTCTAGGAGAGTGGGTTCAAAAGGTCATTATTCAGGAATTAGGATGCTCACCCAAGACCACAGGGGTCCAGACTTCTCTGCCAAATATGGATCAGAGCCCTGAGCCCATCCTCTCTTATGACTGAATAGAAATTTCATTTCTTCAGCAAAAACTTGACCTAATTATGACATATGGAGAGAAATTGACTACAGAACTGAAGCAAATGTCGGCTTATGTTCAGAAGATCATGCCTTGATTATATTTGTGTACAAAAAGAGTAAAATATGAACCAGTAGTGTAGATTCTTGGTTCTTTAAAAAGGCCAGTTTTGTAAAGCTGAAAACAATTATAAGTCAGATCTACTGGGAAAATTTAAACAGAAAAATGTGAATGATAATTGCAAACTGTTTAAAAACATTTTACGAAAAAGTCATAGTTGTTATAAACCAAAACAACATAGCTAAAGTGAAAGCTATTCTACTATACAGAAACCCACATGTAACACTTGAAAGAAAGAATGAAGGACGCAACAAAAATGAATCTAAATCAGAAGATAAGAATGGTGATAAATTTGCAAGGGAAGCAAGTGTAAGTAAAGGTGTTTGCCCGACAGAGTCAAAGATTATGCAAGTTAAGAACAAGAAGTTTTTGATGCACTTAAGGGAAGAAAACCTATCTGTGCTGTTTCTCTCAGTGGATAAAAATGGTAGAATTATTTATACTAACACAGAGAAGACAAGAATAGCTTTCTGTGTTGGTTGGAAAAAGCCAGTTGAAAATATATAATCCCGCAAAAGTGATGATGTATTTTCCGTTACAACAATAATTCAAGAAAATATTTTAACAGCAGCTACTAAAGTAGGTATGTTAAATGAGAGACTTGAACAACTTCTGTCCACAAGTTTGAAAAGAACAAGTCAAAAAACTCATTTGACTATAAATAATGGTTTTCTAGAAGACATTGAACACTAGGAAAGTTTGAGAGAACTGGAAAGATACAGTCTTAATTGTATGACACATATAGGATGAGAACACCAATCATGCACATTTATGTTTGACTTTCTTTGGTCTTAGAGAAATTAAAGTTGTTGTCAGACTGCTACTAACTCTGTGCAAGAAATTACAGTTTAAAAAACCCCCTCCTTTTCATAAATGTTTATGCAGCTAGCTTGATAAAATTAAAAACCAAGATTATGGTAAATGCAGCTAATAGTATTTGATGTAATGTATTTTGAATTCTGTATGGCACTAAGCTTGACATATGATGTAAATTTGATTAAGAAAACAATACTTCTTTAATTACAAATATTAAGTATACAGATATGAAATCAACATCGCACTGAAAGGGGGTTAAATGCTGGCACATTTATTGGTCTGAAAATGCAATTGCCAGTGGAAATTTATAATGTGCTTGATGTTTCGAATGGAATCCTGAAAGAAGTGATGGCTAGTCTTCTGCCATTCAAGATGTTTTTCTTGGAGTTTACATATAATTGTTTCTAAAAAGTAACACAGGAGGAAAAAAGAGTGAAATACAGACATGAACACTTTAGAAGCTGAAATCAACAAAGTAGTTTGTTTCTGTTTTTTTTAGTATGATTTCAGTCAGATTCTGGACATCACTAACCATATCTACATTAGCAAATGATTTGGCTGAACAGGAGTGGACTAGCAGATTAAAGCAGCTCACACCGGGCTCTCTACATGTGGTGCAGTGTTTGATGTCAAATCAGACTTAGTTCAATTCCTCAGACTAATCATCAGCTGCTCATTCAGATCCTAATGCCTGCGGCAGCGGCTGAGATGTGTGTGGGAAGCAGCTTCCTGACTGTTTTCCCCTAGCAGGGATTCAATTCCCCCAAATTAAATCCAAGTGGGTGACCTGCACCCATATACAATAAGTGGGGTTGGGAGGGGACACTCACATCTAAAATGCTCTCCTGCACCACATGCAAGTGTGTGGTGGATCTGGCCATTAAATCTACAAAGAAGGTGGGACTGAGGGGTTTGTGTGTGACTCAAGTAGGAGCTGCTGGGAAAGGCTGTCCTCTGAGGAGCTGGTCCTGAGACTGCTAAATAGGAAGCAGAAGGCTACATCTGCCTTTGGCATCACTGTGGGATGTTGTTCTTAGTACTGGTTTCCCCAACTGGAGAAGGGTGCTGGATGAATTGGAGAGAGTTCAGAGAGGAAAGTCATGTGGATAAAGGCCTGGAAAATATGTCTTACTGTGATAGGCCTGAAGAGCTTGTTCTGTTTATCTAACAAAGAAAAGATTAAGAGGTGACTTGATTGCAATCTATAAATATATGCAGGGGGAACAGAAATTCAATCACAGTTCACTCTTTTGCTCTGACAGACAAAGGATGTGATCTAGTCCCACTGCTGGAAGGTGAAATTGGGCAGCCAGAGACAAGAAGAAAGCAATGTATTTTTAAACAAAAAGACAACTAATCACTGAAACTGCTTCATAAAAGTTATGGTAGATATCCTACCCTTCACCATTTCAGAACATAGATTGGTGTTTCTTATTACATATGTGTTCTAAATTACTGCTTAACAACTTTCCCTTCTGCCTCCCTCCCAGAGTATCACCAAATCCCTTCAGAAGAAAAGAAATACACAGATGGCCTAGTAGAGTGGTTACCCAATGGCTTTCATTTGCAATCAGCTCAAAATTAGACTAAACTCTGTATGTTTGTTTATTCCCTTTTTCTCCCTCAATTTTATCCATTTGTTTGTTGGCATATGGGGGGATGAATATGCACATGCATGCTCACACACTACAAAGCTACTGATACAATGACTGTAACAAAAATTTGAGTAAACTGGTTTGTTAAATTTTAAAGATGTTTTATTCCCAACTGAAAATGTCCAGGTTCCACTAATAGTAGTGTAATAAAAACTTTCATATTGATTTTTTTTTTAATTTTGGCTGGGGTTGAAGTGACCCAAAATGAAACACTTGGTTCAAATTTTTCTCATAGGATTTTTCTCTACAGCAAAATCAAAATCTTCTTGTGGAAAATTTCAGTTTTGTAGTAAGTGCATTCCCATTAGAAAATAACTGCACTGTGAAACTCCCAGCCAAGTCTAGTAATGATGGTTATGACAGAGATGGGGGAGAGAGTGAGGGAGTGGATTTCATTACACTCTCTCACTCAGAAGAGAGGGAGAACTGAGCTTCTCCTTTCCCTTTGTTTTCACAGTCAAGTTTCTTGCCACTTCTAAAGCACAAACCCCTTATGCATATGCATCTATTGCTTTGGTATCAAACTGATAATATATTAAAAGGATTATGATTTACTGCTGTAATATTGGCCTCCCAACTTTCACCCACAATTATTGCGTGCATATATCTTCCAGCTTGCAAAATCCCTACTTGCCCATACAAATGATGTGATTGCATTACTCTGTACTTTCTTTGCTGTCCTAACTGCTCATTAGAGCAAACACCTCAAAGTGTGCATTTAAATATGTTAGGACTGCTTGGATTATCTGGCTCATTCTCTTTTTTTCTCCATCTTAGGAATTTTTCCTTCTTTTCTCTTGCCGCCCCACTTTTTTCCTGCTATAGTATATCACCCTGTATTTTTCCCCTCATTTTTCCAAGTGTCCAAATGTTCCTGTTTGATTTATTTATGTCTGACAGTGTTTCAGAGTGCCCAGTTCATTTCCTTTGGGAACATTCTGTGTTAATCTCTCTTCATTTGGATGCTTATCTCCTCCAGCACTGGTCTCCTACTCAGCTCCTCCAGTACATAGTTTTCCTCCTTTCTCCTGAATTTGTTTGCTCTGATGTTATCTTTTTCCTCCCTTAGTCAGATCCCTTCTTCTCCTATACTTCTCCCCATCTATCTTTTTTCCTCCTTCCTTTATGTTTCTCCTTCCTTTACGTTTCTTCTTCCTGTGGAACTGTTATGATCCAGAGGGATGACTTTTCTTGCCCTGCTCTGCAAAGGAGACCCACCTTTCAGCCGTGCACATTCCCATACCTCTTTTATTCCGCTATGCTTTTCTTTTTTTCTTGCCTTATTTTTTTCCCTCTCCTTTCTATGCCTTCAGCCTTTACCTGTTGCCAGGCTCTAAGTGTTTTGCTTGACAGGGATGTGCCTATTCCCCAGCCCCACATTTATCTGGGGAACTTGAGAGCAGATGACAGCCCTGGCTGTCAGTGTGCTGCCCCAAGTCTTTCCTCGTGGCGATTCTGTGTCTCCCCAGTGCCAGACAGAAGTGTTAAGGAAGTTGGTGGAAAAGAAATTGGAGGATGCTATTGCCTGACCCGGTGCGGCAGCCGTGCCCCATCGAGCCCTGCTGCAGCCCAGAGGTGTGTATGCAGCTGCCTGTCTGCACTTGAAAGAAGTCATGGGGGTGTGTAGACAGTTCCATCCCAGGGTCTGGCCGTGCACCCCGCACTGGCCAGTGCTAATAGGCGAGTAAAAGACCCCCGAGGGCCACTCACTTCCCTCTTGTAAATCCGCATGTGGTTTGAAGGGGTACTTTATGAGGTGCCTCTGTATACTTGATCCCTTGTATTTTTTCCTGCTGTGAAGCCCGAGGCTGTCTTTCACAGCTCCTGCAGTAAACCAGGTCCTTGGGATCCGGAGTGGCAGGGACACTGCAAGCAGCGAGTGTCGGCTTTCACAGAAGGCACAGGTGCTTTCATCAGAGGGCTGCCCTGCAGCCCCAGACTGCCCTCCCTGTGGCACTGCTGCAGAGTGGAGCTGGAAACCCAGGCAGAAGGTGGCTGAGGCTGGTCTGGCAGACTTTCTGCCTCCCCAGTGCTCAGGTACTGCATCTCTTGGTGGGTTTTTGCCCATTTTTGTCCTCTACCATCACAGGAAAGTGGTTGTTTTAGGCCCTTTGTCCCCTCCATGGTTCTATACCTATCTTATACTTCATTGCATGAGTGAAAAGCAAACAAGGAACTAGGACAGCAGCAGATGGCCTCGAAAGAGACGATGATAAGGAAGTGCATGGGAAGATCAGCTCCTGTACCTCCTCCACGCCCATTCACTCCAGCGACTCAGTGCCACAGAACATCTCCTCTGCCAAGAAGCACGGCCCCCTTGCACAAAGAGGATGTGGCTGATAGCTGACTTTGCCTTTCCTACAGGAGAAATGGTAGTGAGACTTCTGGGGCTCCCTCTTTGCACCTTGGCAAGATGCACAACTGCTTTGTGAAAACCAGCATCTGTTCAAGACCCATAAGGACCATCAGAATGTAAGTCTCAAATCCACAGAAACAACCTACTATGGAGATGTCTGTAAAGAGGTTTTAGGTAGTCACTGTAAATAAGCAAAAAATAATGTGAAATGCTCCAAAATATCTCTTTCAGAAGTCTTAAGCATGGTGAACACAGACTGCAGCATTTTTTAAAAGGAAAAAAAAATGTCAGTATCTTTATCCCTGACCCCTGCAGTTTCATGATGTTACAGGAAGAGAATGAATTGGCTACAGGCAGGGTTTTTGGAGTTGCTGTCCTACCAGCTAGTGATTATCAGATTATCTGCCTGTAATGACATATCCAGTCATATGTTTTCCCCATCAAGGCCAAAATAAATGAAAGGAAGAAACAAAGGAGTGTAAGAGTCCAGCACTTCATTCTTCATACTTCAAGAGCTGTAGCAACAAATACTAGGGAGGAATTCCCAAGTGAGAAATGATACCAGTTCAAGGTCACATAAGCTGATGCATGGAAGTACATTACAAGAAAACTAGAAAGCTATTTTGGGGACAGACATTGTTTACTGAATGCTTGGAGGGATTGTTTTTTATGTTCAGTGCCTTGGCTCTGGGTTAACAGTTGAGCCAATGTTTCCAAGCAAGGGGCTGGGAACTGGGTGATTTTGTATGCTGCTTCTGGGGTCGAGAGGCTAAACTATTCCTTTTTTACTGAACCTCAGGAAAGCTCACATTTTTCACGTTTTTTTATGTTAGAACTATGAACTTTATATGTTCTTGATAGCACTGCAGAAAAAGTTGATTTCTTAGTTTGATGACAGCCAATTTCATGGGGCAGAGCTATATGTTTTTGCTACTGAAGTCATTGAAAACAATGTGGACCCAGCTTTCTCTGGGGAGAAGGTGTATAAGTGGGGCTGTTCCTTGGAGAAATGCTAGTTTTTGTGGGGCTGCCACACTCCCATCACTAGTGTGATGCAAAATGTGCTGCTGTTTTCCCCTAGCAGGAGGGAGTGTGGGGATCTTTTAGGTCCTCCTTTCCTACCAGAGCTACAAAGGGCCTACCAGGCATCACAGGGACCAGGAGGAAATGCTAATGATAGATGACAAGGCCAAATCTCATGAGAGGTGAGAGCAGGAAAGGGAGCCCCAGAGCACTGGTCGGTGCCTGTCTCCACCTTCCTTGCATCCCTGTGGCGTAAATCTATGCCCAGGGCAGTGTAGGGGGTGCCCTGGCAGTGTAGGCAGTGCTGTGAGCAGAGCCCAACCAGCCTTTGCACAGGTCTTGCCAGCATCCACCCTGGGGCAGGAGCACGAGCAAAGGCTGACCCAATGACTCATGTACAAAGGTCTTTCTTTTGATTTGTTAGGGCTGCAAGTTCAATTGAGAACTGCTTGCACTGGCCAAAACTCTGCCTGAAGTTGAACTGGCTGTCAGGTCACACAAGAAAATGGGCCTTATTTTCTACCTTCCTGTGGGACCTGGAGTAGTTTATGATTTCTCTAGGAGGAACCTCTCCTCCTGAAAACACCACAATGGGCCTGAGTAAGCCTTTCCTACAGGAGCATCCCCAATGGTGATACATTTCTGCAGGCCACTTCAGAGTTGCCAAACAAATGGACAGCTTGTATGAAAAAATCCCCCGTGAGGGCTAATCATAACAACATTTGCACTGCTTGACCCTTGCTCCATTCAGTCATTGCAGATGGTGAATGCGTCCTCATGGGGACTGTCTACTGTGCCTTTGCTGGCACGTGGGACTGCCCCCAGCCTGGGAGTGCCTCCCCATTATTATTAATAATAAATTTGCAGGACTGGCATGTGCTGCCTCTGCTTCCTGCAGCAGCTGAAGCCAAGTCTGTAAAACAGGTCTAATTTTAGAGCAGCCGGGGCTGAGCACAGAGTGAGACCAAACCCGGGAAATTTTGAGATTTCATTGTTTCCTCAGCTGTGGGTGAAGATCTCCCATGGATGTTTGGGAGAGTTTTTCCCAGATACGTGAGCCCTTGCCTCTAGCTGCATCTCACAAAAGCTCTGTCTCCAAAACCCTGGTGACATCAGCCTCTTTTTTCCCTTTGTTCCCATGTCTTTAAAGTGGGAGACTGTTATTTTCCTACAGGGCTTCAAAAAGGGAGAAATTAGTTGTGAGAATTCATAATGAATGTTGTTCAAGTGTTTGAATAATAAGATGTTGAGGGCTTTGTTTTGTGAGGTAGTGCTTCAAATGCAATGCAATTTGTTTAGGCTTCCTGGGAAATTATGAAATGCACGTGTATGTGTGTGCGTGGAGGGGGCAGGGAAATTTGAGACCAGATTTTATGTGTGCAGGGAAAGATTTACAGAACTGTGTTTTCTGATGACTTCTTGCCATCAGTCAGTTTAATGGTGCTGTGTGCTGCTGAGCTTTTAAAGTTTTGTCATTTGGCAATAGCAGAGGGAAAACCTACGGTGAGACTGGTTCCTGTTTGAGTGCTATATATCTGGAAACCTTAACTAGCCCCTGCTGCACTGCTGGACACGTAACCCCAACACTTTGTCATGTGAAAGGCTATCAGGTAGCACAGTGGTGTAGAGTCGTTTCAGAGAGCACATAGGAATATGTTGCACAAAGAAAGGTACTCTTTTTCTCAAGAGGTTTTTCTTGTAAACAGACTGACCAACAAGCTGAAACAAAGCTATTGAGCCATGGCAAAGAAACAGGAAAAGTCACACTTCCTTTGTGTTCAGCAGACTGTTGTCAGTCGATGAAGTCTGCTATTAGTGACCTTAAGAAGGCCTATTTTGTTACTGAAAGAGGTTTTCCTGTTCTATGGATGGATTAACTTGAGCTTAGAATATCCCGCTCTTTTTATTGCAGGCTTTCATGTCTGCCCATTTTGTCAACATCCTCCAGAAAACAGGAGTCAACTGACAGAGTGACACTGTTGGAGATGAGAGATGTTGACTGTGTTATTTTCGTTACCATTTTTACTAAGTGGCCATACAGTGTTCTCATTTAATACTTCTATGCTAATTAAAACTATAATTTAAAAAAAACTTTCATAAGGCTTTAATTGTCCTCCTTTGGTCTGGGAACCAGAATAAGCCATTTGCAAGGTTATTTATTTGTTTTGGAACAGAGTATCAGAAAAGTGAGAAAGCAAGGGAAAGGCTCCGGGAGCGCAAGTCACACAGTGCCAGTTGCAATGTTAAACTTAAGTCAGGCTTCAAACCACAGATCAATTATAAGGTATTTCTACAAAAAAATTAATTACACTGAAGCTGTATTATGGACGGACAGGGAAAGGTGTTCCCGTGATGTAATGCAACCACCCCTCTTCTTTGGTCCTGAAAACTGAGGGTTTCTAGCACTTTCTCTCCTTGCAGTCCTGCTTCCTGCACTTTTAGATGTTATGAGTACAGGGATTGTTGTTATTATCTATTATGACACAGTCTGTGGGATCGAATCACCAGCTAGCACAGATAGGAAGATAGCCCATCTTTAAATAACACACATGGAAGAGAGTCTATCCCATTCCTAGATAAATTGTTGCAGTTTTTAATTCTCTCTCTTGTTAAAATCTTGGCATTTATCTAGTTCAGATTAATATAGTGTCAGATTCCACCTACTGGATGTCCTGTCTCTGTCTACTAATTCAAAGATCCCTCTGGTATAGGAAATATAATACAGCTACTTGCAAGCTAAAACCGAAAAAAATTTGGAATTTTCACACAGTGGGCAGATGCAACTTGTCAACATTTGTTTTCACTCCAAATGACACACAGAGAAAAACCTTATTAACATAAAGGAAACCCAGAATGGAAACATACAAACAAACAAACCAATCTAAACAAAATTATCATTTTCTTTAATGTAGGACCCTTGTTGTTTGAATGTACTAAATTGATTGACCAGGGCTTTCTTTTGTGTCAGTTCAATATTAAAACCAAATATTTTCCCATAATGCTGCATTGCTCCTGGGAATTACAGCCTGAACAAACACTATCCTTATTCAACTTAGGCAGAGGCTTTTTGGCTGGACTACAGCTCCTGTAATGTTATATACAACTTTGAATTAAGTGACAAATTACTCTGTGGCTGGCCTGTAGGAGAAAACAGGTACCTATAGCACCGATAAATGTGTTCACAAGAAGGTGAAGTTTAAAGTTTCCTTCAAGAGAAAAAACTGAGAAGCAGAGTGCTTACAGTGGACTATTTAATTTTGCTTGTCCTGAAGGAAAATTAACATTATTTTTTATTTATAGAAATTTTTGTGGAAATTTCCTTTTCTATTGTTGAGACAGAATACTCAACCAGCCCTATTATAAACCACAGATAAATCACCATTTATCTTCCCATTGGATAAATTAAATGAATTGAGATCTACTTTTTTTAGGATCTCACTAGCAGCTTTTGCCAATTGCAAGCATATTTCCATTTCTTTCTTAAACTCTTTCCTGATTGTTAATAGTATTTTTTAAAATGTGAACATTGAAGTTGGACCCGTCCTCTTTTTCCTTATTAATATTCCAAAGAACAGTGAGCATCTGCCTTTCCATCCTTGTGTTTAATAGTCCCCTGTTTGAAAATACCAAGATCCCATTTTCTCTTTTTGTCTCTTTTTTGCGTTGAATGAGGAAGCCTTGTGCAGCTCAGCTGGTTATCAGCCATGACTTCTAAATCCTTTTCTAATTCTCTCTTTCTAAAATATAGTCCAGTTCTTCAGTGCACAAACCATCTGGGATATTCAGAGTTATGTTTAACTGTACATTAAAATATGTTTAGGGTTTTTTTCTAAAGAGGTCAAGTTACCATTCAAATTAGATTGCATGTAGAACAGATCTGCTTTTCTCATTATTTACCACTCTGTGATTTTTGTGTCATCTGCAACACTTTGTAAGAAATGGATATGGATTTTTTATACTGGATCACAGATAAATATATTAAATAATGAAAGCAAATAAAAATGTCCCTTTTGTAATATCGTCACTGTAAGGGCACGCTCCCTTGAGTTCCTCTGGGAACTTCTCATTTCTTCTTGTGTTTTTATGTGCTATACTGCCTTTCTAGAAGACCCATTTTCTGCCACGTTGTGCCATGCTGAACTTGGACATTAGCAGGAGTGTACAAAATTGGAAGAGTTATGTAAGATGGTTAACTTTCGCAGCTGCTGTCTAAAACTACCCTGCTGAGTTTGGGAAATAAAATATTGAATTATAACTAAATGCTATCCAATGTACCCATCAATACACCACTTTCCACCTAACTGAAATATAGCCCTATTCTGCATCACTGGCAAAGGCCTTATCTTTTTTGTCTACACCGTTTATTGTCTTATACCTATGGGAATTGTGTTTATAACATCTGGTATGTTTATAACCTTAGCGACATAAGCTAGGAATACATGCTTGATGCTTTGATACTTGGCTACTGAAGGCATTATATTATTTTTTTCACATAATGAAGAGTTTTCCATTGCATTTACATTTTACTGTGGAAGGTTGGTTGTTTTTCTTAAGTAGGTAGAAGAAGAGAGAACAGAAAGAGTTCCCAGTGTTTAAGAGCAGAAGTATCTGGAGCTGGAAGCGTGACTACTGTGTTGCAGTCCCACAGAGTGATACTCCCCTGCAAATCACAGCCATGGGGAGGATGTGAAATTGGGTTTGAAGTTCAGTCTGCTCTTCTTGCAAGCATGTTTGGCATCATCTTCCTACTTACCTGCATGAAATATCCAAATCTCCCATGACAAATCTAGGCTGTTGACAACTTTAAAATTATTAAATTATATCTGTGTTAATGGTTTACACTCAGATGACACAAAGCTGAGGTTTTACTTTCAGCTATCCAACAAAAGGAATGGGTCCATGAGGAAATATTTATTTAACCAGGAGCTGCAGATCACTGGGGCTGGTGTCTGGTGGGCTCTGGTTCTCTCATTTCTCTTCAACAAGAGATGATAACTGTGATCACACCCAGACTTTCAATGCCAACTTAAAGCACACAAGACCATATGCTGATCAGCACAGCTGGAAAACCATAGTGCAATTTCAGTTCAAATGCTGCTTTGAGACACCAGCTACAGAGAAAACAGTTCAAGGTACCCCATGCTGTATTTGTCA
Source organism: Sterrhoptilus dennistouni (assembly GCA_013397095.1). Classification (NCBI taxonomy): domain Eukaryota; kingdom Metazoa; phylum Chordata; class Aves; order Passeriformes; family Zosteropidae; genus Sterrhoptilus; species Sterrhoptilus dennistouni. Next base: position 53,119 of record VWZU01014421.1, on the reverse strand, counting down.
GCAAAGGATATTTTTGGTGGCCATCAGTGTGGTGTCTGTGTGGGAAGTGTCTGCTGGCAGCCTGTTTTGGGGTCATTGTCTAAGGGACTACAAGGCGTTAAACATCTTCCACTTGTCCTAGTTTTTTTGAGACCTGGATTCACTTGCCAAAAAACAATGGAAAATCCATGCATTAGTATTTACTGAGGAAGCTCCTATTGAGCTTGGTTGTATATACAGAAGGCATGTGATGTAAAAGCCTCAGTCTGGAAGAACAGGAGTTTGTGTTGATCATCATGTAGGTGTGGTACTTAGGAACAGGGTTTAGTGATGGACTTGCCAGTTCTGGGTCCATGGTTGGATCTGATGGACTTAGAGGTCTTTTCCAACGTAAAAGATTCTGTGCCTCAGTGATTCTATCCTGCCCCTTCGTGTCAGTCTTGCATGTTGTTCCCAAAGGCTATCAGCAATGTGGGAAAGTGATCATCCCAGGACAGTACCCAAAGGGTTCAAGGGATTTTGCATGACACGACCGAGTGCAGGAAGCGCATATATAGCAGACATCATATACAAGATTTGTGCAGGGGAATGACTCCTCCACTGGAAAATTCAAAATTGAAAGGAGTGGAAGGAGCCAGCTCCCTGGTCAGTGAGGAGAGAAATTCTCTGATTTCAAGAAGAGATATAGCTTTAAGAAATAATGCGGAGAGGAAACTCATTTTCTCCAGAGTAGCCTTGGGCTAAACTCTGCTCATAGAAAACAAACCAAGGCCATGTGTCTTACATATCCAATGCACAGCCCTGAAACAACCCACAGTCATGGATCAAAAGCGAAAGTGCTCATTGTTTGCACAGATTGCTGAATACTTCAAATACAGTCATATATGAACTCAGGGAAAGCAATGAAAGGGAAAACAGTTGTTTGGGAGAACAATTTATTAGGATTAATTTCTCTGGTTTTATTCCTTCTTCCCAGTTCTCTGGACTGGAGGCTTGTTAGCAATATTTTAAAAGCTGGATACAAAACCTAAGTTAAATCCCTACGCAGAGACCCAGCCTTAAGGCTTTCATTACATTATGGTGCCATGAAAGCCTGGTTTTAAAAGTTGCCCTGGTATGTGGGCATGTTGGCACTCATCCTCTGTGATCTGGTGATGCTCCAGATCACTGTCTGCAGGCCTCTGGTTCCTTACCAGATCCCTATTTGCATAAGAAAAGACTTCCTATTTTAAAACCTTCTCTAACCTACAAATTAGTGTAGATGAATGGCCTCTTGTTGGAACTGGAGTGGTTATCCAAGTTCCAACAATAGCACAACCAATGCCAGATTTTAAACCCTCATAATGCATATAATTGTGTGATATTATACCAGAGGGGAAATTTGTTCTGTAGTCCAGCTGGTGATTAGCTTTACATTGAGGCATGGAGATTGGATATCCCTTGAAACTTTATCCTGGTTAACGTAACTACAGCTGGTATTTTGTGGTATAACAATTCAACCCTTACTCCTGAGAGCAGTCCCATTGGGACAGACCTGGAAGTCCTCACTTGGAGTTTACTCAGGAAGAACTTTTGCCACCTTCAATTGAAGTTTTGACCCAATAAAGTCCAAGTGTGAGTGCCAGAAGAAGATGCGCCAGCATTTCTTTGTTGGTTGGACAGTATTTTTTCACTTGAATGAGGTTTATTAGATATAAATATCTCCTAGAAATGTAGGAACCACTAAGCTGTATTTTACTAATACCTTGACTACACTAATATCCCAGAATCACCGACAGCAGCTAAAACACTTCTGCTGAGGTTACTCTTAACTCAGTATTCTGTGCTAAGTCTACTTACACCTGCTTATTCTCTAGGATCACATTAACCAGTCATTAATGGATGGCTGATAAACAGAGCCATATCCATTTGCAATTCTTCCCTTCTGCATCACCACTTCTCAATGTGCATGCTCCTACTGTTCCTTTTGCCTCTAAATCTCTTTTTTGAAACTTCTGAACTAAAGTGAATTCAAAGAGTTTGCTTTGATGGTTATTTCCAAAAGATTAACTGGTTGTCCTGAAAATCTCCCTCATGCATCATCCTCTTTTTTTTCATTTTAATTTTTGTGAAAATAAAATCAGTTTTTGAAAGTTATATTGCAACAGTATGGTTGTTTTTGAGTTTAGCCAATTTTTAGAAAAATCTATTTTCCCATAAAAAGTGAAACAGTCCAATACTGGACAAAAAACATATGAAAACCAATGCCAGCTGACAGGAAATAAGATTCTTCCTTAACTTTCATTCTGACTGTTAAAAAAAATGCTTGAAATGCATTTTAAAATTCAAATTGAAAAATGTCAGTGATATGATTAATTTTTAATACAGTGGAAACAGGGTTGGAACTCTTAGAGAACAGAAGAGAAAAAGTTCTTCCCTAAGAAAAGAGTTAAATCTGTGTGTCATGGATATATTTATTTCAAAGATGTGTGGAAGCACTAATCTTTAGAAGGCATTTAGGAATTGCAAACAAATCTGTCTTCTTTCACTTCTTGCCTTTTTGTTCGTATTGAGTGCATTTATTTTTTTTTAGTCTAGAAGAGTATGAATAGAAACATATTCTTGGACTTCTACACACACCACACTTTTTATATATCTCTATCATATATTTTCCTTTGTCCATTGTAAAATAAATGGTCCTGTTTATTCTTTTTTACTTATATCTCCTGTAGAAATTCCCTCCCACACTATTAATTCTTCGAATAATTTTCTTTGCAGCATTTGGAACCTTTTACATGTCTTCCATGTCTTGTTAAACAGGATCAAAAAGGACTCCAGTGCTGTAGATGAGAGCATGTCTTCAGTCTTTCCACAGCATAGCAGTCTAGATTAAGTTTTTTTAAAAAAAAAAGAAAAAAAAGAGAAAAGAGAAAAATAAGTTTAGCATCTTTGCACAATGAGCTACCAATAAAACACCTTCATATTGATAATACAGGAGAGCTGGGGCTTCCAGTCTGGTTGGGTAAGAAGGCCAGAAGTCGCCGTAACATAATAGGTTTTTGAATGGCAGAGCTGGCTGAGTTGGAAGAGTAGAGAGCAGGGCAGGCTGGAGGGATGCTTCCCCCCACCACCCTTCCCACAGTCTGTCTCAGGTTGCAGCTAAGCCATCATTTTTATAGCCACTAATGGCCTATTCTCTACTAATCCTGGTAATCCCTTTTTGACCACTTTTATACCTTTGCCTTCCACAAACCTCTTTTGCAATCAGTTATGGGACTTTACATGTAAAACTACGTCTTCATTTGCTTCATGGTTTAATGGATGCCCCTTGGATTTAGTACTTTGAGAAGCAGCAGTATCATTCCCCACCTACCTCTGTTACACCATTTGGGATTTGATTTTGTTCTCCATCCTTTTCTGTTTATGATTTCCTTAAAGAGCTGAAAGGTTCATACAGTCCCAGGAGCTGAATGTTAAAGTAAATCTCTAATGAGGTAGGAAAGAAAATTTCTGATTTACTGAATGTGCTATGATGGATGTGATTAAATTCTTGAGAGTAAAAACTAATTGGACTTAATTGCGAATCCAGTTACTCTAGTAGAAACATATGTAGAGTTTATATATTTGGCTGGTACACTCTGTGGAGGCTACGATGGCCAATGGAAAGATATAAAAGAACTTGGCAGTGTAAACAATACAATTCATTGAACTAAATATTTTGGATAAATCAAAAGGCACTGGAATTCGTGTTTAAGTACAGTACTATAGGGAAATCTGAGGAAAATTCCGATATTGAAGAGTGGAAGAAAGTAGAAGAGTGGAGAAGGTAGAAAAGAAAGAAAGACTAAAAAGTGCCCTTGAAATCATTTCCAGTTTACTTTAGTCTTCTGAGAGCTTTGATGCTTAGTTGTGCTTTCTGTGAACCTGTCACTTGCTTTATAAATGAATGGTGTTATCCTCAACATCCAAGGATGGTTTTGAATCAGAGAACGTCAGATTTTCCAGGGAGTCAAACTGTGCCAGCATGGGCGCATGCAGCACAGCCCTGCAACACACACTGAGGTGTATTTCCCTGTATTTTTGGAACGGGTAGTGGTGCAGTTTGACTTGTTAAATATGGTGATGTGTATTCAGCATCCACACTTGCACACAGTCTTGCTGAAAAATTTCACATTGAGAGATATGCATTTATTCATACCAAATGCTTGAGTAACTGTCAGCCTACGAGCTCTGTTCAGTCTCTTGAATGTCTGTCCTTCAGTGGTGTATTGTAATTTTGAATCAAGTAGTAAATTCTCTCTGCAGACCAAATTTTTCAGCATTTACCAAACACTAATTGCCAACTCCTTCAGTAAAATCTTTCTGCTAAATGTATGCATTACACATTAAAAAGCTATCTAAATAGGGCATATCTTAGGATTTAGCAGGGAGTTGGCTGAAATGTCTCATGATTGCTTTTCAGTCTTCAAGAAAATTATTCGGAAGGAAAGGAAACAAAATATCATAAAGCAAAAAAGGGAGGATAGGCCTGGGCTGCATTATAATGAGCTCAACAGGCTCCCTGGGGAAAGCTAAGGAAACTGGTATTGTGCCCCTCAAAATGATGAAGGGGTGCTCACCTTTCACCAGTGAATGGAAAAAAGCCTAAGAGAAGTTTAAGTATATCTTAGAGCCCATGAGATTCTCATGTCAGCAGCAGCAGTGCTTAAGTTGTAGGAAAGGGACGAGTTCATCCAGCTGGAGCATAGAGAAGTTGACAAATTTCTCCAGAATGAGCAAGGGGTAGCAGCATGATACAACATATCATGTGGGCAGCTATGTCTATGCCCTGCACAAGTTGTCTGGTGGACTAATATGCTTATTTTACAAATATAAAATTTGGAGGAAATTAGCCCCTAGAGGTGCCTGGGGTACATGGAAATGGACCAGGGCTAGTAGGTGGCATCTTGCAGAGGGCTTGAGGGGCACACTCCAAGAGGGTGACTGAGTCCTTGTGATCTACAGAGGGACCAGGGAGGGCAGCTGCAGGGCTCTCATCTGCTCCCTCCTCCAGGCAAGGAGGCTGCCCTTGGCATGCCCTCAGGAGTAAAAGGTGGGGAACTTACGGCCCTGGCCATGACTGTGAGGAGGTGCATGTAAAGAGCAGGTTTCAGGAGCAGGCTCAGGGCATTTGTGCAGAGGATGCACAGTCCCTTACACTTGAGGAGCAGCTCCTCAAGCCCTGTGACCACTTTGGTAATGCTCAGGTAATTTATCAGTGAGGCACTGGGATTAGAACACTTTTTCCTCTCTGGCAGGAAAATGATTACCTATCCAGATATTGGAAACATTGAAAAAATTCATACTAATGAATCTCTTTCTGTTGCCTTCATTATTGTGTGAACCACAACAATTTAGAAGATACAAGTATTTTCCATCAAGACTATGAATAACAGCACTTGGCAAAACATCCCTATAACAAAGAATAAGCCTCCAACTTTTTTAGTGACTTTACATACAATGTTCCTTAATTACTGGCAAGCATGTCAAGAGTCTATTCCCACATGTGTCAACACTTTCTTAATACACTATAATTCATCATGTTAGTATGGCAGAAACAAGGTACTCTACATCTTTACATACATCCTTCTCCAACTTCTAGTCCTGAACTGAGTATTAAATGAACAGAAAATCTTCATCTAGCAAACAAAGAACAGACCCCAGCATCGAAACAGTAAGGTCCCCTGAGTCAATCAAAGTCATACATCACAGAGCACTTTATCATATTCTTCACAACACTGTCTAAATCCAAGAAGCACTGCTTTATTGTCAAAAGGACATTCACTTAATAACAGCAGTAAATCCAGAAAGGCAGGCTAATTTTAGACAGAAAACTTGGCTAAGAGAGAACCCTATCATTTCCCACTCCTGACATTTTTATTCATTGAGTTCATTTTCATGCTAGTTGTGTGATTAAATGCAGATATGGATTTATTTCCTTTTAATAAAAAAACACACTATTCTGAAAAAAGCCAAAATTGCAAATAAGGGACCTGATCCTTTTCCCACAGAAATAAACAATAGTTTTGTTGTTGGCTTCAGTGATGACAGGAATCAAATCCATGAATCTCTGTTGGAAGAAAAGGTTAAAATTCCATTGGAAAACTCTTCTTGGACCATATATTAACTCTGTCAGTTCTGGGGGCAACCAGAACCAGCATGATTTCTTTTCTATTCTGCCTGCATGTATGTGCAAATGTATGCAGCAGTATAGGGAGCCACTTCATAAAGAAGCAAGTGAAAATAAATCTGTCCTCAGTGTGTTGAAGTGAAATGTTTTATTTGCACTCATAAACCAAAGTGCTTGCTGTATTTTTGCATTGCAGCTTTATTATCAACAGTGATATAATCTCCCTTCCTTATGCATAGATACTTGTACAGAGCCAAGAATCTTAGATGAAGGAAAGAGGTACCATGTAGTGAAAGTAAACATGAGAAATGCTGAGGCTTTTTTGAAGAACTGGATCTGAGCTCCAGACACAATGTATATATTCCCTATTAGTCACTCAATCAAAAGTAACTAAGTTGCATATGTATTCAGCATAGCATCCAATCCTTTTCCTGGGTAGCAATTACTTGGGTAGAAATTGCTCGAATTCCACTAATGACCATATTTTGATCTTGTTTATGCCACTTTAAACCTGCCAGGACTCCAGTGAATCAGCTGAGCTATTCTGTAGTAACAAGCTTGAAAGACATTTTAAAAGGTGGTACTCAGAGAATTGGGTATTTTTAAAATGATTTATGTTCTTTCACAGTCAAAATGAAATAAAAAAGAGAAATTTAGTAAAAGTAAAAAATACGGTTTCCTTCATGCTGTACATTGCTTTGCACTGGCAGTGCAAAAGCAGCCGTATTTCTACTATAGCTGTCCTGACTGAATAGGATTTGTGGCAGGAGAACACAACAAGAACTATTCTGCCTACTGTTTCATCTGCTCCACAGATGCTTCCTGCAGCTTTTGTGTTACTGTATGGTAGCAGGCGAATCTGGAAAAATAGTTCCTAATAAGAAACTCAATAAATTTCACCTCCTCTCTTCTGTTCACAAAGTTTCCATCATCTGACCACAATTTTCATTCATTTGCTCATTATTGAAATTTATTTGGAGTGATTCATCAGATAATTTCTATGAATAATTCTTGGTCTGTAACTTGTTTGCAATCAGTTGGTCATGAGCATATTGATACTTGAAATTCAAGCCCTTTTGGCTGCATGCAAAGAATGATCCCTAAACAACTATGTTTAACATTCAGAATCTTTTTTCCAATGCAATTTCTCTCCATTACATGTTTCAACTTGACTTTGCACAAATATTCTGCATTATTAATTTTAGGTGATTTTGGGGGACCAGATCTTGCTGCAGAAGTATCATGTTCAAGTATTCACAAGAACTGAAAGCAAGAGGATCTGCAAATGAGGGTCTGGCCAAATTTCTGTCCATACCGAATGAATGTTTTCGGGACCTCATGTAGAACTGACAAGCTTATGTTGCAGCTTTGGCATTATTCTGCTCCTAACTAATTTCATTGTAGTTCTACAATTGATGTGAGAGAATGATAAACTTATTCTTAAGCATAGATGTAGATGTTTTCTGGCTTCTGTGCATTGGTTAATTTGCAGACTCTTTATAGAATGTGCAAAAAAAGTTGTGTAAAAGTTGTTCATGTGTAAAACACATTATGAAATCACTAGTCTATTTGATCCAATGAAAGGCATATACATACTGTAACGTGGTTTGGACCCAAATATGTTTACTGCATCTGCCAGAACTTACAATGACAATAGAGCTTATTTCTTAAGGCAACCAATCATTTGATTAAACAGGAACAACCCAAGCTTTTCTGACAGTTTCTAAATGAATCTACAGGAGGTTTGGAGCTTTTTTCAAGTGTGTGATTCAGTGAACAGAGCAGAGTGGAAGGATTCTTCAGGATAAAGATGGGCTTGGAAAGGCTTTGTCCCTCCCCTAAAATACCATTTTGGAAAAAGCTTTCTCAGTTAGGATGGTTGGGTGTTTCTTGCACTATTGAATAGGATTGCCAGAAGGAGTCTATTCCTCAAGGCACTGACTGCAGCCAAGTTCTGGTCTGTTCTGTACATGGTAAAGCTATGTTGCTTAGCTTTCAAAAATATAAAATAACCTATTCATCTCAAATCTCAAATGCTACATTTAATCCTGTTATTGTCTTTACTAGATCACTAGGTAACTGTTGGAGCAAAGCGTTCCTGTGTCAAACAGGTCTATATTCCCTTGTAGGTGATAGAAACCGTATGGAAGATAGATATTTACCCCTCATCCTCCTCATCAGGTTTAATTGAAAAATATGTGCCAATTTTTTTTTCTCCATAGAATTAATATTTTTTTTCATTTTGTGGGCTGAGAAATGTTGTCTGGCAACTCTGTATGAGTTTTCACCAGCAACTGGAAACTGCACACATTAGAAATCTCTACTACAGACAAGCTGGTTACAGACCTTGCCCCCCTGATGAGGATTGTCTGGTCTAATGAGTGTGAGCTATTTCACTTCCACCAAAGGAAAGTTATTGCTTGTGATTCCTTGGCTAGTAATAGTTCCTTCAAACCAAGTGAGAGCGTTTCCTTACACAAGCCCCAACAACCCACAGAGCCTATGAGCCTGATTCCCATTTACACCAAAGGCAGTGTGAGTAAACACCTTCAGGTACCTTATAAATTACACTTTGAAACTCTTTACATTGCTAAGCTTATAAGGTACCTCTAATATAACAGAGAGGCAGGCACTACTGACTTTAGACCTATGACAATTTCAGTCACCATATAGCAGCTGGAGAACAGCCAGGGCAGGACTCATTGTCCTTCTCCACAGTATTTTGGGGACATGGGTCCTCTCCAGCTTCCCTGTCGTGGGATACAGATAAGTAGTTGTTTAGGAATGACACTTCCAAACTTAGTGTTCCCACAGAGATTCTCCTCATGCTACTCACTCGCTCACTCCCCTCTCTTCCCCTGCAGTGGGCTGGAGAGGAGAACTGGAGGCACAAAAGGTGAAATTCACGGACTAAGAACAATTTGCTAGAAACAGCAATGAAATAAGAGAGCAAACAGTAACAGCAACATTGTAAATATCAAACTGTACAGGATAGGCAAATGATTCACAGGCAACCGGGTTACCCCATTCCTCCCTCTGCCACTCTTACTTGACTGGAAGGGACCCCGTCTGCCTGCAAGACAGTCCCTTTCCCCCAGCCCCAGCAAAGAGGTGGTATAGGATAACCTTTGTGTCCATGGTCCCTCCTGGCTACTGCAAAAATTAACCCTCTGCTGGCCAGAACAAAGACAAGGTAGCATCTTGGAGAATTTGCGGGGGGGGAAAGAGACACCCATTAGCTCTCAAAGTTATTAGGGATGTGAGAAACTCTGGCGCAAGTTCATGCTCTGATGCAGCAGATTGGAATCTCTTGCAGTGAAGGTTGTCACACTGAGGGAACTGGGCTTATTTCTTCTGCCAAGCTGAGCCTGTGGATGTGACAAGTCCTGCAGTCTTAAGGTTAGCAAATCAGACTATAAATGGAGGAGAAATGACTGCTGCCTCTCTTGTGCTGATGTGACAGACTGGAATTTGAATTATTGGTTTGGGACTAGCCCTCAAATCCTTTACTGAGAAAAAAGCAAGTGAATAATTTGAAAAAGAGACTGTTGTTCCCTATTCCACCTCTTATCCAAAGCATGTGACATATGCAAGCAGAAAAACCACCAATTTTGCTTGCTGTGCTATCCCCACACCTCCCTGTAGCCACAATATATTAGCAGGATTGTAGGGATTAGGAGAATCAATCTCATTGCCTCCTGGTCAGGTCACAGATCAAGTGTCTGAATTCCTTCCAAGGAGACTTGAATTAATTTTGAAAAGGACCCTGAACCCTCTTTCCTATAAATGTGATAAATATTCTTCCCATTAAGCTTGGACACAAAGGAGGCAGTGGTACAGTTACAATTGCTGCTTCTTCCACCCACTTTTGAGACAAGATGGATTTATCCAATACGCCTGGAGAAACAAGTACTTCTGGAAAAGAACAGCTTTAAACCTCCCCCAGAGCTATCCAAAAGCTCAATGGCATTTCATGGGTCTGAATTCTGAAGTGAGGCACCTGAAGTGACTATTAATCACCAATCTATTTCACCTCTCCCTCCTCTCCTCAGTGTTTTTATAGTTGTAGTCCAGTGATTTTTGTCTGTTCATGAAGATGACCCCATTAATGGCATGACCAGAAGAGCATCATGTCATTTTCTGTCCTGCATTCCCTTCAGACATAGGAACTTTTAACCTGGACTTTCCTTTCCCAGCTCTCATATGTAAGGTAAACTATACCAGAGGATGAAGGATCCTTTCTCCTTTACACTGCCTGGCACAAGCCAGGACAGCAAAAAAGTTAGTGTCATCAAGCACCCAGTGACAGACAAGCTGCAGTATTTTCAGCTTGCATAATGGAGGCTTTGCTTTTTCTATAAACTATATAATGGCATATTCAATAATTACAGTCCAATGAGAATTGTCCAGGTAAGTGCACATTTAATTGTGCACATTGTGATTTGTTACCCTTGCTTTTTATTGTTCTTCACCTGCTTTTTGCTTTTTATTGTTGCCCTTCACCTGTTTGAATTTGGTAAATTCAGTGACTTGAATAGAGTCTCCAGTTCTTAGAGTGTAATAAAGAGGACTTACTGACCATTTTGTTAGCTTAGTTATAGTGAAAAAGTGAATAGTGAAATAGCCCCCATTAGTACAGGTGTTTTAGAAACAATTATTCAACCCCACTACAGAGAAAGAAAATAACTGTGGTGAAGGGAAATGAAATATTTATTTGTTTTGTGTGCAGAGCATATAACACCCTAATCTTAAGAGCCAAGAGCAGCTTCCCACTACAGGGAATAAGACATCTATTACCCTTGCCCCTGCTTTTCCCATTTGCCCCTGCTATTTGAAAAAACACTTTCTGGTTTCTCTATTGCTCCCCTATCCAAGCCTCAAAGCTTTTGCCTTTCTTAATGTCCAGAGCACTTGCTCTTTCATTTCTGTGTTGATTCAGCTTTTATGAAGCCTTGAGGTGACCCCTTGCCCTACATTTCCATGAGTTTCTAGCAGAACAATTTTGTTGTTTTTTCTCATGCACTTGGTGTTGAGGTGCTGGTGATATGGTAGGACAAGGCAAGGATGGAGGTAGGATGGAGGTAGGATGGAGGTCTAGCAGGGCTGGAACATAATGGAATATTCAGAAGATCTTCATAATGTGAGAGGGCAACAAGATGAATAAAAGGCTCAGAATTAAGTACAGAAAAATTTAGAGGGACATGAGGATGTTTTCCTGTGGTGACTCATCTGAGCTGGTTCTTAGGTGTGCAGATGACGGTGCTTACACACCATGTCTTTCCCCAGCAAGGTGGGACACTCTAGCCAGAGCTTCATGAGTTCTGTCCAGAACTTCAGCAGGCCTTCAGTGGCCTGCAGGCCTCCACTTTCTGCAGGTAGAGCCCTTTCCCATTTATAAATTGCGCCTACCTGAATATTCTGCCGACAGTAGCACTGTCCATGCTATGCTCTGCAGGCATGAAGCTGCACAGGTACCTTCAATGCCCTGGGGAGATGAGATGGGATGGTAAGGTGTGGAGGCTGCAGGTACCAGCCAAGTCTCTGGATGTAGGATGCTGACATATCTCGTGGGACAGTACTTCCTATACAGTGTCTCCTCTGAAAGGGTAATGTGTGATTGGATGGAAGTATCATGGGAACAGGGCCAGCCCATGTCCTGCCACATGGAGCATGTTGGAAAAGCAAGATATAATGCTGTGACTGACGGGAAAAGCCTTGGTTAATTCAAAGACAGACAGAGAAAATGTCGGTGGGAGTAAAAGTCACAATGTAACATATAAGGGATTTCACCATACAAAGTAGTGTCCAGTAGACTCATACCAGATCAAATTTGTGCTTAAATCACAGGAACTCCAGTCCCCTTATGATTTCTAGCTAGTCTGGTGATTCTTCTTTGCTATACGTAATTTTTTTTTTTAAGTTACTATAAAACTTTTCTCATGACAAATGTTTGAATACGCCACCTTTCTTTCCACACAACCTCACCTTTTAAAGAACCTGTCCATTAGTCAGAAGAGGAGGTTTTGTTCCTACCAGTAGTTCATCACGAGGCAATAAGCAGCTAGGTCTGTTGAGAGCAGTACTTCCAGCTAAGCAAAATGCCTTTCTTCTTGCCATGTGCAGAGACTGTGAAGCTGCAGATCCACCAGGCATGCCAGCACCTTCTGTTTAAAATCTATTTTTCTTTTGGGTTTGGGCCAATTGTTCAAAGCCAGTTGCAGTGGTTGAGTCCAGACTTCTATGAAATGACTTTCTCGGGTAGTGTCTAATACCTTTACTTGAGAGCCTTGTCAGTACTGTAGCATGTTTCCACATCTTGGCTTGGGGTAAAACACATTCAACATGTTGTGCAAAATGGAGGCTCAAATACAAAATAGAATTCACAGTTTGAGACTGCTTGATCCCACTGCATCATGGCATAAATGGTACTGCTCCAGCTGCCTGGAATGGCAGGCTCTCCACTGGTCTCCCTGCTCTGGAGAGAAAACAGTAAAACTAGATAGGACAGTAAAAATATATTGGAGGCGTGGAATGACTTCCATATGAATAGAGACTGAAAAAGTTGGGATCGTTTGGAGAGGAAATGAAAAATTATATGGTAGACCTATCCAAGCTAGTTAATAGATCTGAGAAGATAAATCAGGTGCTCTTCCTTAGCATTTTTCCTTACACACACAAAAAAAGAAGTCCTGGGGGAAAATACAACAGGTATTTACCTTATGTAAGTTATTCTTATAGGATATGGCTGAGATTAGAAAGATGGAGGGCATGAAAGAGACTGAAATTTATCTGTAGGTGAAACACCCATGGGATCTTAACTATGAATATATGAATAGGAAAAACACCCCATAGCTACTCTATACTTGGTGGGAGACAGGTAAAGCCTTTCTTTTATTTGGTAAGTCTAGTTTCTATGTATTTGGAAACTATTTGGTGTCCATGGTCATGCACTGGCAACCATCTGAGGTGAAAGGAAAGTGTCTCAGGGTCATGCAGATGAGGGAGAAGTGTTGGTGGCCTCTTCGCTGTGCCAGTGCTTTGAGGATTGCAGCCATCAGCACCTTTTGAAACCATTGGCAACTGGCTATACTTTGTTGGGCTTTGAGCTTGGCATAAGGGATATACAGAGTAATGAGCATCAGGGACAGGACCTAACTGTGTGGTAGGTCCTTGTCAGTGGGAATATCCACAGCTCCCAAGACCTCTTGGTCCATAGATGCCCCTGACATGGATAAATAATTATAGGGCCCCTAGGCCAAAATCCAGAGAAGGATGTGGATGCCTAATGTATGATTTAAACTGTCACCAGGTGCAGAAATTTGAGCCAAAAAAGCTCTTAGGGTCCTGCAACTCTGCAGCTGTATACACTGAGCAGTCCTGCTAGTTTGGCTGAGCTGAACCGACATCTTTCAAGAGCTAGAGTTCAGGAATCTCCATTTCTGGGGAAAGTGTCCAGAGCAGAAGACTGCAGAACCTGTTCTGTCCTTTCCTCCTGCTCATGAACTCTTGTTCTCTTGTTTTTCTGTTGGCACAGGAGGCTTATCTTCATCAGGAGCTGTGGGAGCTGCTCCACCTGCCTCCCAGGGAAACAAGCAATTGATGCAGTCCACAGATGGGTGACTAGGACACCTTAATGGAAGTGGGTGATATGAAATCTGACCACCCAAAGACAAGGGAACTTACCTCTTAAACTTTGAGGAAGTCACAGGGTAATTGCTAAGCTGTTATATATAAGATTCTCATCACCACCCCTGCTAATGAAATTATCTCAAGCTTTCATGATTATCAGGAAACTGTAGGTGTGCTTTGAATATATTCAGTGGTTCCAGCCTCCTTGAACTGAGGCACAAATCATGAATCTCACAGTCTTTGGCAGAGATGGAGAAAAAATATTTGGCTCAGCCAGTATCATGGTTCCATTGGGCATGCTTTGTAGCAGAAATGTTGACGCCAAACTAAGCTTTCCTGTGCAAACTTAAGCACTTACAGACTCTCAGACATCTAAAGGATTAAGCAAATCCTTTGTGGATCACATATTTGGACATGGGTGACTAAATTCTGCCTAAAGTGCTTGAGAAGTTGGTTTGTGCACATTGTAATTTTCCAGTTCCTTCCAACTAACCCTTTGGTGTTATATTGGTGATAATTACTTCTCTGTCTTTGAGTGTCTGTCTCAGAGGGATCTGTCTTCTCAGTAGCATAACTTTTTGCACAATTGGTAGAAACCATCTTTTCTCTCAAATAACCTCACTGATTAAAATAGTCAAATTCAGAGTAATTGTTTGTATTCCAGATTTGTTCTGAAATATGCTGCCTCTCTTTCTGAAGTAATGAACAACTCCTGCACCTCATCTGGTTTTTTTCTATCTATTTCAGTTGGTGTGATACAAGATGTTGTTTCTTTGTACCAGTTTTACCTTGTTTCTAGGATAGCATTACATGTACAACAAGATTCAGCCTCTGGGAAAGACACATCCAATGTCACTCAGTATTCTCAACAGCTCAAAGGAAACCCAAGTACTTTTTCTAACAGTGTACCTCTTGCAACCAGAAGACAAACATTCTGAACCCGTGAGGAAAGAGTTTTCTACCACTGACAGAGAACTGAAGAGCCGTGTAGGTAGAGACAGTTATTACAGTCCTGCTGCTCACCCACTGTGCTCTCCACAGAAAAGCTCTGCAGCTGTTCTGCTATTTTTCATGAAACACCGACTCCTTTTCTAGCTGGTTGTACCCTGGGGGAGCTGCTCCAGGAGTTGTGCCAGCTAGAGGAAGATTTGGAAGGATGAAGGCCAGCTCCTCATTAGGAGCAGACAGGCAGCAAAGACTACTTGTTTCAAAGAAGTATGAAGAGAAGAGCAATGAAATATCCAAGACAAGAATCATCCTGGATAGCTGCTGATGTCAAGAGTAGAGGCATTCACACCTCTGTTAGTTATCTAGCTCTCTCAAGAGCTCATAGAAACCTAGTTCTGGGTTAAATTAAGATGAAATGTGTCCAAAAGCATCTGTTTCTCCCCTCTGCCCCAATGCCAAATAAGCTCTGTTGCTATCTAGGTCAGATACAGACATCTACATCCAATATACCCCTTCCTCAGCAGGTGCTTGCCGAAGATGAGGTGGATGGAAGCTTCTTAGCTGAGTCTGGCTACACTCACAGAACTTGCCCCAATGTGCACAATGTGCTGCTGCTCCAGACAGGGAGAGCAGATGCGTCCAACACATTTTTGCTTTGCTGCCTGCTACTTGTGCCAGAAGGTTGGTGGCACATTTGCATCTCTCCCCAGTCACATCTGATTGAGATGTGGTAACAGACTGTCTGCACAAGGTACCTCCTGAGGGCTGTGAGGGGAAGACTCGGCTGCAGCATTAGAAGCAAGGGTGGCCATCAAGAGACATATCCCTCTTTGTCTCATTTTGTTTTCACCCACGACATGTAGCTGCTTACAGAATGAGAACTGGCCCTCTAGGAAGCACGCATGCTTGCATGTGTTGGATGCACACACATAGATGTGTGTTTGTATGTAGTTTATTGAGAATTAAAAATGCTTGTTTTTGCCTTCAGCCAGTGCTTCCAGTGCTTGCCTTTTCAGCTGGGGGGACTGTGTTTTTAATCTTGCTAATACAAAGAAAACAATGGACCTCTTTCTCTGCTAGCTGTAAAGGGTCATAAGTAAAATGAGTTTTGGCAGACTCCTTCCAACTAGACATGCAACCACATGCAAAAATTACTCTAAATTTAGTATGTCATTTGTCAGCGTTAACCCTTCCCTTCCTTAAAGGAAAGGAGCTTATTTGTTATCTTTGTATAGTCTGTATTTGGAAATTTGTCCTGCCTCTATAAAACTCTAAACTGCAGGAATTTATAATGGCCTTTTGTTTTATAAGCCTTTATTTCTTTTCAAAGTCATGATAAATGCAACTTTATCCCTGCTTCTGGGAACAGGACACAGTATACTTTCATGCAAGGAAAGTGTTTTCCTCCCCTAAAAGTGTTTTTATCCCCTGTTCAGATGGGGGAGTGGGATGGTCTTGCTTTTTTGTATGGACCTTAAAAACTGTTGCACTCAGCCCTGTGTAAGTCCCAGTCACCAGCATGAAAGTTGTTTAATGGAATAAGGTTACTGCTGTGAGAAATCACTGAACTTAAGTCAGCCCAGAAGTCTTTGAGAAATATTATATTGCACCTGAGACTTTAAGCACATAGCCATTGGTGTAATACCTGCTACAGCAGGAGAAACAGGAACTGACCTTCATCTGAAGCTATTTCCAGCAGGAAAAGAAACACTGAAAACATCCCAGTCCATTTTCCAGCCTGTGAGGTTTCTGATGTTAGTGAGTGTTGTTTTATATGGTTATCATAGAAAAACAAGCAAGGGGTCCAATGCAAGATGAAGTCTTCATAAATCCTTAGTTTACTCTGAGAAAATGGTATCTATAGAACAGTGCCAGTAATTATGTTGGGCAAGGCAAATTACTTGGATGTATGAGAGAAAGTGGTATCTTACCCATTTTGAAATGCATTTCTTGGAAAAGTTGGTCTGAACTGGTCTGATTCTGTCTGTTTCTCCTTCTTACTCTCTTTCTCCTCCCACACTCAAGAAAACACCGTTCCCAGAAATCCCAGAGGACATTTCTAATTGAAAGCAATGATCATGAGTCATTCCTGTATATTAAGTGCAATACTCTTGCTTGCCTCCCAAGGGATAAAGTGATTAAACCCAATAGAGAAGGGCCCAGGAACTCCTGCTGTCACTGCAACCTTGAAATTAAAAATCAAGAAGATATGTTAGTAGTACAGTATTTTCTTTCAAAACACACCTCTCCCTGAACTGCCAGAGCCCACATACAAAGAGACAGAAAATGGATTGCATTTCTAACAATTTAAGATTCAGATTTTTTCAACTGAGACTGTTTGTTCTTCTGAACAAACTGTATGCTACCCTGTCCTGTTGTCTGGGATATAATGGAATATAATTTTAGCCTCGGACAGTGGTTGTTGAGCTAGTGCCAGCCTCACTAATGAGCATGTGGTTTCAATAATAATATGGCTACTTGTAAGATGGCTGGCCACAAGCCAAGCACTTAATATGGAGGGGGCAACAGATGTAAAAAAGTACCATCCCTGACATGATTGCATTTCCAAAAATTCTCTGGCAAAAAAGTTCAGACTCAGCAAATCAGGATAATGAAGGATCTCCCCATATCAGGAAAGGATGAAACTCTGACAAATGAATTGGAGTCCTATGACCTTTGTGCACACACAATAAAAAAAGAAGAAATATAAGAACAAGGGTGATAAAAGAACTGGTAATTCCTCTTTATGGAAAAAATTGTCTGGTAATGCAAGGTGCTGGATGGTTAGACCTTTTCTTTTCCTTTTCTTTTCCCTCTCCTCTCCTCTCCTCGAGACTTGGACCTAAAAGTCCAAGTGCATCAAGATGGTGAAATGAATTACAGTTTAATAATATTCCCACCACACAGACAAAATGGATTCAATTACATAATGGTAGCATTAAATGTTATTATGAAGGGGATCCAGAGTCTTGAGTCCAGACTTTCAGAAAACCATGATAAGCTCTTTAAAACAGCTGAAATAGCACATTTATAGGTTTTCAAGCCATAGATTTGCTGAGAGGAGGGAGCACAGGGAAGCAGTCATTACATTTGCTCAGAGGTTTTGGTGTGCTAATCTGGTATCGAGGATTGAGTGTGCAGAAAAGCAGTGCCGGAGAGTTTCCAATTGATTACTATGTCATAACCTGTACACTCTGAGGGTGCTTTCAGGAGTGGCTGCTGTTAGGTGAGAGCACACGTGTCAGAGGTTTGGGTGGAAATGCCAGCCCTCGGGCTCCAGCTCCCCCCCAAAAAAGTCACATTTTTGATATTTAGAATTACAGATACTATTTCATGATCCTTTAACAATATTTTTCTTTTTTCCTTCCTAGAGAAAATGAAGATAAAATTTAAAAAAAGGTAGGAAAGAAGCAGATTAATTCCATAAATTTTAAGTTAGTACCTTCCCATTTTTTTTAATTTGAGAAATTGGAGAGAAATAACAAAGAAGAGGAAAGCAGAAAAAAGAGTGGTCAGAACACAAAGGAGTTCAAAACTAAAATAGAGGAATGAACTTTTCCAACTTCCAGCGCACAAATGAATTGCTGTTTTCAGGCAGAGGAATTTTTAGTCCTCTTCACAACAGTAATTAGACATAAATATTACTCCTGAATTTTATGGATGATGATATTAACAAGATTTATTTAAAAAGTCAATTTCTATTAAAATATATATTTCTATAAATGTTTTGAAAACTTCAATTATTCCTCTGGTATAAAGTGTTCCAAATGCTCCAGACTCCTTGTTTTCTCGATGATGCCTCCCTGAATATTTCCCTAAATTTGGATACACTAACTCAAACTGGGTTGCTGTACACTATTTACCAAGAAATGTGGGTGAAAGCTGCTTGGATTAGAATAATGTTGTGTGCCAGGGTTGGGACACACTTCACGCCTTGCTGGGTGGCCAGTACCTTTGTCAGGGTGCTTGGCAATTCATGGTCTTATGATAAATGGTCTGTGGCCAAGAAACAGCATATACCCATGGCTGGCAGGCAGTGAGAGAGCATTTCACTTCTTTACTATTTCTAACAAAATGTCCACACACACCTCAGGTCATAATTGATCAAATATGCACATCCTCCAGCAGAGGTTTGGGGACTTATCTGAGAAGAACTCTGAGGTTCCTGAGTCCTGAACAGTCCTGTGCAATGTGGTACCTGGGAGGATGCACTAGCTCTGGCACTGGCCACTGACCACTGAAAAATCATTTGTGTGAGGCTCCTTCCATCCTTGATGAGAAAAGACAGTGACACAGGAACCTCTATATGATACTTTATCTTAGCCTCAGTAGATGTCTAAGGGAGAGGGGATGAACTGCCTTTTGAACGTGCTGCTTCTCATGTGTTTTTATCAAGGAGGGGGCTAAACATTTATCTGGCAAGTAAATAGGTTCTAAAGTTAAATGAGAGGTACCTGAGCTACTCTGCTGGCAATGTTGCATCCTTTATGTCCTGGCAATCTGAAAGTGCTCTGTGGTTGTCATTCATCTTTACTTTCAATGAATTGATATTGCAGATTCTTATTTTGGCTGCAGTGCATTAACTGAGTAAAGAGTCAAATCAACTGGGCACCACAAAAGCTTGCTGGCTGGTTGCTGCATGCCCCCCAGGCAATAAAAACATGTGCAAAGAACAAAGAGCTGCACAAATCGACTGCAGATATGACCACACACGTTAAGATGTAACACGTCATTGAGACAGGAGAAAAAGCCTTTGTAGCAACCAGCACTGGGTGGAACTGGCTTAATCCCATTAAAGAGCCCCAAAATCCACTGACAAAGGGCCAGCTTTTGTGCTCTCACTTACAGTGGGAGAAACCTACTGACCTTGGAGAAAAGGAAACTAAAGCAGGACCCAGTGTGGTCACCGTCCTTGCCTACAGAGATGGCAGCATGTGTGGTAAGTGGCAGGGCTGACATAAAACTGTGTGTGGCACTGGTTTCTCTGAGCACCCTGCTGTCTGAGACACAGAAAGACAGAGAAAACTTGTGAATCTCGTCATGCCATGATGTTATGGCATGTGAACATGTGGATTTCAGAGGAAAGACAATGAGAGATGCACGGATACTGTGGTTCTTGGGACAGCAACTACTCTGAACTTGGATGCTCAGAGCCTTCAGGCTCTCTGTGAGATCCCATATTTCAGCATGGTGTGAAGATCCAGTTGCTCTTTGCTTGGATGCCTGGATGAGAAATTGGGAAAGGCCAAAAGCAAGGTGCTCATTTGTGCAATCTGTGAAGGAGGTGCACACCCTGTTTCCAGCCACGACAGATGTCCAGGGATCCCCAAAGGTATTGAACTGCCACCTCTGTCCTTGTAAGTGATTGTGCCAAAAAGTAAAAAGGAGACTGAACTACCATGAATAATTCCTGTTGTGCCATTTAATACTCCCTGGGTTTTTCAGTTAGTAGTTTGTCTCATACAAATTCACATCTTTGGACTACAAATGCCTTGACCCTGTCATGATAGCCCTGGCTTACCACAGCTCCTCTCCAGCAGAGAGCTGATCTCACATTTGTAGCCTGTCTGCATACTCACTTGCCAGCAAGAAAGGCTGTGCTGGCTGCCTGAGCAGTCACTGCCAAGGATTACAGCTGAGTTTGAAGCTCCCTTCCCTTACTGGGATCACAAATCCAAGCCTCTCTTCTGTTCCCTCACTTCACATTAGTTGAAACTGGAATCAAAATTTATTAGGGTGTGTGTACTGAGAAAGGAGAGGCTAATAGAGAGGCAGGCAAGCAGGCAGCACAACTGCAGGATTCTCACTTCCTAGGCTAAAATTAACCAATGCTTACACCAGCTTTGGTTTGAAGTGAGCCTTCATTTGGGGAGCAAACCCTGGTGACAGGCTTTGGGAAAAGGTCCTGGATTTCATTCCCAGGCTGTTGCCTTGGTACCATCTACAGGGATGCCAGCACAGCAGAAGAGGCTGCCTCTTATCTTGCAGAACTCAGGGATCCTTCTCACTGCCCCAGTTCATGTCAGGGTGAGCTCCAGATGAAGAAACCCAGTGCACGTGGGCTGCAGGAAGGCCCAGCAAGATCCAACCCCACCTGGGCTGGATGTCCTGGAGAGCCAACGTGCCTGGTGACACCCTCAGCCTTGGCCAAGTGCCTGCTGGTGGTGGGCATCAGTCATTCCTTGCCTTTCTGGCTCAGACCATGGTGCCTTTGTGAGGTTGCTTGCCTGCATGAAAGGTTTCAGTAGTTTGTAACTTCTATCTGAAAAAAACCAAACCAAGATAATTCTTGAATTCTTGTTTCTTTCCACACTGGCTTGCTCCTGTATACAAAAGGCTTAAAATAAAAGCAGGGAATGCATGTCTGCTTTTACAGTTCCCTTTGGTGGCTTTTGCCACATATAGTTACACATATTTAGGTTTGCACCAGCTCTTTGCAGTTCACCTCCAGTCAGATGTTCGTTTACACCTGAAAACATGAGAAGGGCTCATAGTTGGCTCAGCCAAGGAAGGAGAGACTGATTAACCTACAAATGAAAATTTTTAGAAAATATATTTATAGACTTAGAATTTCAAAACTTGTGTATGTGGATTTGGTTGAGCATGAGGCTTTCTTTTTGTCTGTCTCCCAACCTTGTTCCGTCCTTTCCTCCTCCTGCCTGTTTCCTACCTATCCCCCTCCCCATCCTGCCCAGAAAATTAGCTTTCATTGGGCTTTTATAGCTACACATTCAAGTCAGTCAAGATCATTTTCTGGTGCTTAAATTCCTAGTTAACATGTCATGGTGCCATTCAGTGCTGGAAATGATGTAATTTATTGGGTAGCCAGTCATTTGCACAAATAGCTGGAAAAACAAGTTTAGCTTGATATAAATAACAAGACACAACAGTATATACAGTACTTGCCTCCTGATGCAAATCTCCTAATTTCTGTTATTCTGGTTTCAGCATACCTAGCTGCCTCCTTACATTCACTGATATGAAATAAGATAATTATAGCACGAGTAAATATTACCCAATCAATCTACAGCAACAACTGTTAAAACAAGCCATGTTATAAATTTTCCTAACAAAACGTGCCTCAACCCAATATACACAGAAGGTAAGTTTCTCTGACCTTGAAATAAATTTCAAGAGCAAGGAACATTTTGCACATTATGAACATCCAGCGATGAGAGGCAGAGCCAGGGACCAGCCCTGTTTGATCTGACCCCCCCAAAATATCCCCAAGCTCAGCAGCAGAAGGATGGTGTGTTTTGGGAAAAGTTATCATTTCATGTATGGTGTAAACAGGAATAGTCCCCTGAAATCACAGTTCCCTTTCTTCCCTTATGCCTAGTGGCTGGACTCAACCAAATGAACCCTTTCTTCCCAGGATAACACCAGACGCCAGTAGTCATAGGTGTGATGGCTGCACAAAACATTTGGTTTGATTAAACCATAAAGCCTTTTCAAAGCCCAGAGCATTCTTTCTACCTCCCAAATACATATAGTTAAAAAGAAAAAAAAATCCGAACTCACCTATCAGTTGCTCAGGGGTAAGCTGTGCAGAAAGTACTGCATGGGCTCATAATTTGTGTACTACAGAAAGTGGCTCAAACAGGGGAAAATGTTCACACTGACTAAAGAGGCAGGTCTGTTTTGAGATGCTCTTGGATTTCAGGTTTGCATTCTGGCAATGCTCTGTAGGTTTGTCTGACTCATGAGAAGATAGTTTCTGTTGGGGTGGGGACAGGGGAGAAAAAGAAGCCAAAATGCTTGACTGTAAGAATTAATGCCTTTTAGAAGAACATAAAAATGTTCTGAATCTGTGTGTGGCAGAGAAGGGTCACAAGGGAGAAGCTAATTATGATATACTACTTGAATACCATTATGCACTAGTTACTGAGAAAAGATGATGGATTTGAAAACCTTTGTGCTACTAAATGGAAGCAGAATAGGGCCAATGTGGGTAGGTTTTGAAACTCCCACTTTAAGAAGCAGCCAGATCATGCATTGCCTGGACATCTCCCAACAAGCATGTGCTGAGTTTCCAACACAAAAAGTGAGACATGGTCATCTAACCCCAGCTAGACCCAGAATTCAGAGGGGGTTGGTCATTCTGGTCAGACTCTTCGTGGGATGTAATGTGGAAAGGATGGCATGCACTGTTTGTACAACTGGTCTGCAAGCTGTGGAGAGTGCATGTTCTGGATTTGCAGGAGAAGAGAGCTCTTTCCTAGTTGATATCACTCATAAATGTTGCCTTAGATTTATCTCTGTCTTCTACCACCATACTTGAGATATGGTCCTAGCCACCTGTCCTGGGTTGCAGTGTAGGATGTACACAAAGTATTTATTCTATCACCATCTTCATGAACTGTTGAAATCAGGTGGGCTAGTGTTTTCCCAAGCCCCCTGCCTCTTCTGCTAATGACCTTTGGGGTGTCTTCTGCTAATGGCCCATTAACGCCTGGCCCATGACTCACAGGTAACTCCCTCCAGGGGTTATCTCTGTTTAATGGGCCATCAAGGACCCACTTCACGCTCCTCATCCTATTGCGAGATGCTCTGCCCAGGGGGAGGAGCCAAGCATTCTCACCTGGATATAAGCTGGTATGTGGGACAGTGCAAGTAGCACTTACCCACTGGATTCCCAGAGGACCAGAGCTCCCAGACCTTTCTACAGGATCACTGCTTCAGGAAGAGCACTTCACCTGGACTGCTTCCACCATCCTGCTCAGGTTGTATTCTGGCTCTGTCAGTGATCCTTTGTGTTATTGCATTTATTTTATTTTATTTTTACCTTTTTACCTTTCTTCTTATTAAATTATATCTCTGACTTGGAGCCTCTCATTCGTTTTGCTTTCAAACCACAACACCACCCAAGACTCCTCAGGACTCAGTGCAGAAAGATATCAGAAGGTGATCTGAGGCCCAAAGTAGGTTGAAACATCTTTCTAAAAAGCTGTTGGTTTTTTTCCTCCTGCCTGGGCATGTGCCCAGGGCTGGTAACAGGGTGGGTCTAGGCTGACATAGCATGACTAAAACCCCTGTAGTGTCCACCTTCCATTTCAAATGTGCTATGTTAAAGAGGAGTGGGGTGGGTTGAAAATGAAATATTGCATTCATGCCTGTGGTAAAGGAGATGTACACTTGCTGGCTCTGATGCACTCCATGCTGCACCTTATCTGCCTGTCTCTGGACTAGATGCATTCCTCTTTGCTGGTGCCACAGGCCTGCTGGGGAGTCAGAGGCATGTGAGTCTCTCACAGGGGTTTTGCAGTGTGGATCAACATCCCTAGGGATTGGGACCACCGAAAACACTGCTGTGGCTCATCTTGGTGGGTCTCTTTTGCGGTAAATTAAATGTCCTTTTGACCATTTACTGCCATAGAATGGCCCATTTACGTATTGGACGGTTTCATCTACTGAAATGAGGCACCTGTCCAAATTTCCCATCTGAACAGCCCCTTGCTCATGTTAACCCTTGAAACATGCCTGGAAATTGAGTGAGAAAGTGCTAGGTGGCTTGGGACAAATGCCATGCTCAAAATTTTCATGCTGTGTGTCCACTGTGGTTCCTTCAAAGTCCCTGAAACTTGTCTGGAGCCTGACTGACCTGAAAAATCTCACAGGGTCCATTCTAGCAGTTGAGCAGTACAGACAGCTAACCTCAGACATGGGCAATGTTTATTACACTGGCTCCTGGGCAGCCTTATTGTCCCATTTTCATTGATATGGAGTGGCCAGAGAGCAAGCTTTCATGCATAAGGGATGCCAAAAAGGCAAATAACAAGCTCAAATGCACAAATGCCTTTGCTTGCTGGGGACAGACCTCCCCTGGAATCTGGTCGAATCCACTGCTTCTGACAAATTTTGAAAACTACAGACGAATGCTGAGGAATATACAGATGTCTGGAAATGGAGTCCACGAACCAGTAACCTCCTCTTGTCAGAAAGCAAACCTATTTTGCCATTGCCTTTGATGTGTTGTTGGTTAAAAGAGGAGATGGACTTTGACTCACTTCAAGGAAACATTTCTGTTTTGTGCATGTCAGCTACATTCATCCAGCTAATAGACCTGAATTGAATTCATTGTCTGACATATGTTTTTTGCTGTTGCTTTTCACTGAAAATATGGCTTTCTCATGAAGTCAACTATGTCCAGTTCTGGGCTCCTCAGTTAAAGAGACAGGGACATAGTGGAGAGAGTCCAATGAAGGACCACCAAAATGGTCAAGAGACCAGGGCAGTACAGAACAGATGATCTCCCAAAATATCTTCCAACCTCAACTCCTCTGTGATACTGATTCTGGAAGACTACTGGAATGAAACACAGCAGTAGTGTAGGAAACTGCAGCAGATGTTATCTTACCTGTGCTCTTCAGAGGGAGCAGTTGTTGAAGCCAGCCATTCCCAAAATCAGACGTGAATTTAAATTTTTGAGAGAAGAACTTGATATGCTTCAAAAGACAAAAATAGGATGTATTGAGTAAACAGAAGATGAGGACCTGGGATTGAAGGTGTGATCGAGGTGATCACCCTGAGCTGTGTCTAAAAGGAGGGACGAGGTTCCCAAGAGAAGAGTTGTTGCACTGGCAGAGACAGAGTCTGCTAGACAGCCTGGATAGGGCAGCATGGGAAGCCAGCTGTGCTACTCCCTTCAGAAGTTCTGATTTGCTTGGTGCTGCCTTTTGTCCCACAATGGGACCAGATTTCTCCAGACTTGTTCCATGCCTGACATTCAAAGCTAGACATTCAAAATGGTCTCAGTGCAGCTTTCCAGTTGAAATACCCAGAATCAATGTGTGATCCTGACTGAAATGTGTCCTGGCAGAAATGGAAGAGGCTCTGCTGGTTTTAGAGAGTGGATGTTTTCTGCTTCAGTAGAAAGATGTAGATTTGTTGCTGCAAAGCTAGCAACAATGTCACAAAGCCAGACAAACCAGAGAAGAAAAGAGAGCCACACTGACAGGGCGGAGAACAGGAGCAAAGGATTTGGGGTGTGTGGTTTTGGGTGTGCATGTAAATTGTTTGTGTGGGCAATTTGCTGTTTTCACAGTGAAAAATCCTGATCCTTCAAAACTGCCTGTGTGGAAAAAAAGAGAGAGCAGTTTTCACTAGTTAGATTTATAATCTGCTCTCAAAAGTGTGCCCACAGGAAGCAAAATTAGAATTTTCTTCTCAGGACAGTGCTAGCTCAGGAGTTTAAAATATATCTTGAGCTAACATTTTTGTGAGTCATCCTGCATCACTGAATAAAGATATACATGATGTGAGCACTGCGGATTTAGGAACAAGCCAGGGATTTTTGTGCCTTGCTCCATTATTGAGAATTTTATGATTCTGACATCAGTAGTTTTTTAGTGTGAACTAATAGTTGTACCCAGGTACAGTTCCACAAGACACAATGGAGAGATTAATTCGGTCACACAAACCTGCTGCTAAGATCTGAACAGCCGAAGTATGTGACTACAGACTTTCGTGTTGCTTTCATGGGTGTCATTACATGGAATAGATAGTTAGGTACCAGCTCACAGTCTTATAGCCTCAAAGGGAAAAATTCACTTCAGTTTCCATACATAACTTTATTCTGTTTAACAGGAGATTCATCAATTCCCTACAAAAGGGTGTAAAATATGTTTGGTTTGTAATTACACCAGCTGCACTGGGAGAATAAAGCAGAGGTTAAATAAGGCCACATGTTTAATCAGAGGTCTCAGAGGGCTATGAATAAAAGGAAAGCTGATCTTTTTTCATGATATCAATACAATGCAGTCATCCTGTGTGGGTTTTGCATACCATCCTGTCCACAGCCAGAGAAGTGGCTTCTATTTCAATAAGAATTAAAGAAAAAAAATAAAAAAAAAAAAAAAAAAAAAAAAAAAAAAAAAAAGAAAAAAAAAAGAAAAAAAAAGAGCAAAGGGGCAAGGGTGTTGATCTGGAGGAGATGATGATAAATTCTACTGCATTTTGTAAAACCCTCCTGCTTTTTCCTCCACAACGGCATTATTTC
Source organism: Sterrhoptilus dennistouni (assembly GCA_013397095.1). NCBI lineage: Eukaryota > Metazoa > Chordata > Aves > Passeriformes > Zosteropidae > Sterrhoptilus > Sterrhoptilus dennistouni. The sequence continues at coordinate 26,417 of VWZU01014421.1, read as the reverse complement.
CCCATCATAACCACTTCCTTAATAAACAATTAAGCTTTGTGTTTGGAATCTAAACATATATTTGGGGAGTGAGACAGAGAAGAACTGGGTGGCTCAGAGTTTGGCAGTAATACAGGGAAGAGCCTACAGTGGTTTGAATTTGGTCCAGGTTGTGTTGCCCTTGATTTATTAGCCACCCTACTGCAGGAAAATAACTGTCTCTCCTCCACACTGTTTTTGTGGGTCAATCCTGTAGTAACATCAAACAAGACAAAATAGTGTGCATTTATTTTCTCATAAATATTGACTGATTTATTTTGAGAACCTAATTCGTGCTGATGCTGTTCATGCCCCTCTTCAATGGAAACTCAGCTCAATAGTCAAGTGAATTCTGAAGAAACAAATACATGTTTTCAGTCCTGACATTCGATTACAAAAGTGATAGGGACAGAAAAATAATGAGCCTAGTGGCTACATTTGCATGCACATTCTGTACTTCCATTGGAAGCTGTGTGGTTGCAGGACAGCCAATGTGATCTCACTGCGTGGATGGGCTGACACTGATTAATGAGCACAGTAACCACGAACTCAGCTTGCATTGCACAGACAGTGAGCTCTTGCCTTTTCTCATCAGCTAAGGGACATGTAGCATCACTCTGGCTTTTGGACTGCACCCTGGGGTGGAAGTTGTCCACTGTGAGTTCTTTCCCTCACTTTTGGTGGCCTCCAGCCCCAAACTGCAAACAGATCTAACCTCCCTCACTCTGTTCAATCTGTGCAACCTCAGTGTGAATAGCTTGTGGGTGCGATGTGGGCCAAGAGTCGTTCAACAATTCTGAGAAAGAAATCTCTGAAATCATAAGCACCCTTCAAAAATTCCCTCCTCAGATCAGAAGTATAAAAAAAGAAAAGGCAAATGCCTTGCTCTGAATAATTTGCTTGTTTCCAGGATAAAGCCTGGGTTCCTTCCTCTGCTCCCTCACCAGAGGCTGTGGGGACAGCTATGCTGCTACTGTTCACACTGGTAATTCTCCATGGCCTGAGATACTCCCTTCCTTTTCAGTGCTATTAATCTGGCAGCTTCCCATTGTATGCAATTATTATTAATATATATTTTTTCCCCAAAAAATGCTAGGGGAAAATTATGAGACAGTTTGCTAACAACAGTTTTCACTAAAGAAACAGCTGGGTTGTTCTACTTCTAGATCTTTACAAAATCCTTCTGCACGTTTGTCAAGCCAGGGTGTAGCGTGATGAGCTGTTTCTGTTGAGAAACCCGAGTTTACAGAATAAACATAGTTGAGGTAAACCCTGCTTATGGGGAAAGTCTGCACGTTAGGCTCCCTTGCAGGCTTAACTCACGAGTGGCCTGTATTTTTGGAAACAGTTCCAAGGTTTTCCCTTTGTGAATTGGTGCAAACGTCTTGTTGGAGCCAGGCGTGCCTAAATTCTCACTGACTTTTCCTTAATCTCTTTGGCTTGAGCAGGGCCTCAGAGAGGCGTGAGCAGATCAAGGGGGTCCTTGGGGGACTCCGAGCCAGCGGGTACCGTCCAGCAGAACTGGCTTGGCACTCCCAGATCCCGGCGCACACATAACTGTACACTTCCCTAAACAGACAAGAAAGGAAGCCGTGTGTGTCAAAAAGCTGAAGAGAATTGTCTCATGTACAAGGAACAGCAAGCTCTGTGTTCTCCCTTGTTTGCACTGGGATTTTTGCTATTTGTGCTAAATTTAGCATGCTGGAGACTGAGTGCAGCCCCCCTCCCTGAGGGCCATGCTCAGACATGTCAGGTCCTTGGGGTGGGAGCAGAACAGCAAGGGAGATTTAATGAAAAATCAGCTGCAAGGGGAAGTGGTGGAGCTCAAGCAGCTCTTATTGGACTTTGTCCCTCTAACTGCAGCTTAAGTGCCCTTGCTGCTGCCAGAGCTTCTCACCAGGGCATTATGACATGGATGAAAACGGTCCCCACTGCCTCCAGCTCGTCTTGCTCTTCTCCAGGCTCTGCCTGAGCCCCCACATGATGAAAGCACAAAGAGCTAGAAATGTTTTTGACACACAGCTATTGATCCTTGCAGAGTTACTAATATAGGCGTAGGTGAGATGATGCATATACTGAAGTACCTCACCAGTCCAGAAAAGATCAAGCCATTCAAATGCTGATGCAAGAACCCACTCTTTGCCTACTCTTCTGTGTGGTGAGAGTCATACAAGTGTCCTTGGTGGGTATGAAATGCTGGATCTTTGTTGACTGGATCAGCAAAAAAGTCCCAGGTCTGGTTTGGACTTTACTTCAGTCTTTGCTTTAACAAAATCCCTTCCCTCTTCTCAGTGGGATTACCTGTTACAGGGCTGGGGTGCGATCTCCAGGTTATGTGGCTTTAGTTGCTGATTTTTCCAGCTCAGTGGGATTTTGCAGTTTTGAAGCCAGGAGGTGAGTGTCTTTCTAACTACATACTCCAAGGTTTCCGTTTGTTTTATTTTGCTCAGAAGGAGGTTCAAAGAGGGAAGACTGATTAAAAATGATGACGTGTACCCATTCTGTTTCTGACTGTCCTTTAGCCAGACCTTCCAAGAGAATTTTATTTGCTTCTGTTATGTACTGAACTTCTTGAGATCTGTGCTTCCAAGAGGCCACAATATTACCTGAGAATTATAAATTCGGAAATGCTTACTACATTCTGCTGCTCAAAACCAACTAGAACATGTTGTTTGCGAAATGTGAAAGAAAAATGAAATCGGTTTCCTATTTGCTGCCTTTGAAGTTAAGGGGAAAAACCCTCAGAGTATAGCTGAATTATCACATAAAGCAACTTTAAAAAAAAAAATAAAGATCAAAGTAGAGGGAGTGTATTGCGAGGAGTTTACTTTGATGAATTTGGTTAAAAATCAAAACCTGGTTTCATGCGGGAGATACAGACACAAAACACTGTGTGCCATGGATTTGCTGAATATGTTAAAAAGTGCTGAGCAGTATTAAATGAATGCAAAACTGAAGATTACACAAGGGTAAACATTGCAGCTAATGTTTGACTAGAGCTGAGCTGAGGGCTGAGTGCCTCCACTTAATTTACAGACCATGCCCACGGCAACCCCAGGAGGCTGGGAGTGGAGGAGAAAGACATTTTTATACTGAGGAGACACACTATTATTTTTAAATTTAGGAAAAAAGAATCTGGCTAAAGTTACTGCTTCTAAACTTTGGGGAGAGGCAACCGAGAGAAAGCAAGAAAGAAGGGTCAGCGAGTGGCTTTTGGAGCTGAAAGATCTGCTAAGTTAATACCCAGTAGGTGTGAATGTCTATAGTAAATGCTAGATCATAAATAGCACTGAGAAGATCAGTGTCAGGTAGAGATTTGGCCTGAAAGGGGCTGGCAGACACTGCTCAATCATGTGCATTAAGAGTGTGCTTTCTGTGAGTGCTCATTTACATACTCCCAGCACTGACACAGCTGTGCTAAGGCAACGTGATGGCTTAGGGAAAGAGATGAAATACAAAGTGGCTTGCAAGTTCAAACGAATATTTGGAAATTATTTCTTTCACCCCACCCAACACAGTTTCCTTCCGCAGCAAGACAGGCCATCCTCATCACACTGCCTGGTGGCCTGATCCTGCTTTCTGGAATGAAGAGCACAGATCACTGCTCTTGCTTTGCAACTGAGCATTTAGTACAAGATCTTCTGCTTACGAAGAACATATCTGAGCCCCTGAAAATCTGCTGCAGTTCCTAGTTGTGTGAGTGGTGTGAGAAGTGAAAGCAAAGAGCAGAGGGCAGCCCCAGGCTGGGACTACAGCTAGTTTAAACTTATCCCTCGGATAACTTTGGTTGGTCATTGAAACCCAAAGTGACTCTAAAGCATGAGATGCTATGTCTTCAGTAGCACAGCAGTGGATATCTTTAGATTGGGTTTTCATAATATACTTTAATTTTCTAGGCTGGGGGATGACCATAATTGCTAAACAATTCAATGTTATGGAATGGGCTAATTCAGCGCTTTTTACTGCATTTTTCCACATAATATCTAAAATCTTTTTTTCCACCATAACCCATGTTTATGAAAGCAAGTACTTAACCCGCACATTTCCTGGGCTTGAATCATTTCCTTAATAAGGCATAAAATTTTGCAAAATCACTCCCTTTGCATTAACACATCATTATAAGGAGATATCAGTGTTTAGCATGTCAGAGGCATACACTAGTCTGTGCAATGTACAGCTACACCACTCAGCTTCAGAGTCATATACCATGGCTTTCAAATAATAATTCTATAAAAACAAGAGCTTTCCTTTCTCTTTCTTTCTTTCTTTCTTTCTTTCTTTCTTTCTTTCTTTCTTTCTTTCTTTCTTTCTTTCTTTCTTTCTTTCTTTCTTTCCTTTTTTTTTTTTAATTCAGTGTTTTCTTCCAAACTGTTATAGGCTGTTCTCTTGCAGAGGATGAAGCATGTCAAACATGTTAGCTTTACTTAAGTTTTGGCTTTGCATCTGATGAGTAGAAACAAAGCAGCAAGCAATGGCTATGGTTTGAAGCTGCTATAACCACAGTTCATGAAATAATATTAAAAGATGACAAAACCCATAAAAATCTCTGTGTTCCCTTTTGTTGCTGTACTCTATCAGATAGGAATCTCCTTTTTCAGGGAGACACTGAAAAAGCTGATATATTGCTTCAAAAATAAAAGAAAATGTACACAAACCAGAGCTGTTCCTGCTCTGGGCTTGTGAACTCATTGCTCTGCTGCAAGACAAACCACTTGTGCCCTGTGTCCTCTGCACATGAGTAGAGTAACTCCTGGGAGCAAGTCCTATGACATCAAAAGACTTGCTTGCATGCATTAACTTAAGCATGTGTTCTGAACCTGGTCTTCATGCAGTTCTCTCACTGCTACATGAACTGTGGTTTGGAACAAGATTTCTTACAAGAGCAGTTTTACTGCAACAGCCTTTTGCATAGACAGGGTCACTGAACTAAAAGCTCTTTATCATCTTCCAAGTTGAACGCCCCTCTGTGTCCATTCACTGGAAGGGTGTAGCCACAAAGCCTCTGCAGAGCCAGCTTCAGGGAGTAAGCCTGAGCCTTGCTCTGGCCTTGTGCATTTCTGAGCTCTGTTAACTTAAACCAACGTACATGAGGTGCTTCCGAGGGGAAGATCTTACAAGTCTTGAAAAGTACTAGTCAAACAAGTTATATCTTGCTTCATTTCTCATTGGGAACGTGCATTGCAGGCATGTGGACCATCCATCCCAGGAACCAACTCTTGCTCACAGAAAGGCCACCCAGCAGCTTTATTTCTAGCAAAACCATAGTAGGCTCAGGTTTACATGAATAAAAAATCTGTAAGATGCTATCCTTTCATGAGCCAATTCAAGTCAGACTCTTAGCTGGTGCCCCTGAATCTTCTCCCATTTTGTGAGCATACAGTCTAGGTTTTGATCATTCAAGACATGTCAGGATGAGCACCTCAAAAGATAAAAAGAGTAAGTAGGTTTAATGAAGCATGGGGTGATACAGAGTTAATAAAAACTCTACAGATGAAGGCTAGCCACAACCAAAATTAGTGCTAGTAGTCTGCTGGATCAGTTCTGGAGAGTGTGTTCAGGGTTAGGATGAGTGGCTAGCAGCATATTACTACAGTGAGGCAATTTGTGTGGTACTGGGCTTAGTTCACTTGGAAATGTGAAATCATAATTATTGGGTTCTTTTCAGTTCGAAGCAATGCAGAAATAGTGCATCTTTTGAGTGTGTGGGAGGAGATTTGCCTTCTTTTCTTTCTCTCTGGCTCTCTGTCCCACATGTCCTTTTCTACTTCCTGATACTAATATGTGACAGTAAATAGTACTGTAAGAATTCTTCTTACTGAATAATTTTGTTTATATATTTCACCCTGAAAACTCTCCAAGCACACTACTATTTCTCTTGAAAGTGTTTAAAAAAATGTTACAAACTTTAGCCACATGGTATGGTTTTCCTTCCCTAATTGGATAACTGGCTCTGTGATGATGATGCTGATGGGAATGCTCAAATGGGTCAGAAATGTGAAGCATGTCAGGGTCTTGCAAATTTTCCTGAGTCATGGAATTTCCTTTGGCTTAAAATAAAAAAAAAAAAAAAACAAACAAAAAGGAAATTTCATCGCTTTCATTAATTTCAGAAAATCCCACTCACCCTCCCTCTGACTGCTCATTTTCTTGTGTTCTAGGTGAAGAACAGCCCATGAGAGCCTAAGTTAGCCAAGTTCATCCCGATTTCATTTGTAGTTGTGATAGGGACGCTTAGTTCCTATGTATTTCCTTTAGGTGCTGTAGAGTACAGAGGGCTGTGAAGAGCAGCCTGAGTAGAAATCCAGTGAGTCTGTTGGGAGAGGAGGTGTCACACATGCTCCAACAAAGTGAAAATCTTCACAGCTCAGGCTTTATTCCTGGACAGATAATCCCTCAGTGGATAACAAGGAACTGCGGATGTTGTAGATGAGTAACAGCTGAAACTGTGAATACTAACAGACAGAAGAAAATTGTGTGTATGTACATGTGTGTGAACGGCTCAAAAGGAGCTTTTGAACATCAGGCAGAAGCCTGCTGCTTGCTAGTTGCAAGTAATACATGCTGGGTATCAATTTTGGGGTTAAAGTCTCATTAGCCCTAAATTCTCCTGTTAATAAAGAGATGTAAAGCAGAGACACCTGTTAGGAGACTGACAGCATATTGTGCTTTTGCACATAAACTATTTAGATTGTGAAATGTATGGCTTGGTGGCTTGGAAAGCGGAATTGCCCAAAAAAGTCTCCCATAAAGAAGGGGCAATGAAAAAGAGAAAAGGGGTAAGAAAGAAGATGGTTATCATCCTGGCAGAAGGAAATCACCTCATAGTAGGAAACTTTCCCAGACATCAGGGAGATGGGGGATCTTTGCCACCCGTCCTGCTCAGTCACAACTCAAGCAAGAGCAGCAAGAAGGTTATGGGTGAAAAATCCTGCGTGCAGCCCCACCACATGTTATTTTCCATAAGCTTTCCTCAGCTAGTCAGGAGTATGCAGAACTTCGTGACTTTGCTTTCCCTTCCACCCCATACACCTTCTTCTACCCCTGAATTACCCTACCAAGTGCAACTTGTGTTTGCAAACTGATTTGCAGTATAGTGATGCAATGATACAGTGTTTGCAATATAGTCTTTGATCCAGGCTGGCACATTTTAGGCAATATATAAACATTAAACATTCATGTCTCTACTTTGAGGACTTCTGTTGAGGGAAGCAGACAAATGACAAAAAGTCACAGAAAGGAGAAATGACTGTCTCCAGGTTCATAAAATGTTAACAGCATGACAGGTCTAATTCCTCCTGATGCTGACCTACTGTCTCCTGACATTTTTGCCCTGGTAAAAAACTATCTAACACCAAACACCAAATGTGGCTGTCAGATACCTTTAGCATCAAATGTTTAACCGAAAGCACTGCTAGTTTGATATGCTTCTCTGTACCTTACCCAGAGCAGTATTTCCACACAATTTTTTTTTTCTCATGTTCAACCACACATGGTTACACTTTGATGGAGAAATGCTCTAAAAGGCAATTTGTAATTTGGAGAAAATGTTTTGATTTAGAAGACTTAAAAAAGGTGCTGAATGATCAGGAGTGAAAAAATCCCAGAGAAGGCCTGGAAAACCTAGGAAAATATTGATCATGGTGGTGTGACTTAACTAGAAAGAGAGAGAAAAAAGACAGTAAATAAACTAAGAGTAACATGCATTTTCTATATGTGTTTCTTTCTTTACCTTGTATCTTTCTTGCTTAATTCCTTGCTTGCTTTCCTTCTTGACAATCTCCCCTTCTCTCTGCTCCTCTCTTCCCTCTTCCCAGCTTTAATGACAAGAAGTCAGCTTTGATGGTGGGAGAGATGGAGAGAACATCCTGAACTGACTCCAGCTGACATCAGGATTTGTATCTGCTGCCCGGCCCTGTTTCAGCCTGAGAATTAGATCCAAGCTGTTGCTAGTGCTGGTGATGGTGGGTTGAGGAGGTTTGCGTTATCTATTCTCTTTGATTCTTCTCTTATCTTCCTAGGTCCCACAGGAACCTAGACAAATTGAGGCTTTCTGTTGAAGCCCTGGTTCACAGTTTAGGGAGAGGCTGCTGTCTGGGCTGTTTCTGTGGATAAGGAGCTGGTCACTGGTTTTCTCAGCAAACTACTGATGGGTTTTGGCAGTGCACAGCTTACAGGTGACATGTCCTTACCCAGCTCCTGGTGTGGATGCCATCTCCGACACAGAAACAAAAACAGAGAGTAAAAGCCAAGGGGGTGAAAAAGAGAAAGAGAGAGTATGGGAGAGGGCAGAAAGAGGAGACATTAAAAAACAAATGAAAAAGGTTTAAAATGAAGGCCCACAAAGAGTCATTTAACGAGGAGTCTTGAGCTTGGCATAGCACAGAAGGTTACCAGTTAGTCACTGGCAGAAGCACACAGGCAGGTTAATGTCCCTAAAATAAAACATGAGCCAGGAATAACAGAGTCATACAAATAGCAAGCTACAGCTGGTCTGTAAGTCTGCACAGTAACTCACCACTAGATTTAGCAATCACTGTATATACAGAAGCACATTCCCACTTCCTAAGAAGCTCTGGGATGCACAGGCTTTCACTCCAGATGACAAGCCATCATTGGTGCGAGGGAATGCCCAAGCACAGAAAAGGGGCTCAGAGCCCCAGGAGCTGAGGATGCTCTGCCTCACTGGTACAGCACCAAACAAGGCATTGGCATGAAAAAGTCCCTGGGGAAAAATCAAAAAGATGGCTGTTCAGGTAACATCACAAAGCTTTGTCAGTATGACAAAGTAATGAGCAGGACAAAGTTTTTTTGTTGTTGGTTTTTATTTTTTTTCCCCCCTCAATTTTCCTATCTATGGTGCGCTTTTTTCAAGTATTTTTTGACAGTGAACTTCCTCTTTATAGCTAACTAGAGATATTACATGAAGATAAAAGAGATGGATTGTCTTATGCTTTAAAAATGCAAAAGAAACCAGTACTTACTTTTTAAAGTATTTCACATTGCAATTTTGTTAATAAATTACTTCTTTTATGGGTTTTAAATGATAGTTCTGCCTGACACATGTTCACTTGCCTTCTGACATGCTGTGCATATACCAGGCTATTTCTTCAAGAAATACAGTCTGAAAACAATCAACATTTTTAGAGGCAGTGGCAGATATTTCCCTGCTCCCCCATAACATTTTATTATCCTGAGAGCACAAGGAAAACCACCTGGATATGAAATACTGTGCCTGAAAGGATCTATGTAGATGGATAAATTTTAAAATGACGGGAATGGAGCAGTAATATATTCAAGTGTATAACAGCATCCATACAACAAATGGTACCCTGTGCAGTCACTGGGAACACAAGGGCTCATCTCCTGGGGTCTCTGCCTAGCTCTGCTTTTTCATAGTCTCATGAAGACACTGCCAGGTTTGGGGAAAGCAAAAATGTAGTGAAGGCAGTTAGGAGTAATTCAGGTAAGGGACTCAAATCCTCATCATTTACACAGCTCTCAGAACAGGGTCTGGCTGAACGGGGCTGCTCAGGAAAAAAAGGCTGACACTGTAACAGGATTGCCCAAGAGCAGGGAATTTCACTGAGTTGGCCAAGATCAAAGGAAAATGGCACTACTGGGCAGACCAGGCTGTAGCAAGCTGTACCTGTGTAGGAGCAATTCCCTATGTGGTCTGTCCATCTGTAGTTTCTTGCAGGATGAGGCTTGTAATTTTTTTGTGAGAGATTTGATGATTCAGCAAAATAAAATTAGTCTCTTTTTCTTGGCATGAATACTCTTTTTGGGATGTTCGTCTGGACAAGACTGAAAATACCTTCATAAAGAGTTGAAATTTAAAAGGTTACCGGCATGTAAATGAGCAAGCAAACAAATAATGAGGCAACAAGTTTGGAGAAGTCATCTACCCCTATGAAATTATGTGGATGATATAAGGGGAAACCAAGGAAAGTCTCAGCAGCAGACTGAATTTAAAATTTGTACAGTTAACATGCAAGGGACAGATGAAAAATAGCAGAAGGTATCTGCATTCATTATCTGCAATCCAAGGGCTTTTTCTAAAGATTGTACTAGATTCATAAAGATAGGAAATCTGCAATTAATGCTGTGGAGATTGACATATGTGTTTGCTATGAATTAGATAAAAAAGGAGAACAGCTACATCAGAGTCCCAGGATGGCCTCCATCTTAAGACATTTTAGGATGGGCTTGCTTTACACACAGCTCCAGACAAAATCACTCCCTTGAGTAGGGAGAACAGTGATGGGAGAGAGATTTGGCTTTCTTGGCCCCAGTGAAGGACTTTCTCCTCCCAGCTGCCCCCACGTTTGTGCAAATGGAGAAGGGACAGAGCTGGGTGGTAGCAACCAGAATATGGTGCTACACCTTTAATTAATACAATTATTAATGATCAAACAAATGCAGTTCCCAACCTCAAATGGCCTGATAATCTACTGCCTCTCATGGGCCTGTTCACACTGCTGCTGCTTTTAAACCCTTGTAATGCCCCTGATTTTGGTGGAGTTTATCTGAAAGATGCACACATGGGAGACAGATAAGAATCACTGCACAGGTCACCAGGACAGATCCTCCAACGTGCAGCACCAGTTCCTGTTTGCCCACAGCGCTGGACGGGCTATTTCACCCATGGGCTCTCTGGTGACTGCTTGTTTCAACAAACCACTGATGTGTTTGTTGCCTGGTTTTCAGCAGCGCAGTGTTCATTGCGAGCGCAGCTGACATTACTCACGTTTTGCCTGGAGGTGCAAGGCGCCACGTAAGCTCACAGAGCAGTGATACTCCTACCTCAGCACTCACATCTCTGCCACAGTCCAAGTGACTCATATGCAGTGCTACTGCTGTTTCAGAGTTCTCTCTCTGTCTCTCTCTTTGTTGTTGTTGTTGTTGTTATAGTCAGCACTTTTAGTGGCTAAAACTTATGTAAGTAGTCTAAACCCTCAGTATTTACAATGCAAAATCACCACAACACACCTCTCTGAGACCTTAAGCTTCCATGGGATGTAATTTGGGGAAATTTTATTTGAAAATGCAATATCTCTACACCCGCCGCCCCCTCCCCCCCCGCTTTATTTCTTTCCTATGCAGAATGAAAAGAGTAGATCTTGGATGGAAACACACTATTCATAAAAATGAGCTTACCTAATTTCTGTAAGAAAGGCAAGACAGTCAACCTTGATTAGAAAGCAGTAATTCTTAAAAGGAGTCAAGTAAGGTTTAATAGGATTGTTTTCTTTAGGCTTGAAATGACAAAAGCTTTCAGAAATTTTAAATAAAAAAATGAAATATGAATATGCAACTCAAGAAATTATTCTGAGAACTATTGCCAGGCCTGTTAAAAAAAAAATCAAAACACAAAAAACCAAAAAACAACAAAAACAAAACCCAAATGTCCAAAATAGCTCATCCTGTTTTAGGACTGGAAGCCTTACAAGATGCTTAGAAAAGGCACTATTAAGCTATGCTGAATTCTGAATTTTACTACTATGGCCAGCTACAATTCTAAACCAGCAGACTTACACTGAAGTATTACAGTGATGAATTAGATTCCTTTATCTGGTTATTTCATTCACCCTTTCAGCTCACCCTCCTTGGCACAACAGTGGGATATGACCCATATAAAAATTGACTCTGAAATTATTTAGTTGAACTGGCACAAGATGTGGTCTCTCAGAATGTTTTAAATGTGCTCTGTATCAATTCAGTATAAATCATTTCCTGATCACATTAAGCTAAATCAATACAACATAACTTTAAAAATATTCCAGTGTTAGCACTGGCTTAACTAATTTGATTTTAAAACCCACCTCTAATTAAACATGTGTAATTTTGAGTGTGGAAAAGGCTTTGCAAGGCAGAACTGCTTGTCTGTGATAATTAGCTAATACTTTGCTGCCCTGTTCTGCTAATTGAGACCTGCAAAATACAGTGAAAAAGCAATGCTATGCCTAAAAATCGTGACAGTAGGTGAGACTTTGAAAAAATGCAGTGTCCTTGCCATGGCTTGGGGCAGTCCAGATGTGGGAAGATAGTTCTGGCTTGTCAAAAGACAATTAACATATTTACAAGAAAGAAGTGTTTCATTTATGAAACAGGCCAGTCTTTAGAGAACTGATATCAGTTGGAGAAATCAGCTGTACCTGCGAATTGGGGATTGATTGATTATTTTTTTTTAAATTTGTTTCCATAATTTTTACTTGGCTATTCTGAATATTTCTCACCATGTTGTTAGCAAGGCAGTTTTTTTGGTTTTTTTTTTTTTTTTTCCTGGAAAAGGGTGACCATTTTTCACAACTTGGAGAAACATTATAGGAAAGATTTACTCACAAAGAATACGTGAAACTCTCGGTTTATCCTGGGGTTAGAATTGTGATTGTTCGTTAGGTTGCTGGCATGGGTTTATTTTGTTATCTCCATGAACATTGTTAAGTGTACTCTGCTAGTCACATAAATTCTATACTTGATTCAAACTCAGAAATTTGTACAGTCTTTTTGGGTAACAGCCCAAAGGTATTAGAAACATATGTAATCTCTAAATAATTGATGCTCCAAATAACAAACTAGCCAGGAAGCCTGTGGGTTGTTAGTGCCATATTGCTAGCAGGGAACTGAAATGCAGAGAAGCAGAAAGCTGAGATCCAGCCCCCTTCACCTATTCATCTTGCATGTCACCACGTGGTCATGCACATCTGCCTGGTCTGCTGGGAAAGGTGGATGAGGACCAAGAGGGGCAGAGATGGAACCACTCAGGATCACTTTGGTTCTTCCATCATTCTGTAGATCCTGTAGGGATACTGAAAATTCAGATGCTAGAGCAAAGAAAGCCTAATTCAGCCTAATCCACTCATATTGAGCTGTTACTCTTTGTGTTGGGATGGTGCCATGATTTCCAAATGATGGTCAAGGCTGAACCACCTGTAAGCACATTAGGGACCCTGTGCAACCCAAGATCTGGTGCCTGACACTGAAGGGCTCAAGTGGTAAGATGTAGAAAGAGGGGGAGAGAAACATAGGCATGAAGAGAAAGAGTGACTTAGGCAAGTTCAGGAAGTAAGTCAGTAGCAGTAACAAAATTAGGTGAAAATAAAGCTGAGTGTAAGAGGCCCTTCATTCACCATTTGAGAATTCAGTGTGAGACACTCTTGGATGGGGCTCAGATCTGTTCACATACATGTGTAATGAAGACAGGCTGTTATTTCAGCCTTCAGCCAGAAATAATACCTCAACAAACCAGCGATGCTGATGCTCCTGCTCTTCCTGTCACAAGGCTTATTATACGATCCCTACTCAAAACTGCACAGAAGTCTGAAAGTTGGACCAAAGTTCATCTTTGTTAATGATGTGGAAGAAGTCTGGGCAAAGCAGCTGTTGAAGAAGAATCACAGAGACTGGTTTGAGGCCAGCTAAACATAGCTGAACGTGGAGACAATTGCACACCCTCTTGCTTTGTTGATTTAAGGTGATCTCCTAGGGTAAGATCATCATTCCTCAAAGGACTTGATCATAACTGCCATCGGGGTCTGCTCAGAGGCTCCTACAGACATCAGTGGTATGGAATCAATCCTTTAGAGAGAGCTGGTGATATTCTGATGAATAAAAAAAAAATCTGCATTCAGTGCCCATAGAAATATGCAAAGATAACTGTGGGGTGCTCTACAGGACCATGAGTTCACACTGATGAAACTTCAGCTCTACACCAGCAACACACCCACATTATTCTTGTAACCTCCTGAAAATGGTAAGTTTCCAAAAACAATACCACAAAATACATATCCGTCCTTCTCTTTGTGATAGGCAGTGGTGCAGTTAAGAGTAGAGCTGTTTAGACACAGTATAATCACTTTTTATTTTTGGAGGCAAAAGTTTGCCTGCTTTTTGCAGCTCTAAGTGTGGGTACACCAGGAATAAAAACAACAAAACAACCATCTTGTTTACCTTACATAGCTTCCAAGCCTTACTGAAACTGTCCTGAAGATGGTACCTTTTATGGACACAACAGTATATGTGATGGTGCTGTGATACAAGCCTTGATAATATCTCAATTGCTCAATAAATCATACATTGTCTTCTCATAATTGTCTGGGTTGCTAATTAAAGAAAACAAATGAAAACCAGAACTTTTCATACAGACTTCTTTTCTTCCCTTGCAGGACCTATTGTTGAGAGTACCAAGGGTGGTTGGGTGTCTCATCTGGCTTCTGTCTGACTCTTTTTTCCCCACTGAAAGGCATGAAACAGCATTGTTATTCACAAGAGTCTGCCTTCATGTCTTGGCTTTCCAGAATTTGAAGCCACACTAATGCAGATGTACAACTGACAAAAGTGCTGTGGTGAGTCTTATCAGGCAGCTAAATTGTTGAAAAGGACCAAAATGAAACAGTCAATTTGCTGTATCTGCATAGGACAACTGTCCAACATTCAGGGTTTTTAAAAAGAGATGCCCAAAGAAAGAGATCTTTGGGACGTGCAGAAGTACATGAAAAGTTGTCTTATTCCTCAAGAAGCAACCAAAAACATAGTAATGAGCAAAACCAATTTAAATAAAAGATATAAATATTGGTTCCTGGACCTTACATGGTAGATTTACAAAGAAAGGTGAGGGATTAAGGTAATAATTGATTTACATCTTGCTTAGGACTGCATTAAAATAGTATGGTCTGATCAGTGAATGGGCAAAATTCCGCGGTCATTCACAGGCTTTGGATCAAGCCACCAAGTATCATTCACCCTATTTTCCTCAAAAGCCAGAGAATGCCAGTGCCAATAAAAATTTGCTTTGGTTTGTCCTGTTATGCATAGCCAGTATGATTGCAAAGGTAAGGAAAGAAAATATTTTCCCAGTTAACATTTTTCAGTGATTTTTTAATAAAATGTGTGTCTAAGATAACTTGTTTTTGCTAAAATTCTGATCAGCTTTGTGGATGACATACCACTAGTGAGAGGTACCTTAGTTTTGTGTTCCCTGGTTTGGCCTTCTTTAGTTAACTTTAATGTTTTGGGAAAGTGGATTATTCTCCATTCTTTTTCTTTGTTCCTTAAACAAACATGGGCACAGGAAATACCTAGATGTATTGTTTGGAGGTTTAATTTTGCAGAGTTACATGTTTTTTTCAATATTTGGCAGGAGAACTTTGAAGTTCCTTAAGGAGCCTTTTTTAAGGATCTAAGGATGCAGTGCAACTGTGCCAGGAACCTGAGGACTAATCATATTAGAATCCATCTGTCCAGGCGACAAAAACTGGAGGAGGAAAAGATCCATTTTTGAAGCCTACTCATAATGTATCAAAGTTAAGGAGGGTTCTGATCAAAGACTGACTTTATTTCCTAATAGATAAAGGAGGCAGATACAGAACTTGCTTGTCAACCTAGGTCCAACCTTCTCCAAAGTTGACTTTGGGTCTGAATAGTTCTTAGATAGCTCCTTAAATATCTGGGAAGAGGTTCAGTGAAAAACTCAGACTCCAGGAGTTATATAATGATACATGGTGTTATCTTTTCCTATTTCTCCATATTTATTTAAAAAGCACCCATCATGATGGCTCCCCACACTCGGGTAATTATTTTAAATACACACCAGAGCTACGGATAAAAATCCGAATATCCTAATTTGCCTTACTGGAACAGTTCCTGTGCCAAAGCAAAAGGCTTTCTCAACTTGAAATCTTAAGTCACTCAACCCATCATCTCCAATAAGAATTAAAAAATGGGAGGATCTTGCCATCATGCCCCCAAGACAGTGAGTTTGAGGTTTTTCATAAAAAGATGGTGGAGGCTGCTCCAGAATGGAGGACCCCAGAGGAAAAATCCCTGCTACCAGTGCCTCCTTGCTAAACATAGGGTCTTTTTGCACAGGATTGCACCTGTGACAATATCATGTGTGGGAAGAAGATCTCTTTATATCCACAAGGCAAGCATACTGGCTAAACCCATCTATTCCTCTTTGACACTTTATGCTCTGTCTTATGTTCCAGTGGTTGTAAAACACTAGCCTTTTGGAGCTCTTCCACACTGGAAAATTTCCTCATGATAGAACACAACCCCAAGGAATCTTGGTAAAAGACAATGCTAAACATGCTGTTAAACACTGAACACAGACAGGGACTGTAATGTTTAACATCACATCAGCTGGTTGTGGTTAAGCCCATGGGCTGACCAGCTGCCACAATGCTGAACATGATGGTGTCTGCCTACACTGAATATTTAGCAGTGTGTTAGCAGCCCTCATTCTCAAGAGTCTCTTTTCTTGCATGATCTGGTTTTCTAGCACAGGCACACATTATACTGATATACACAACTGTTGCAAGATACCAGATAAACCAGATTGGACAGTTCATGTGGTACTTGGATTTATGTCAAGGACCTCAGTCTCTTAGTTCAGCTTCTGGATACAGCAATTACATACAACACATTAGTTCATACCTTGCCTTTCTTCCTGCACACCATGTCTCTGACCCCAGCACAGCTGGATTGTTACTGCTTTGGTCTGATGGGGAAAATAGCAGACACGTGGCACCCTGACAAACCTTCGTTTTTTTGCAGAGGTCTTATCATAGCTTGGGAGAAAGGAGAGACAAATGCTTGAACGGTATTTATGTACCAGCAAGATGGTGAGAAAAGAAATGACAAACATCTGCTTTCCCACACGTGACCGGGCATGATGTATTGATAGTAGTCGCAGCCCTGTAATGTTTAAGGATAATGCAAAGTTAACTCTTCTAATGGATCAGTTCCAGGAGTATTTCAGCTACAAGAAATATGTGACATTTGGATATCTCTTTTTATTTATTACAAGATACCAGACTCCTGCAGATATGCAGAAACAATAGATCAGTATATGAATGGTCTAAAAATTAAGGCCAAATTTGTGATTTTGTGCAGCATGATGCATGACGAACTCCCCACAAGACTATTGGGATGACCAGATATTTGGCTTATGAAAGGGAAAATAAAAGCATTTAACAAGTGAAACCAGTGCTTTCCCTGAACATGAGGAAAAAGAAACCCAAAAACCCCAACAAATGAGACACATGGCTTAAAGGTAGGAAATAGAAACCTAGGGAAGTATTATGAAAATAGCATATGGCCTGAGAGATGGTCAGCTCTTATTGCAGCTTTTCCAAAGGCAGAAGGGCTGTTTAGGGGCTTTCTCCCCTCTTTAGCTCTGATTTCCCAGGGGCTGAAATTATATCTTCAGCTGCACTATATAACATTTCAAAGTTGTTAGAACTTAATATTTTGAGATTTCTCTACACTTGTCAAATTTTTCAAAATTAATCAATGGCTTCTGTTATAAAGCAGAAACTGTGGAAATACTGAAGCAAATGTTAACTTTGTCTTTACTAAGAAACAGGGCTAAAATGAATATGCTACGTTTTAGTTAATGACATATTTTTCTTTTTTATAGTTTTTGATACTGTGGTGGTTTTGGCTGGGGTAGAATTAATTGTCTTCATAGTGGCTGGTATGAGGCTGTATTTTGGATTTGTGCTGAACACAGAACTGATAATATAGAGATGTTTTTGTTATTGCTGAGCAAGGATTACATATAACCAAGGCCTTTTCTGCTTCTCATACTGAGACACTGGTGAGGAAGTTGGGGCTGCATGAGAGGTTGTGAGGAGACGCAGCTGGGACAGATGATCCAAACTGACAAAGGGATATTCCAGACCGTGTGAAATCATACTCGGTATATGAAGAGGGGGAAGGAGGAAGGGGGGCCGTTTGGAGTGATGGCATTTATCTTCACAAGTCACTGTTACATGTGATGGAGCTTTTCTCTCCTGAAGATGGCTGAACACCTGCCTGCCCATGGGAAGCAGTCAATTCCTTGTTTTGCTTGTGTGCATGGCTTTTGCTTTCCCTATTGAACCATCTTTATCCCAACCCATGAGTTCTCTAGCTTGTACCCTTCTGATTCCCTCCCCAATCCTGCTGGTGGGGCACTGAGTGCTTGACTGCGTGGGGAGTGGTTGCTGGCTGGGGTGAAACCACAACAGACACTTTCTTACATTTTTTCTATGATTTTTATAAGAAGGAAAAAGCAGTCAGTAAAAGAACTGGTATTAGTGATATGGGTCCAAACTGAAGAAAGGTAGAAGATACAAAGGGTGAGTCTGAAGTGCATATGAAAATAAAGATCGGGATATTTGCTATGGGAAGGATGAAGAAGATCCAGACACTAGAAATTCTGCATAGAGGAAAGGCTAGGAGACTGAAAAGAGCATAATACAGCTTTCACTATGCCAAGGAAACATTCTAGGTGCTACTGAGGTTTGTGGAAGCTTTCTCCTTGTCGTTGGCAATTTGCAAATCTATTGCCAGGCTGGAGGACTCTCCTCACTGAAAGGAAAGAGTACTGATGCAAATTTATAGTCAATGCCAATTTGCCTTATCCAGATAAGGATTTAATTTCTAAACTTCATGGCCAAAGAAATCCTCATTTAACCTAAATCCCGTTGCTGTGTCAAAGTCAAGGTGTTCCTAGCTCTTGCTGGACCCCAAAAGTATTTAGGTCTAGAGGTGCACAGGGGCTAAACTGGAGTTTAAGTGAGATTAATTTGGGCCAAAGGGATCATGGTATGGTGCTGTCTGAATTTCCCCTTAACCCCAGGCATCAATAGATCTAGTTCTGTATCCCTAATACCCCAATGTTCTGAAGGAGAAGGAAGTAGGTGTTCCCCAGATAAAGAAGAAGTGACAACAACCACCATGCTGCTTTCCTGCCCCCAGAGTATGTGGGAAGGTGGCATTATTATTTGTTATCTGTTTTGCTGTAGTCCTTAGGATCCTTTACACTCACAGTTGTACTCTGACTTTGGAATGGGAAAAGCTGTTGTTCATGGAGAAGCTGTGTCATCTCAGCTGTGCAAGAATTGCACCCTCAATACTCAGGATTTTCTGCTTGCAAAGGCACAAGATTGTGAAAACTCCTCTTGTCTAGCCCCAGAGTTATGCTGTCTAATGGGATAGCAGAGTAAGCAAGCAGAACTGTTGAAGGATGTACTTGCTCAGCCAAAAAATCCTCTAAGTAGTTAATGAGTGTTTAGCCTTGCTGAACTTTCATAACACTGCCATTGATAACCAAGTGGGACCTGCATGGCACAGGATCATGGAAAAAAGTGCTGGACTTGCCCTTTCTAAATTACAAGAAGCCTCTTAAGCCTCAGGTGGTGAAAGATGTCTAAGTTAAGACGCCAGTAAAAAGGAGACAGCTGAAGACAAAACCCTAGCCCACTTTCTTTGACAAAAATGTAGCAAACCTACAAACAGGGTGGTCTGGTAGTGCATGCAGTAGGAGTTATATTCTGTTCTGAAAAGTGAGTCTGGGGTGTAGGACCACAGAAAACAGAGAGGTCACGATCCTGGGGGAAAGTTTTCCTCTTCAAGCATTTGGGTAACCCTGTAAACATACTGTAAGAGTCTACAGAAAGGTTAAACCAAGGGCATTTAGGCTTTTATTTGAAAGTTAAGCCGAAGGCCTTTATTTTTCTCTTTTTTTTTATTAGCAGGTTCATTTTTAATTTGGCCTTTGGTATTCAAAGTTTTTGCCCCTTTTTTTGAACAAAAACTGGGATTGGTTTGAGTTTAAAAGGATTTTCATTTGATGACTGCTTTAAAACTAAAGCTATCACTCAAGACCAATATTTATAAGCTCTTTTTCCCACAATGGAATGAGTTCAGGTAAATATATATCTAATTAGATGACCATTACCCAAACATTTATGCAGTTATGTTCCAGAGATATGAAATCCAGTTGGAAACACTCAGTTTTTTAAATTTTCTGTTACAATTCCAAATTTATGACTATTGAGAACCTAATTAGATTATTCCCTCTCTTCAGGAGTTGATGAACATCTCCAGTTATCAAGATGTACGTGGGCTGACTCATCAGAGCGGGATGGCCAAATTTCTGAGCTTCATACCAAAATATACAAAGAGTCAAGAACTATCAGCTATCCCATCTGTCAGAGGGCTGTGGAAAGGGAAGACCCAGGAATAAGAGATTTGCAGAGATCCCAGAGATCCAGACTGAACGTTCAGCTGGTGCCTGGGGTTGCCAGTGACATTGTCCAGAGCTGTTCTCCTTGCCCACCTTCTCTCCCAGCTGGAGAAGCAAATTACCCAGCAGCCTTGGTGCTGCACCTACACTCTATGCAAGCACAGATAGCTTGAATCATGATGCTCCTTCATCCTCTGGTGTGAACCACCACCATTAACAGTTCAGTGTATTTAATACAACAGGTTATGAGAGCACATGAGAGCTTTTTACAGTTGGTCTACACTGAGTTATTCAGCTCTAGAGTAAAGGCAAAAATACAGAATCTATGTAGATTGGGTCTAAGAACATAAATTTCGAGTGAGAAGAAGAAGCCAGCGGCAATGTGGTCATAGAGCAGCTGGCCTCAGGCAGGGTCCATGCTGATCAATGTGGACACTATGGTGCAGTGCCAGCTGGAATGAACTGCTTCAAGACCCAGAGAAGCTGGTTAGGCACCTTGCTGTGCACCTCCAGAACCACAGGGCTTTCCAGGCAATCTTCATGGCCACTGTGCTGAAAGTAGGTACAAACTTCTGGTGATGCCTTGTGATTACTGCTGAAGTTGTTGCTTGCTTTTACAAGGGTCTGTTTTCTGTTTTGCATACAACAAGACAATGAAGCCAGTAGTCAGAGAGACTGTGTTCATGCCACAGATGTACAAATCCAGCTTCCCCCTTGACAAAGTGCAGTTTGTTGTGCTGGTGAGGGAGGGCACAGGCAGCAAAAATCTGCAAGTGTTACATCTAAACCCTTCATTTCCTGATGTGCGGACAAAGAAGTTCCCACTGTTTGTCTTGATAGGTGCTGTCTGTCTGAAGTGCTGAATTTGTGCATGGATCTGTGATAATCCAGGGTTGCTGCAGTCCTTCAGATAGCCAGATCTGCTGAAGAGCAGTGAGAAGATTATGCTTTTCCCTGATTTCAGTAGAGGTCTCTAAAGAGTACTTGTGTAAAGAGATTCAGGCCCAGGAAGCCTATAATTATCAGCTAAATAAATAATTTAATTTATACAAACTCTGGGCTAGATCCCAGTCTGACTTGGCAGTTTTAGTCTGTTCTGGGGAGGTATAAAACAGTGCCAAGGGCCCAGAGGGCCCAAAGCCTTTAGGGATTGTTCTTTCGTACGAAAGTCCAGGTGCTATTCAGAGGGGAGGTTAGCAAAAGCCTTGCAGGTTAGCAAAATCCTTCAGAAACAAATAAGAACTGATGAAACTTAATTATTTTTGCCCTTCTATTTCTCAAAAGCTCAGCTCTGTTCCTCACCCCAATCTCCCTCATTTTTTTTCATCTTTGCATACCTCTAAATTTCCTGTCTTTTGGCTGGGACCAGGCATGTCAGAGCCAAATACTGTTATAGCTGTTTTTGTGTTGGTTCCAGCCCAACTGGAAGCAGGAAATACTAAAATTCTCCTGGGTAATCCTCTTCTCTGGAGACTTTCAGTTCATTTTTGCAGATTCATGAGTGTTACGTGCTTTAGGCAAAGTTCAGAGATACAACCAAAGCCAAGTGCTACAGATAATGTAGACTTGAGATACACAGGGAAGGCAGTGAGTTCTGTATGCCTGTAACATCCCTTGCAATCCAAGCACTTGCCTGCACCAGACTGTTCCAGTTTCTGTTAAGAGCTGAGTCCTAAATCATACTGTTTCTACACACCTCTGGAACTTGGTCTGCACTACTCGTTGTGTGAGGGCTCAGGTTCACAGGGAAGCCAGCAGAAGAGCCATACCAGGACCTGATATGGGGACTAGAATAAAGCAAGCAGACTATCATCCTCAGTTTGTTCCTCTTTATTCCTGGAGCTTTCCCCCTTTTCTAACAGTGATACTATGCTGGATGACACCTCCCTGCTAGCAATGCTGTGATGACTTGCCCAGCAGGACACAAGTGGCTGGAGACACTGTTGGTGCTGTACAGTGGCAGCGTTGAGAATTCAGGACCCTGTCATTGTATGAAGGGCCACCCGGGCAGGAAACTCCAGCTCTCCTGCACACACAAGTAACATTTGCATTCCCTGTGGTGGGGATGGGACATGAAAGCACTGCTGAGGCCTCTCCTGCCAGACCCTTTTGTCTGGGTGTGGACAGTAAATCCAAACTGGTTTGTTCTGGGAAGAGCACACAGTGATGACAGTCCTGCAAATGCAGCTCATCTCCATGCTGAACTTTAGCTCAGATCTGCTGATGGCAAACATCATGTTTAAAGCAGCTGCCATGAAATGGGACTACTATGTAATGGACATTTCTACTGACAGTGCAAAAATAAAATCCTTTTGAGAAAGGAGAAAAAAAAAGAGACTGAGAATAATCTGGGGAGCTGATTCCTGTTCCTGGAGGAACAGGAAAGAATGAGTACTGAGTTAGCCTCATATCAATGTGATTTCTATCACTAGTGCACAAATAATCCTAGAGGATACCCCTTTCCTCATTGTTTGCTCAGCGAACAGCATGGACATGCAAAGATTTATAGACATCATCCACTGTCAGAGAACCAGGGAGATTTGCTTCATGAAGCCTGTTTCTGGGGAAAAAAAATTACCTGAGCATGTGTTTCTTTGCCTGCTTTGGAGCTGATCAGAAGATATTAATTTAATAAGACTATTATTCGGCATTGTTTGCATGACATTAGCACAACATTAGTGCTCATTAAAACTGAAAGCCCGTTTTAAGTGGCACTGTACCCAAACACAGTAAGAGACAGTAGTTGCTATGCTTATCAGCTGAACAGACAAAGTGTGGTATGTTCCCTTTCCAAATGGGGAATTGATACACATAAATAATGAAGTAATCTACCCCACAGATATCCAGTGTACAAACAGAAGCATGACAGCCAGCTGCAATGCTGAACCATGGTAAGAGGTTTAACAACACAGAAAACAATAGGTATTGTATACTGTAGGCTTATAAAATAGGACTGGGTGAAAAAAGGTTCTTTTCTCCCCTGGGAATGGACAGATTTTTGTCAAACACAATTTGGCTGAAAACTAAATATGTGCTTATTTTAATATCTTTTGTTTGGTAGTTCAAAATTTCTTTTAAGGACAACTGCAAAAGTGGACACTCTACATGCAGAATCTGTCTTTGGCCAAAACAAAGAATAACAATTTTCACTGAAAATTTGCTTTGGTGAAAATTTTGCAGCCAGCTCTGATGGACAGTATGGTTGGTGTTTCTTTTCTGTTTGCTCTTGTATCCATCTCTGCCATTCTGCGTTTCTTTGGCCCTTACTCATATACCACCTTCTGCTACTAATATAGTGCTGCCAGCTCTGGCAGCTCAAGCATAAATCTTCCTAAATTTGGGCATTTGAGTGTTGTGGGAGAGGAGGAAGAGGAGAGAAGGGAGAGACTAGATGGGCACAAGGGGAATTCAAATCCAAATTTTAGAAGACAGGTGTCCAGCTTTGGTTAACAAATTAAAAAGGAAATTAAGTTTTAGTCATTGTGGTCATGGGGAAAAGCTAGAAAATGTGAAGCTCATGGGCTTAAGCAGCCACAGATAAAGATCCTTGATCTTCTGCTTTGTTTGTAGTGCTGGGGGCCAGGTGCTTCCCAGCTTGCCATGGGCATTCAGGGCATGAGCTTCTGCCAGCATCTCTGCCCTGGTACCTGCCCCGTGGTGGGCCAGGGCCCTGATGCCAGTGGCTGCTCCTGCCTGTGCAAGGCCTCCACACACCTCCAAAACCTGGGCACCACACACCAGCCTTGAGGGGAGGAGTGGGGGGGAAGGACCAGCTGGCTGCAGCAGTGAAAAACTCATAAGAGGTCAGAAGAACCATACAAGGACCATGTGTGGACTTTTGTTTGGAGTAGCTCTGTTGCAGCAAAGCCAGTTGCAAGCAACACAGCCAGCACTTGCATTGCCAGTTCTTTTTGGACTGTTCAGGACACTTATGTCTGTATGGTATGGGGTTACTGGCAACCAAACTCCTCATGCTGGTTTTATGGACCCTAATGCTTTGCCTTAAATTTAATTACAGAGGTAGTAGAAATTGTGTGGAGTTATGTCTATCACCTATATCTATCTTAGTCTGAAACAATGCGAAGAAGCATATGTGCTGGCGTGCCTAAAATAGTGGAAGATTGTCATGGTTTAATCTTTTTCTTTTCTTTATTTTGTGGTTTAACCCCCTGTTCTGGGTACCTGGTGCTAGAGCCCACCTACAGTGCCTCTGAAAAACTTTTCCTCTGTCAAAAAATGGTATCATTTAATTCTCAGGAACTAATGATCTACTATTATACACATTGAGATCTGTGGACCAAATGCTTTTTGATTGAAATAATTCTAAAAATTCTAACATGCTAGAAGGATTTTAAAATCAAAGGTAATACCAGACGTTCTGTGACATAAAAGCCATAAAAAATACATTCAGATCCTCTTCTCTTATTTGCCTGTTATTTTGTGGGAGAAGTATACTATGGAGTAATGAAAAGGTTATGCCAAGCATTTAAGAGAAAATTCTGAAATTCAAATACTATATAAAAACAGAAAAACATAAACATAGTTTTCAGAGGGATGTGTCTCCAGGGGCAGACTGGGTGGCCCTAATGGTACGAAATGCCTCATTACACAGGGTATCCTTCACATAGAGTCATCTGGGGGACAACACACATTGTTTGTAAATTAATTCCATAGTAGAAAATGGGTTGAAAGGGTGAAAACCACAAA
>VWZU01014370.1:34505-61368 GCA_013397095.1 Sterrhoptilus dennistouni | reverse complement strand
GAGGACATCGTGTCCTCAGCCAACGCCTTGGTGCATCGATGCCATATATCTGGGTAGAGAATCTCTACTGGACGATCGATTGCACCGATCTGCAACAGCCTAGTAACAGCTGATATAAAAACTTTTGGCCTACATTCGATTTCCCACTGCCTACGCAACTGACTCACAACCTTCACGAAAGCCTTCATTTCGTCGCGGGTTCGAGGGCGTCCCCTCCGCTGAGTCGGTCCCACTGCTGCAGCCGCTGTTTACTCGTCCAGATGGATTCCCGAACCCGGTGGCTCTTCTGCTTTGCGGGTACAGCTCTTCCTGGGTTTTGGCACCACTTGTTGCCTCGGGGGATCGAGGTGTGGCAACCTGGTCCAAGTACAGCACGGTGGCTACCTCAAGCCACTCGGGCCAAGAGCACACAAACACCAATATGGTGGACAGCAAATGGCGTTTATTAACGGATTGCACACTATTATATATCCCGTGCATGTGTCGTCACGTCCTTCTTATTCATAACTGGCTTAATGATTGTCTGATATAACATAACTGACAATAAAACCGCGGGGAGAAGGGCGGTCCTATCTGCCCGTGACAGCCCAAGATCTTCCAGGCGTGTCCCTGACTACTACAGTGACCCAGCATGATCTTTGTGATAAACTACTTAGCTGTCTTTTGTTGAATGAGGCAGAATATGCATATGCATGAAAAGATTAACCTATCTTAATGGTTTTGGATCTTTGTCTAATTTCTAAGGAATTCAGAATGCATTTTCTAAGAATTATTGTTGTATTTCCTTTTTCAAACACAATCATGTGAATATAAATATGGAATCATCAAAGTTTTCCTAAAACTCAAATACTTCAGTGGAAGAAATAAATTAAGGAATTTATTTTTATCCTTACTTTGCATTATTGGAAACTAGCTCCATATTAGCAGCAGGCTGTGGGCAAGCGGCTTTCGTGTATTGTCATCTGAGGTTTATAAAGGTTAGAAGGACTGATGCAACAACAAAATTCTCTTGATTTTCGTATGATGGGTGATAAACCCTCATACTGTGATATATTCTCTGAGTTATATTGATCGCAGTGGTACCCCAGTCTTGGCCCTTGAGGCTGAATCTTTGGTGGACTAACTACAGGTACAAACACTGTTTATGAGGCTATTCTGATGGTCTTATTTTAAAGAAATGGAAACCTGCAAATTAGAATAATAAACAGAATGTAAACAAATAAACAGAATAATCCACACAATGTAACATTTATATTTTTGTTAAACAGTTCTTTATAAATAAGCTGGATTTTGTGCTACAGTGAAACAAATTAAAGATTACTAAATAGTAGATAAAATGTTAGGCATGGATTTCTACCATCATTTTTGCAAACTAAAGGTTATGCTGCATGTTGAAACTATCTTACTCAATAGTGCTTCTTTGGCTTTGGAGTGACTATTAACTTGAAATATATCTCAAAAGACACTCTTGACAACTATGACACTATTCAGTATTTGTTATGTGAACAGACATTGGACTGTTGATGTGGAAGTTTCTTTTATCCTTTTTTTGCTCCTGAATGTGGTTGTAAATCAGGGAGACTTTACTTAGCAGTAACAGATACCTCTTCCAGCAATTTTCATCCATCCAAAAGTGACTGAATTGGGAAACAAGAATGATAAAGACATATTTCTGGGAAGTGAATGCACAAGTAAGATAGATAGCTTAAAGACTCTGTGTAGTCAAATACTTCATTTCTTTGGTTAATTAAGACTATACATTTATTAGAGTAAACTGTAAGTTTACAATATTTTTCCTGTAAAAGAATTCCAGTAAATCATTCTGGATAGTATGAATGATCACAGAATGGGAGTAATGCTAGTACTTTTTGCTTTACTCTTACCTTGGCAGTGTTATCCTCAGACATATGTAATACTTTTTGCTCTCTCACAGTCTATATCAAACAACTACTTCCAGGTTTGCTCTGTTTCCAAGGCTGTCAGTTGACACATAAATATACAGACCCATGAAAAGAGCATTTTTTGCCCTTACTGCAGGGAAATGTACTTGAATCATAATGCTGTAGGAAGAAAGTGACAAATTTCTGTCAGTGATATTTCACCTGTAAAACTGGATAAAGTTTCTGCCTGGCTTGGTTCTCCTGACTCGAAGTAGTTTTGGAGTAGCAGAAAATTAAAATGAATGTTTGCATGATGACATACAAGACCATTTTTGACAGCCTCTTCCTATATTTTATGTATGGGCTTTTTACAGAAGTATGTGTAATATGCATGTGAATTCTAGTCTAGTTTTACAGAGTGAAGTTTTTACCCTTCTAAAAATTAGAAGACTAAAGAACACAAAGTGCAATTCAGCTTTGCTTACCTAGATGTTTCTCTGTTCACGTGCTGTCTTTCTTCTCAAGCATCTTTCTTTTCTGAGGGGAAGACAGCAGAGGTGCTTCTGCTGTTCTACTTTCCTTGCAAGGATTATTAGGCTATTTAACTTAAGCTTTGGATAAGAAAAAAATTCTTTGACACTGTGTTGACCTGGTATCTTTAAAACTTACTTTTTGGTTACTGTAATAAGCAATGTTGCTGTCCCTTTTTAAGGACCGTGATACGGAGCGTGTAAAACTTGTTTAGCAGTCTTTTTCTGTCTGATTTTTTTTCTTAATTTGGCTTTCCTGTTTTTAACAGTCTTCCATGACTCTGGAGAAAAACATTTGAAAAGGCAATAGTTAACCTCATGGGTTCAGAGGAAGGCTTCCCTGACTGCAGCAGCTCCTGGACTAGCCCCCTGATATCTGTCCATACCAGCAACAATATGCATTAGGAGATTGTGGTTGGTTGTGCTTATTTCTCCAAAGAGTCCTCCTGCTGCAGTCTTTACAACATGTAATCCTTGGGAAGGAGTCAGTTTCCTCAGTGGGTTATTCCATCTTATGTATTCAGCTCTATTAGAATTTAGATTCTCTGCATGGTTTTATTTTCCAGATAAAATTCCCTGGGACAAATGGGAAAAATGTCTTATTGTTTGTTTGGATGTTTATTTTAGATTGCCATGAGCCTCCTCTCTTAATTCCTTTTATCTGTATGCAGGGGAGCATAGAAGTCTCCTGTTTGTCTTACCTGTGAATGCTGAAAACTGCTGATGAGCAATGGCTGACTTATGGGATGTGTATTACTCAGGAGGCAGTTGTTTGCTAGAGGACTAACTAGAGTCTTCTGGCAATGGGTTAACCCAGGGTCAGAAACTCTGGAGGGAAGGAGCCCTTTAAACTCGTAAGTGCAGAGAGGAAGTTTATGCTATAGTTCAGGCTGTCTTTCTAAATTACCTTTTCTTTAATGCATTGAGACCCAAGTGCACATGTGTACATGTAGCTTAGATTTGGAGCTGTGTGAGGGCTCCTGATGGTATCTTTAGAACTGCTGACAATTAAAAATGATGAGTACTAGGATATTTTGTTCTAGCAAGAGGGTATATTTTGCAGAAGCCCTGTTTATATGCAGATGGTGGGATCATTTCTTGTATTCTAATAACTTGATAAGTAAGCAACTGTTACAAATAATTTCTTGCTGATGCCTACCTATAATCTAAAAGAAATTGGAAGTAATTCTTTTATTAGCATAACTGACTCCAT
Organism: Sterrhoptilus dennistouni; assembly: GCA_013397095.1. Classification (NCBI taxonomy): domain Eukaryota; kingdom Metazoa; phylum Chordata; class Aves; order Passeriformes; family Zosteropidae; genus Sterrhoptilus; species Sterrhoptilus dennistouni. The sequence goes on along the minus strand of VWZU01014370.1, from coordinate 57,745 downwards.
AGCACAATTTTTAATATGCTGCCTCTTCCTACATTCCAAATGGGTAAGGATTAAAAAAAAAAACAACTAAAAAAGCAGGGAATAATCAAAAGTATTATATTGTGAAAAATAGAGCCCAGAATATTGTATCATACGGGAAACAGCAGATTCTGTAATTGTGGGTGAAGATTAGTACCTTGAAAAATGCATGCAATACTATAGTAATAGTAATAGTAATAGTTATTGCATAAACTATTATCTGCATAGATCTGATCTCTCTTGATTTCTGAATATCCTCATTTTAAAACTGCCAAGTGAGACTGTGGCAATCACAGTTGGAGGATAGAACTGAAGCATTTGCACATAAAACAGGATGCTGCACACTTTATTGCTCTTGATGGTGCATTTTCTATATGTGTTACAAGTAAGAAAAATGACTCTTTTCATGAAGTTAATTGCAGTAAACAAAGGACTTTGAGGTTGTTCTTAGGATGTGGTAAAAACACGTGATTAGAATTCTGACCTGCCATATTAGAAGATCTTGATAGTCTCCTAGGAAATGCCAGTAAATTCCTGCTGATTTAGGATGCTGATTCCTCTCAAATCAAGGACTCATTGTTTCTTCCTTGGAGCTGGAAGTTCTTCTCTGACAACCTGGTCTAGAGTATCTAGAATTGCTGCTGCACTGTTTCTTGTCAACAAAGCCATATTTTAAAATACTTCGGAGTAGATTACATTGTCAGAAGGTCAGCTTGTTTTGGAAGCAGGTGAGAAAATGCTTATTGTTGACAAAGACTTACTGAAGAAATACACGAAAATCCATCCAATATAGTTACAAGCAGCATAACCTCTTTTTGCAGAAGACTCAAGGCCATTAAGCAGTTTCAGGTGTGCATAAAGCTGAAAAGCAGTACAATATTTTCCAGGCTTTCTATGGCTTTAAGTCACTTTTCCTCCATCTGATGGGCTATCATTTAAACTTGGCAACACTGCTAGAAAGTACAATATGTGAGTGTAAATAAGAGCGATACATTTTTTCTGGAAGAAGTCATAAATTCTGGACTTCTTTCAGTCTTCTAGTTTTTATTACTCTTTCAACTACATTGCAAAACTAGTCTTTTTTCTTTTTTACTATTGTTTTAAAGCTGAAAAGTCTGTATGGGAGCTGAATAGTTATCTCAAAGACTAGTAGACAGACATAGGATTAGTGTTGTCCTAAAATTAGAAATAGCAGTCATGTATGTCACTCATAATTACATAGCCTTCATTATTGGCAAATTTGGTGTGTTGTTACTGCAAGTTTTCAGGATATATTATCCAGTTATACAGTCTACTTTAGGACTACCTAAACCATAAATATAAACTAATCAGGACTGTAAAGACTCCCAAAGTGCAATCAGAAACAAATTGACGTGATTTGAAAATGTTTTATATCTTTTTGGTTTATAAAACCAACACGTAGTAATCAAAATAAACTTATGAAAAAAGTGCATCTAGATACAGGGGCCCAGTGATAATTGCAATTTCAACATTGCAAGCTTTTAGAAATGGCTCACTGTGTTTATCATTACCATTACCATTGCAGATTCAAGTATAGACCTAAAGAATCTTTATAGTATTTTAACTCAGGGGTTACTTATTTTCTTTTGTTTTGAATTGCTGATATGTATTCCTTGTAATGAATCTCCTTTGCCTGACGTTATTTATGTGTTATTTGTTTAAATTCACAAACAATTCTGAACAGTTTTTGTATTGCTTTTAAAAGCCATTCAAATTTAGTTATGTTTTAATTTTTTTCCCCATCAATTTATTAATGAATACGGGCTTATTTACAGAATTTTGGCTTTTCAACACCCTGCAAGATTTCACCTACTCCTTATATCAATAAAAAATATTGCGTAAGTTGTCAAAATGGTTCACAGTATTTGATAAACATTTGTGTAAAGTTTGTATCTGGTATCACTATTATTTAAAAATATATCCCAGGAATTTCCATTTCCAAATATTGAGTTAAGTAATAGAATTAGTACTCAACAGAAATGTGACTGAGACAATAAAATGCTGTTGCAGTTTTGACTTTGTCAAGAGATAAAAGTGTAAAAATTTGAATTTATGAGCTGGAAGCGACCAGTTAATACTCACACTTAGGTTGCTTTGTATTTTCTCTTTACCTTCATATTTTCATTGTATTCAAATCCCATCATTCATTCTTGAATTATAGTTCAAAGTTTTGTCCTCTCTGAGTCTACAGAACAAACTTTTTCCCAGAGATAAGTTTTTTAATCTTCTATTGTGATAACCATAGACTTGGTTTTTGTATTTTAATTTAGAACTTGACTGTATTTGTGATGTTGTGTATGGTTTGCTTAGCAACACTTGAATACCTACAAGTAGCATAATTCTTCCTTTTCTGCAGGGGTTTCATCTTTAAATGAACTTCAGTTTCTAGTTCTTTGTCTTTCCATGCATAATGATTAGGAGTTTGAAGGGCTTTAATACTGTTTAGTAGACATAATCTTGAGATTGTGTTTATGAGATGCTGACAGGAATAACACAAATACAACCATGCAGCCATAGCATTTTAAAATTTCAATTTTAAAAAAGAAAGAAAATCCATTTTCCTCAAAAAATGCTGATTTATAAATTTCATATGCTATATGTATTTCCTTGCTCAAGTGAAAATATATATAGTATGAATAAGAGAACCGAAACACATCTTGTTTGTCAAACTTGTCATTAGGGGACTTGTCAAAGGGTAAACTGAAAGGATCCTCCATGTTTAATGTTTCTGCTTGCCAAAGCAGAAGTTGACTGTTGACAAATTTTTGTTTATGCTTCTCCTGCAGTTCCTTAATCCACTTATTGCTGAACTTGCATCCTGGGAAAGAAAGTTGTGCTCAAATACTTTGCCACTTAGAATTATAATATGAAGTAGGAAATGTACTGAACCTAATCTGCAATATAAACTTGTGATTGTTTTCACTTCATTTAATGACTACTGGATTTATTAGGAGAAAAAAGTAATTTGATATCTGGTATAAAAAGTTTGAAGTGTACTTTTTATTTTTTCTGTCTTAAATCAAGCTTTTAGTTATAGTAATTGTAAAATGTGAAATCCATGGAAAATCCTAGGAGAAAAGAAATTTTATAAACACAGTTAAATAGATTTTAACGCAAGGCATTTCTTGCCTAGTCTTGAAACATCATCTGCGGAGGTCGGCTTCTCAGTGGCCTCGGCCAGCCCTGCCGACTCCACAACCCGGGGTTCCCTTTGCTAGAGGGGCAGCCAACTCCTAACCCAACCAGCGCGACGAAATAAAGAGCGGGACTCTCGGGGTTCCAACCAAGGTGCAGGGTTACCAAGGTGGCGTCCCAGAGAGACCCCAATCCTTGGCAAACCAGACTTTTTATTAACAATCAGGGGGTGGAAACAGGGTAATGACAGGGGGTGGTCTCTCTGCAACAGCCAATAAACTTTGTGCAACAAGTGGGGTGATAAACTTTTAACCAATAATAACAGGCTGGGAGGAGAAATGTATCACGCGAGGGGAGGAGAGATGCAACGTGAGGGGAGGAGGAATTATATAACTTGGGTGATAGACAGAAAACGAACAGGGAGTAAACAACTATTATGGGATGGGGATAACTATGGTAACTGGGGAAAGGCGGGAAAACTCTGAGGGGTAGGAAGCCATTTTGAACAAATGTAATTCAATAATAAAAACTCATAACTCCATTAACACATAGTCCAAACAGTAAAAACAGACTGCAGTTCAGACGCACACCTCCACAATCATCAGCTCTCAGTGTTTCTACTGTCAAAAGATGGAGAAGGCAAGTAATAATACTAACAGCTTTCATTTCAATTTCCATGGCTTAAATCTGCAATCAGCTTACGAATACTTCAGACAGAAGCCAGTTTCCCACTGTTGAAATATCTTAAAAGATTTTATCTCTCAGTCTTAGTTTGTGTCTTGGATGGTTTCAGATGACATAAAGCATAAATGGTGCCCTTTGCTCAGCACTTGCTAAATCAAACACAGTGGTCAAAGAAATTCCCTTTTCAGCTAGGACCAAAACCTGACACATTTCTTGTTTCCATTGTTTGATGTGTTCATTGAACGTGAATGTTGCAAAAACTGGTGCAGTAAAACCAATGAGCATATGCTTAAGGTAATAATAGCAAATATTACCCTAATCTACTAAAATAGTTTTAGAAGCTCTTGATCACAGTATCTGAAAATTGACGCTGCTGTTCTGACTCTGTAGTTCCAGTAGGTTAGTAGTCTTCATTACCACATGCAGAACTTGGTTTTGATCCTTTGAATTGCAAGATTGCAGAGGCAATTCTTCTTTTACCCTCAGTAAATGAGGGAAACATCTCCTGTCACTGGAATCTGTGCAGCTGGATCACAGGTGTCTTCAGATACCTAATCTGCTTTGTAAAAGAGTTGTATGTGAATCATTTAAAAGTCTGGTGGGGCAGACATAGCTTAGGCTCCTCCAAGAAAGACACTTACCTAAATAGGTTAAGTATAGCAAAAGGGCTTCACAATGGCCAGAGGTGAGGCATATGTGCATATCAATGTATATCATTGCATATCAAATGCAATCCCACTTTTATGTGAAAAAACACACTGAGATATTTATCTTCAGACTCAATTAAATTATTTTTTGGAGAGGTAGGGAGAATTTCAGAAAAGCAGTTCAATTCTTACCTATTAAGTTGGCATATGTGTTTGAGACACTGAGGGAGATAATGCTGTAAATAAAAGACTGGAAGGCAAGCATTTCCCCTCACCCATGCTTTTTGCCACTGTGTTCTTTCAGGGTGAGTCATTTCTTTTAGTTTTGAATTATACTTCAGTGGTTTTCTGTGGCTTCTTCAGTTGCCATCAATTCCTTGAAGTCCCTTCTTCTTTCTTTGCAAGTTCTTACTTGAACCTTCTGTGATGCTTCTTTCAAGTAATCCTGCTCACTTATTCTTCAGGAATGTACCAATTACAGGGCCTCTGGAGAGAGCTGTGCTCTTCAAGAAGACCATTCTTGTAATAAAAAGTACAGACTATGGTGCTTTTGTGGTTAATTTTAGAGAACTGAACTAGATGTGTATGTCTTATTGCAATGCATATACAGTGCTTTTTTTTTTCCTTTCTGCAAGTTCTAGCTAGAGTAGTTTAAAGGTTTTGTTGTATTGTTCTTCAGATTAAAACAAGTGTGAGCAGAAATCAGTACAGTATCTGTTTCCAGATAATTTAAACATTTCGAAATCGGCCCAGTGCAAATATGTTGGCCTTGAGCAGCCTAATATTTGCGTTCAAAACTTAAAAAGTTAGTGAACAGAAGATTAGCAGGCTTCAGATGTTAGAAATAATAAAAGAAACCAACTAACTAACTAATTAAGATAGGAGATGATAGGATAGGAAAGGTTCAAAAAGGGAGGCTGTATCTGTTTTACCTTCCCAAGATCTAGAAAATTAAAGTCAGGACGTGGTGTAGTGTGACATGTATTATTTTCTACATATAAGACATTTTATTTGGTCAACCACAAAGAGCACAATTCTAGAGAAAGAAAAGCTCACCAGGAGGAATTGAGTCTCTTAAATGGGACCATGAGTGAAATATTAGACCTGCTTTCTAACTGATGTGATGATATGCTCTTGGACCAAGAATGGTCCTGCAATAAAGGAATTCTTTTAAGGGTAGAAGAATGCATGTATTGGTAGTTGGAAGTTTTCTTTCATCCTGTGGTCATAAAACATATGCCTAACCTCTGGACATTGTGAAGCCCCTTTGCTATACTTAACCTATTTAGGTGTCTTTGTTGGAGGAGCCTAAAACAAGGCACAACCACACATGCTGTCACAGCAGCTGTCTGCTGCTGAGTGGAATTGATTCTGTAAACTGACTGACTCCTGCCTATAAAGTTAGCATGTTGTTAGCCCTCACCACAAAGGCATATCGCTGCTAATGTTCTTCATATTGGTTCAAAGGACATATTTTTTTTCTGCAAAGCTGCTCTGTAGAGGTGTCTTGTCTCTGCCTCAGCCAGCCCTGACACCTTGACAGTGAAGGGCACAGCTCGGTAGCAGGATGAACCTCACCAACCCCTGTGAGTTCTTTCTTGCTTGAAGGAGTGAAGCAACGATGGCAGGAAAAAAGAGGAGGCTGTTCTGGGTTAACTGCTGGCTTTATTCATCAGGGTATCTGCCCCAGCAGACACCCCTCAGCAGAAGCAGCAGGGGGAAAATGGAGGGAAAAAAAGCAGGAAACCCCCAATTCAACACCTTTTATTGGGGGGAGGAACTCAGGGATGGATTTAACTGGGGACAAATCAGGGGCCAAGGGGGTATGGCTCTCTAAGTAAATGACACGCATTGTAACAAATCAATAACTCAGGTGGGGAGACAGCTGAAGTCTTGTCCAGTCACTTGGGGTCCTTACTGGAACTCTCCAGACTTTTGGGAGAGACCACAAAGTGACAGACAAGACCCAGGGGCTGGATAACTTCTGACTGGGGTTGGGGTGAAACCAATAAGGATGGAACATGGGTGGCATGGGGCAAACCATTATAACTTATAAAAATGAACTTAATACAAGGAACAAATGCATATATAAAACTGATAAAACCAAAACCACACCACTACACTGCTCCTGAGCCAAATGGTCTTTTAGCATGTCCTCTTTCAAACAGTTTTTCTAATGGGACTTTGCCTTAAGTGAACTCCATGAAGTTCCCATCAGCATTTTTTTCTTCCTATGAAGTTTCAGTGAGCAGTGGTCCAGCCCTCTACTGAACCCTCACTTGCTTCCCTCAGTGTTATATCATTTGTGAACTTGCTGTGAGGCACTCTAGCACATCTTTGAGGTTGTTAATAAAGACAGTAAACAGTACTGCTCTATAATGGATCCCTGAGGAATGCTTATAATTGGTAGCTGCCAGTTGTAGTCCATATGACAGATCATCACCCCTTCAACCTAACAGTTCAGCCAATTTTACAGCACCTTACCCAATTTTCAATTCAGATCTCAAATCTCTTATATGGCAATAAGGAGATGAGAGACCATCTCAAATAGCTTGCCAAATTCAAGGTATACACTCTTGTCTGCTCTCCCTTTATTCTTACTGCAGTCATCTCTTACAGATGCAGTGAGGTTGGTAAAGGAAGATTTTTCCATGGTAAATGTGTGCTAGTTCTTTTCAATCACCTTGTCTTATTAGGTGACTGGACATTATTTCCAGGATGATTTGCTCTGTGACTTTGCTAGGGAAAGAAGGAAGGCCTATATTGGGTTTATGTAGTTTGTTTGTTTTAATTTAAATAATATAAGAAGAGAGTGGACCAATAAACCATGTAAAAATGAAGCAACTACTCAAAAAATCTTCAACCCCTGAACACTAGAGCAAGCAGCACAGAAACATTAGTTGGAGACTGTTAAGAAAGTTACTGTAGCTGAAACTCACCTGAAATGTGTGCTACAATTAAAAAAAACCAAAAAACTTCCAAACCATCCCCTGCCCCCGAAGAGTCTTAAGGAGATCCTCTAAGAGACTGCAGAAGTTTTTATGGCCCTTTCATGGAAAAGGTCAGCGTTTAAAACTTAAGCTTGCATTGTTGAGAAACAGGTAGGATCAATAAATAGAGACAAGGCAAATGCAGGTGGGAACCTGAGAAGCTTAAAAAGGCTCTTGAAGAGTGGTTTTCAAAGATGCTTAATCTATTGCAGTAAAGTTTTCTTTAAACAGAGTGAAAAAGACAATAAGTAAGTTCATAGGTTTGGTTAATGGTAACACTGTGAAATGATACACTGGGTTTACCAGGCCTAAAAGAACAGTCTTTTCCTTGGTCAGTCTTTGGTATTAGATGATTGTTATGATGTCTTTCAACCCAAACCATGCTGTGATTGTATGTTTCCATGCTAATGACGATTAGAAGATGCCAGCAACTTGTATGTGCTTTGCAGCAGATAGATCAGGAGCATTAGACCTATTTGAAGTATCTATACAGCAGTTATGAGGTGAAGTAGAGTAGTTACTTATAAGTATATTGAAGTTAATATTCCTCACACACAGGGGTGTGAAGAAACTGTATGAAATTACTCGAACCCTACTGTTAACAGCCAATGTGCCAGTGGACTGGCAGGTTGCTACTATAACTCCCATCTATGGAATGGGCTCCCGAGGAAGCTGCAGACCAGTGAGCCTGGCTGCTTCCATATTTTGAAAATGACAGTCTTTAGGAAAAAGAGGGTGAAAGGGAGAAAGCAAAAACAACAACAACAACAACAAACCAACTAATAAACAGCACCATAGAGAGAAATATCACTAAGCACAGATCAACACAGTTTTGTTGGGGAATAATTTGTGTGGCTCCTGTAAAAGGAAATCCTGCTTCATTAACCTACTGGGATTGGAGAAGGATGACAGTAACTGTGTGGTAGAAGTAATCTGATCTGTATTTTTTCAATTGCCTTTAACAAGACTCCACATGAAAGGTTATAAAGAATTTTTTTTTTGCTGTGGGATTGAGGGAAAGGTCCTTTTAGCAACTGGGAACCAGTTAAAGCAGAAGAAATTAAGAGTAATGCTTGTGTGCCACTTCCAGGGTGAAAAATTGGAATCACAGTGCAGAAACTGTCAGCCTTATACTCTTTCTTGCGTAGCATCTGCTTTTACCCCTGTTGGAGACATAGTGCTACTGATGGTAGGACTTGGCACTGGGATAACCCATTTCTAACATTTATGCAAGCTAGTCATTGACTTGGATGGATTGAATCTCGTATTGCACATTGCAATTTTTCGTTTGGACTTGACTAAATTTTTTCCATCTTAGATATATCATAACTTCAGCTGGAGATTATTTTAGAGATAAATGAATTTATTTGGAGGCACTTCAGTTATTCTGACTATAAACTTCCCCGTAACTTATTTAATATGGTTAGTTTACTTCTGCACATCTTTCATCAGCCAAAAGAAAAAATATATGTATAGAAGTTTACTCTTAAAAATCTTGTACAATCACTATTGCACTTGTCCATTAGTATCTAGAAAGGCAGTTTATATGTTCATAAACATGTTCAGTCAAATAATGTTTTCAAAGTTGAAAAGTAACTTTTTCAGAAGATAGAGGTTGAAGCAGGAAGCATGTCATGTTGATTTCAGTCTATAATGTTCTTTTCAAGGAAATATTACAATTCAGTGCAAAAAGCTAACATAAAAGCTGTGAAGAGTTAAGACAGTGTGGAGACAAAAGCCACTGTATTCTGTCTAATAGAAACTGATGATAGCTGAGCTTTGGAGGATGAAAGAACAGCAAAGAAAATCAACCTGTGAGGGGTGATGAGTGACCCCAAAATTAACTGGATTTCTTATGTGTCATGCAAAGCAAGTGACTTTAACTTTTCATCTTTATAATTTTCTTTGTAATTCATGTTTTACAGCTGAGTCAAAGGTGCATTTGACTTACAATATGCTTCAACATACTGTGTATACCAAAAGACTTCTTTTTTTAAAGTCCTTTCCTTAGGTTAGCAAGTATTTTGGCCAGATTTTTTTTTTGTGCCTTATTTTGGAGGGCAAAGTAGGGTAAAACATCCTGTGAAACAGGTGCTGCTGTTCAGACTGAAATTACAACTGAAATTAGTTATTTCATTATAACTGAAATAAGTGAGAACTCATGCAGTCAAGCTTTCACAACAGAGCTAGAATAATGTGTATTTGTCCATGAAATGCATTTATATTTAAGCAAAAGCTGCCTATTAAATGACTGTGCTCTGTTCTGTGTGCTGTATGATCTTTGGCTGAAACAGGTGGGGGTTTTGTTGCTGAAATAGTGTACAACTATATAGATAGAGAATGTGTCAGAGAACACAAGTATAAATAACCAATTTAAATTAATGTCTTTCTTTCTGGAGTTTCCCAATTTGCCTTTGAAACTTCAGTATTGGTATCCTGGAACTTCATTTGTATGTAATTTTATTAAATTGAAAAAAGAGTAATTCAATTTATTGTGTAGACCTTAGCTAGTTGATGTTACAGAATAAAGTATGGTAGTAATATATTAGTCAATCAGGGCTGGAAAATGAGAGGAATGATTCTGTTAATAAGTTTCTTGAATAGTTGCTAGGTCGTAAGATATAGCTTCACAAGTTTGGTTGGTAGTTTCTTCTGTAACAGAGTATTTATCTACCACTTGAAAGGATTCTACCTCCTACTGGTCTTCTTTTAATCTCAAACATTTACTTACCTAAAAAGATGGGTTGAAACTTCTTAGTGTTTGTTACAATCAGCAGTGTGTCTGAATTTTGGAAATTCAGATGATTTACACATTTTAAAAAGCTGCTGTGCAAAGGACTCCTTATGTTTGAATAATGCTAAGTGTTTTCAAATTAGAACTAATTCCTGTGTGTTGACAACTTTATTCCCAGTAATACATTGGTGTGGGTTTGGTTTAATTTAATGATTTTAGTGACATCTGTGTGATTGTACCTATTTTTAAATTTCCTCTTTTATAGAGTTAATCTTGAAGAATAATTGGATCAGATAAAAATACGCTGATCTGTGAGTAAGTTCCCAATACAGGAACTATGCTTACAGTAAAAAAGGGAAGGTATAGTATTTTCTATCTTTGTATGTAATTGTAGTGGGTTGAGCCTGGCTGGATGCCAGGCATGTACCAAAGCCCCTCTATCATTTTTCTCCACAGCTGGACAGAGGGGAGAAAATATAATGAAGGGTTCATGGGATGAGATAAGGATTGAGAGAGATCACTCACCAAGCACTGTCATGGGCAAAACAGACTCAGCTTCAGGATATTAATTGAATTTATTACTAAAAAGTCAAAGGAGAAGTAAAAAAAAATATTAAAGACTCTTTCCTCTCATCCCTCCCTCTTTCCCAGCTCTACCTTCTTCGCTCCAGCAGTGCATGGAGACAAGGAATGGGGGTTATGGTCACATGTTGTTTCTCCTAGTGCCTGGGGAGAGGACTCTTTCCCCTGTTCCAGCATGGGGTCCCTCCCGCAGCAGACGTTTCTCCATGATCTTCTCCAGTGTGAGTCCATCCCATGGGCAGCAGTCCTCAACAAACTGCTGCAAGGTGGGTCACTCTTCCATGGGCTGCAGTCCTTCAAGGACAGGCTGCTCCAGTGTGAGTCCCCCATGTGATCACAGGTCCTACCAGGAAATCTGCTCTGGTGGGGGCTCCTCTCTCCCCAGGTCTGCAGGTCCCTGCCAGGAGCCTGCTCCAGAACAGGCTTCCCATGGGGTCACAGCCTCATCTCAGGCATCCACCTGCTCTGGGCTGGGTCTCCTCCATAGGCTTCAGGTGGATCTCTGCATCCCTGTGATCCTCCATGGGCTGCAGCTGCTTCACCATGGTCTGCAGCACAGGCTGCAGGGGAATCTTGGCTCCAGCAGCTGGAGCACCTCCTGTCCCTCTTTCTGCACTAACCTTGGTGTCTGCAAAGCTGTTCCTCTCACAGGTTCTCTCTCTGCTCTTCTCTGACCACAATTACCTCTGCACAATCATTTTTTTCCTTCTTAAATATGTTACTGAGTTACTGTCGACTCTGATGGGCCCAGCCTTGGGCAGCGGCGGGTCCATCTTGAAGCTGCCTGGTATTGGCTCTCCTGGACATGGAAGAAGCTTCTGGGCACTTTGCACAGAAACCACTCCTGCAGGCCCTCCTACTGCCAAAACCTGGCCACTCAAACCCAGTACAGCGGGCTGTCAGAATACTAATTATTTATATAAAGTTATTATTTTCTCTCCAAAGATTTACTTCTTTTTGATTAATACGTATTTTGTAGTCATATGGCCATACACATGATTTGAAAGGATGTTCGCTCGTAAGTTGTCCACACATCTATTAAGTCAATTACAATTTATATGAAAATATACACACTAATAGATTTGCAACTCGTGTATATCTTACTTATTCATTAAATATAGTGATACAAAAATTTCATTCTTTTTCAGACATCTGTTTTAATTTTAGTCTCACAAAGTAAATCAAATTGGTGACATAATAAGAATTCATCATGAGTATCTTCTTTTATATCTTTATAATCTTTTCAGTAGTTAATAGTTCTGTGAAAATGAACTGTGAAGTTCTTTGTCAGTCAGATAGGTAATATATTGCCACTGCCTCTCCATCACTCCTCTGATTCTTTGTATTATTAGCTGTTCCTGAATTGTCTGGGAGAAATATTCAAGAGTGCATAACTACAGTCCAGCTGGGTATTGCATCTGTGGTGAATTCTTTATGCACATATTGTGCAAAAGAAGTAAGTAGGAGACTTGGAGGAGTACTCTACACGTTCTTAGCAATAAAGTCTTACTATTCTTTATTGCAGTTTTCTCCTGGTGGCTTTTTCTCTTTTTTGTGATAAAGTGAATTAAATTGAATTTAAAAATATAGGTTTTCCTTAATTTTAAAATTCTGTCTTTAAAATTAAGTGGAAATATCAAGCTGCTAAAATCTGAAAGTTACCTTTTCTTTTATAGTACTTCTTACATTTTGTGTTCATAGCCACAGAATTGAAAGTTTAAACACTGACCTTAAAAATAATTTGTTTTTCCAATTCAGTTAGTCTTTGCAGAGAGAGAAGGGGAAAGATAACCAGTGCTGAGAAGGAATTAAGGTCCTGCTGAGCAATATCTGGATTTTTCCAAAAACCAGTCAGATCTCCAGAACGGCCAGTTCTTGACATGTTTAGTTCTATAACAATTAGTATCTTGTTCCTTCTTTTTTCATTATCTTTTCAGGTTAAAATATCCTCTTTTAAAAATTAGTGGGTTTCTGGTTTGGTAATTAGTATAAGGATAAGCTCTTCTATTTTTGGGACTGAGAAAAATGTTCAAACTACTAGTGAAGTGTTCTAGGCACCTGTTATTTACCTTTTCAGTCTGTGTTGTTATGAGTATCATCTAAATGAAAAGGAAATGTCTGATAAGATTTAAGTCCAAAGGTGTGTATTAAGCAAAACTGTCCTGTTAGCACAGAAGACTGAGATAATTCTAGCTGTTTCCACATTTTTATGAATTGTAGTGTAAAAAAGCAGTTGCTCACAAGGTCTCTAAAAAGTAAGTTTCTTATTGTTCCCCTTGAAAATCGAAGGGAGTTGCAGTCATGACACATGAATTTTTTGAGATTTTCTAGAAGGTTGCACCATAATGACTGAAGCTGCATGTCCATCTTTGAGCATAAATGAGTATAATGTTATAAATCCTTGCACATGTGTTCAGAAAGTGCATGCACCCTCTGTCTTAAAAAGGGTGTTAAAAGCCTTCTTCCTAAATAAAAATACAACCTCATGTCTGTTATCAGTAATTTGGTGGGAGTCCAAACTTGATATGGTCTATATACACTTTGTTCATAAATTCAGTATGTTTTATTTTAAAAAAGGAAACCTTACATCAATGTCTTCATTTTATCAAAGAGGTTAGAATTCACTTTCACCTTAGCAGATAGATACCTGTTTTCATCAGGTGTTCTAATATCAAGGAATAAAAATCTGTAAAAAGAGACTGAGCTTTCCTGTATTAAAATTGTCTGTCTTTATTGGATTTTGGTTGTGTTTTTCTGGAAGAAGTGATGGATAGTTTTGTTGTTCTTCCATGTAACTTCAAATCCTGTTAGTCAAAGATTAAGTAGGTCAAGGGAAAAGGAAACTCTGTTCCTGCCATTCCCAATTTATTTCCATTCTTACTCTGTTGTCCAATTATTTTCTAGTAGTTATGAAATCCAAATTCACTGCTCATGCTATTTGTGTCATTATTTGTTTATGAAGGTAAAGAATGTGTTGGCAGGTAGTCATCCATTTCCTCCAAAAGTAGGATAGTGGATCCATCAAATCCTATTCAGAAAATAGCAAATGCCTTCTTAAAAGGCAGTAAGTAGATTGTTGGCTTGCTATTTCTCCAAGAATGCAATTTGAATGCTTCTTTCATTATGAGACTCCTGAATATACCATGTCCTCCTTATATATACATGAGAGTAGCATTCCCATCCCATCTGCACCTTGGTGTTTGCCACCAGAGATTTCTTTCCACTCAGTAGCATGGGTGTCTACCACTGGGGTCAGTAAAACAGTGGCTTTGAGCACCATGGCACCTTGTTTCTGTCAGGGAGATCATTCACCTGGTCTGTACTCAGGCAAAAATGTCATTCCTTTGATGGTTTGTATAGGTTCTTGTAAGTGACTACTACAGTGTTATATTGTGAGTTTTTTTAAAGGGGTGTTTTTTCTTTGTGCAGGCAGGCTTTCTGCAAACACTAATAGTGAACTGTAGTTTCATAGTTCAAGTACAATTTTGGCAGCAGTGTTGAACTAACCCATCATCAGATTTGGTGACTATTAATTAGGAATTAAGTTTCACATTCTAAAGCTGACAGTTAACTATGTTTTCTCAGTGGGATGTAAGTCTGCTTATGTAAGAACATGGTAATTTGATAACTGAAGATAGTGGGGTTTATGACTTGTGGGTCTACTTCTTTGAGAGAGAAGATGTTATTTTTTTATGTAGAAGTATGACAGGTAGAGTGTGTCTTGCTGAGTAGACTGCTATGATGTATCTTTCTACAGTCCTAGACAGACAGTTAGAGGTGATGCTGTTTCACTGCCTCCCTAACCAATTCCTATGAACAATTACATAACAATTAAAAGGGTGGAGGGGAGAAGGGGCTTGAACAGGCTGTATATTTTCTGCCTAATAGAAAGGGTTATGTTTCAGTGACCTTTGGCTACAGTTCAATTTATGTTGCTTGTGTCTTCTTTGATAATACTGAACATGTATATTCTTCTCTATCCATTTTGCAGTAGTGTTCTTTATTATCTGCATATAATATGCTTATTTATAGAGTTATAAAATTGCATTTTAATATATCCACATAATAAACATAACACCTTGTGTGCTTTGATCAGTTTCTTTGACTATGGGAAATAATTTTTCTTTTCAGTGGAGTACAGTAAATGCTGATATAAAAGCTACAACAGGCATTCAAATGAGTGAATATTTAGAAAAAGATGAAAAGCATGTTCATATTATCTTTGTGTGTTACTTAAAGAATGTTCTAAATGTATGCAGTACCACTGTGCTGGGGGACTGTAGACTGAAGTAACATGGGAACTAACATATTAATATCAAGGTAAAGGTACATATTCCCCAGATGCATAGTTTTACCTTTTTCAGCTTTTATTATCTTTAGAATACTGTTCCATTTATTTCATGAATACAGAAGTATTAATTGGCCATGACATGTTCCAAAGACAAAAGAAAGGTCTAATTCACTCTAACAAACTTGTTAGTCACTGTTTATATCAAGAGGATTGTGAATCTACAGAGAGTAACACTGTTTTCTTCTACACTTGCTTTGTTTATAAATCAAAAGTTTTTAAGTGACCTGCAGTGTCTGCTTGTAGTTTGAAATGTTACTTCTAAAGCAACCTCCACCATGTAGCACAGATATTTATCCCTTAAGATTAATTTTTTAAGTTCATTTTGGGGAAAGAAGGACCGAAAAAGAAATACTAATACTGTGGTGCTTTTAGAGTATTGGGATTTTTTTGTTGTTGTTGTTCTGAAACATTCTGAAATGCAATATTTCATATTCTAAGATTAAATCCTTCTGAGGTGTGTAATTGCTGTTTTCTGTGAGCAGCGGGCAATTTGTGAATGTTAAGCTCTTAACTCCTGATTGACCAAATGTATTGGTACTTCTAAACATATTTTTAAAAACAAGTCTAATTTTTAACTTGGGATTTTTAGCATTTGAATTGTATAGCTGTCTCTGACAGTGATGCTTAGATTCATCTTGGCTGTCATTAGTAGTATCAGTTTCTAATTGTTATGATTTCATGCTATTTCAGTTGAATGATTTGTGTGTTTTATCTAGTGAAGTACATGATCTTTAACTTAACAAAAACCAGGGTTTAAAGTTTTCATCCATCCTAATTCACTTACTGTTTGCTTTGTTCACCAATCACTCTGATCCTCCTAGCAGGGGACAAGACCAAGAGAACAAAACTGATAGTGACTGTGTAGATAAAACGGCAATGAATTCTGCTTTTAAGGCATAGAGGGAATAGACTGTAAAAGAATAAAAATTGGAATGAAAGTACAGAGTCTTTAACCTGCAGATCTATTGTGCCTTTGAAAAGCTTGTACTCTGAAAAAAACATACTGTGATGCTAGAGAGATTCATAATTATGTGACAGAACACTTTGAAGAGAGGTCACTTTAGAGACTGACCAAAAAGCTTGTCAAGAAAATAGATCACATTATAAATAATTACAGAAGTAAAGAATGTATTTCCTTAAAATGTGTACGGATTGTTTTAATGAAATACTAGGTGTCATAATGTATTTTATTTATTATATGATAGAGATATGTTATTTATTTTCTGATAGAACCACTTTTTAAACTTGGTGAAGATAATGGGGTCAAGGGTAACACTCCAAAGAGGTATATGAGAGAAGTTTCACGAGATGTTGCAGAAGGTAAAATACCAACCCCAACAAACAGATCTANTATATATGTATGTATAAATGTCCATACTCATGAATTTAAGCCATCATTTTCCTTCCTAATTCAAAAATATCACTTTCCTGAATTTTGCTCAGAAATTAATTCTAGGGAAATAGCTGTGAATGTGTCTTGTAAGATGAATATGGGTAATGTCAGAGAAAATAAAGAGAGTGTTTAGGGGTATAATGTTAAAAGCTAACAGATTATCTACAGATAATCTAACAGATTATCTACATTGTAAGTAACCTACACTTAGCATTTTGCCCCTTAACTTCAGGAACCTTAATTTTTTTGCAGGGTATTTAACTTTAAATGATACCGGGTGTTAATCTCCATAGAGTTCCTCTACAGAATGGAATTGATGCATAATAGTGATAAATCCACCATTTGTTGTATTTAAATTTTAGCACAATGTTCCATGTACAAAGATTTTCTACATGTGTGGGTCTATCACTCTTTTTACAAGACAGTACCATATGCATGTAGTATTCTTTAGCTTAACAAATAGTGATAAGTATTTTATTTTTACTGCTTAAAATTCTACAAGTTTTGCCTCATACAGTAACAAGATGTTCTTAACTAGTTGGTATTTGTATTGATATTTGTAATGTATACAGGTAGTTTAGTATGTTTAACAGGTGCTCACTTAAGAGGGCTCACTTGTATTTTACCATATGTTTTGTTTGCTTGCAAAGAAAATGGATCCTTCAAATAGTATAATGCCTTTTGTTTGTCATTTTGCAAAACTATTTGTTTAATTACTTATAAATCTTTAAAAGCATGCTTATATTGAATAAACACAAATCTATGACTTTGGATGTCAGTTCAGGTATGTCTATTTATTTTTTAGCTGTGAATTAACTTGTAGGAAGTATGGTAATGTACAGCAGATGATGTGATTGCATATACTTGTAACACTTGCCATATGGTCAGGCAATGAAGGCTGTCATCTCGTTATTACTGAATGACAAACATCATGTTAAAATAATAACACACAGAATAGGAAGTGCTCACATTCATTTATCTTAAGGTAGAGTGAGTAATTGAAATAATATGAATGCTACCATCTGAAATGTCACAGTTTATGCTTGCTTATCATCTGTATTTCAGAACTATAATTTTGTTTGCCAGGTACTACATAATTTTTATCTCTATGGATATACAATGTTATGATGGTACCTTAGGGATAGGTATTGAAGCTATTCATTGTTTATTTCCTTCCAGCTGTCATACATGACTTTAACTGCTACTGAGTGCAAAAGGTTGCTTTAAAGAACTGAGAAAACAGTAGCAGAATCTCAGGTGATTGAAGAAAGATATTGGTCTAACACTTTGTCATTGGGGTGGAAAGTGCAAACTTGATTTTAATTATAACCCTTTGTTTCACTAAAGCATTTGAAAAAAAATCTCTTTTATTTCTAATTTCACCCAATAACTTTATGTAGCCATAATGCATTGTCTCTTCATATTAAAGATTTCCTATCAAACTCACAAATTCAGTATCCAATTCACAAATGCATATGAAGTTTGAGCAGCTCTTGTCCTAATTTGCCCTGTACATCAAGAGCTCTCATTTATCTGAATCATATCTGTAGTACCCACTTCGTAAAGCGTTTCATAAATTTTAAATTAGTTTAAAAGCATTGACAAAATGTTGTTGTAAAAACCTGTAAGTAGAAACTTACAGAAATAGTATGGTTTCAATATTTTCAGTGTCAAAGATAGTTCTGACATTCTGTGTTGCTATAAATGTGGGAACTGGCCAGTATTTTACAAGGCTGGGAGTTCAAGTTAGCCATGTACATGTTAGTATAACACATCCTGGAAAAACAGTTTTTCCTAACAATGCATAGAATCCCTGCCACTTCCCTCAGTGAAAGAGCGGGGATTGAGTTTATACAAAACCAGTCAAAAATACTTCTCCAAGTATTGGAGTAAGTGATTACTGAGCACAAAACTTGCTCTGATGCCTTTTTCAGGCTTCTGGGGATATCTCATAGACTAAATAATAATCTTAGTATCTGCTAAAATTAAAATTGCCCTTTATTTCTAGAAATTGTCCTTTATGTGGATATTCCAGAACATCATAGAGAATCAGTTTATTGTTAATGGACTTCAATAGCCATGTATCTCAAAGGACTTTAGAAGCAAAATGTAAGAAGAATGCTTCTTCAAAATTTATGTGAGAAACTTGTATAATTAATCTTCTAATTCGCATATGGTAGATTTTCCCTTTCTGTGAATAGGAAACATATACTACCTTCCATATTTTTTTAGGTGTGGAGTTTCTGGATTTTCGGATTTGTTTGGGGTTTTTTTAAAGATCAAATTAATATTTTATTTCTGTGTTTATGACACTTGAAAGAACTTGTTGCTTCAGACAGCTAGTGCAAAATTGTCCATATTTCAAAGTAGTAATCCTTCTGAAAATGTTTTTTTAAATTCAATTAGTATGTATAACCAAATCAGTAATGAGCTCAAGATGCATCAGGAAGATTCATTAGCATGGCATGCTTAAACTTCTCTGTCATTTTGCCTGGAATTTTAAGTTCTTTCACCATCTGCCCTTTGTTCAACAGCTGTATTATTGCAGCTAAAATGTTTTCATCTGCACTACTTTAAAATTACTTTTAGATTAAGGACTACAGATAGCTTTTGTCCTTACTCTTCATTTGATATTATTGTCATAGAATAAATGTATCTGAAAATATAGTTTGGGGTTTTTCAAGAGAGGCTGAAATATTGTGAATGCCAAAATTGCTTTTTTTAGATACAACAACTAAAAAGAAGATTCAAAGCTATTGAAGGGGGATTAAAGAAACAGAGAGAAGTAAATAAAGACTTACTGAATGAGAAAATTTACTTGAAAGAATCTTCAAAAGTGCAAAAGGAAGATGCAGACACACAAAAAAGAGAGCTGGAAACACTACTTAAGAGGATTTGTGAAGTAAAAAAAGAAAAAACAGAATTTCAGTTAGTGATTGATGAGAAGGAAAAAGAAGCTGCCTCTATGAAGAGGCAAGTGACAGAATCTAACAGGTTGAGAAATGAAAGTGAAGATTTGCTGAGTCAAGTGCAGGAGCAAAAGTGTTTGCTGGATAGAGCCAAAGCACTGGCAATCTCTGGGCAATGTAATCGCAAGATAACAGGCACCAAGGTTAAATTAAAAACAGCCAAGAAAAAGAGCTCTTTGGGACATCATGGAGCTTTTCTCAAACAGTCCATCAAGGTTATGAGTAATGTATTTGAGAACTTCCGTAAGGACGGCTGGGAGGATGTGAGTGAAAGCAGGTACGGCTCTCATTAACTTAGCCCTGTAGAGGGGACACTGTGCATATGTAAAGCACTAGCAAATGAAGATTGAATTTCAACTACTGTTGATTTGGTATTCAAAAAAAATACTGTCAGATCCTTTGAAATATCTTGGGAGGTCTTGTTCTGAGCTTATTGACTGAAATTTGCATGCGAAATTAGCCACAACTGCATGAGTATTTGAATAGGTGCCAGGAAACCCAAAAGAAGGCAATGCTTGATTTCTTCCAGTGATGCTATTTTCATGCAGTCATGAGGCTTGAAATTGACAGTTTGGCAGGTTGATTTAATTTGCTGGCCTTTTGCATATTCACCACTGACAGCTAAGGATTCCCAGGCAAGCCTAGTAAGTCGGTTTAGTTATCTTGTGACATGCCGACCCGGGAGGAGAAACATTTTTTCCCCTTAATTTAGTTAGATAAATTTTGAATGACCCATTTCAGCTTGCTAGCAGATGTCTACAAGCTGTTTAACATCCTTTAAATTAAGAACCATCCACTCTAATTATTTCATGTATGTTTTATGCAGTCATTGTACTAACTTTAATTGAATGATGGTTAAAAATTAGTTCTTTAAAGGTGATAGTTGCCACATACAATCCCATTCATGAATTGAAAAGCTCTCAGAAAATTCTACTGGCAAACATCATATAAACAGTGAGAATTTTTGCTTCTCCTTATTACATCCCCATATACTTGAGGAGGCAGCAGTAAGCCACCAGGTAAATGGTTCACACATCTTGTCTTCCAGGACTTTGTTCAAAGAGACAAGCAAAGAAATTTCTCAAGCCTGTATGTATCCAAAATACAGGAAACATGGGAAAAGGGTGAAGAAAATGGAATTGTTTTCATAGGTTTTATACTAGCTGTATGTGTCATATGGAGCAAATCAAAAGTGGCAGATGAAGCCTTTCTATTACTACTCCCCATGCAAAATAGGGGGTTCCTGAATGCAGTACCTTGAGGGAGAAAACAAATGAAGAACCCTGTAATTTGTCAGTTGTTATCATTAATGTAAAGGTTGGTTGTTTTTATGTATAATTAAATATTGCAGGTCTGATTTTAATAGGAAACATACATGTTTGCACATATGGAAACATGTATGCGTGTTGTAATTAGTATTTATTTTGCTGTGTTGTTCTCTTTAAGAAAAAAATTGAGCAAGCACATTGTCATTCCACTTTAAGTTTGAAATGGAGAAAAACTGCATAGCTTCACTTGTGGCTAGCCATAAATACTGCTTTTAATAATTGTACAAATGTTGGGTTAGGGAATTCTTTTGTAGAACATTTTTGAAAGTGAAGTTTCAAGGTATCATTCTCAACAAGTTAGGGAAGTATATTCATTTAGTTTCCTCTTCTGCGTATTAATAAATACCATTCTTTATCACTGGTAGTTGGCTTTGAGTTTCTAATGCAAGCCTTCCATTTGCTAAATAGAACATTCCTTAAAGCAGGTGAGGGAATGTGTATGTAGTTAGAAATATCGCTATGGCTATACAACAGCCCCTTTAAACCACTGCATTGATTTCTGTTCTCATCAGTCAGTAAGACATACCAATGTGTCAGAACAGGGTTTGAAAAGTATAAAATGTTTATGTGTGAACTCTTTTCATCAGTTTGAGGCGTTTTCTCTGGTTAAGAAACTGCATCTCTAAACCATTGATTTTTATGATGCTGTAACTTAATTTGAACTCAGTTATGTTGTTTTAAATACCTTGGTTTAAAAAGTAACAAATCAAACTAGCCTTCTGTGAAGGGATTCCTTCACAGATCTGCTCACACAAATGATGATAAATAGCCACTGATGTTATAGAAAAGGATAAATACAAGACTTCATGTTTTAAAGTGGACTTCCCTGACTATAAGAAAGCAAATGATAATGTGGGGTAAGGCAGTGAAAAACTGGAAGTTAGGAGCACATTGAGTGCAATTCTAAGGAAAAATTGTAAGACAATTTAAAGTTTCATGTCCAGTTTGTCTGCATGGCACGAATGTCAGTGAAAGAATTAACAGGTTTTCAGAATTTAAGAGCATTCCTAAGGGGTGCTAAATAGACCTGCCTCTGAAGTGTGATTTCTGATTTTGTTTCAGTCAACACTACAAATAAAAATTGAAACAAAGTGTTATTAAGTATTGTGCATTTACTTGTTATATTATAAAATGTGAAAATGAAGTTTAGTAGTTTATGAGCCATTCACAAACTAGAAGTACAGTCAAATATTTCACTTCTGTGGATTGTCACAAAAGTTGCCTTTAAGAAGCAGCTGATGTCTCAGGCCTCTCTGCATTGTAGAGTGAGATTGCATTTGGCAGAGTAGAACTTGATAAAATCATTTCAGAGATAGATTTTTGCTTTATTTTATTAGTAAAGTGTGTTCAATAAGTCAACTTATTGTTCGCATTTTATATGATTTCCTTTCCTGCATGAGTTTACTTCTATGTCCTTATGCATTGACTCTGGAACACTTAATATTTAGCTTGAATTTTAGTGGTTTGTTTGTTCTGCTTGTTTGTTTGTTTGTTTTTGTTGTTTACCTGAACTGCTGCTTTAGTGACTCTGAAACACCAACTTCTGAAAGTTTGGAAACAGTGATTTTGAAGGCAGTGCAAAACATTGATCCACTGTCAGACAGAAGTAACAAGAAGAAAAAAACACTCTACAATGTGGTTCATTTAGAAATCCAAAATTACCAATATAATAAAAAGGTATGTAATAGAACTTGTTTTTTCTCCTGGGTGGAGTTTTGGAGTTTAATATTAGCACTGCTGTCCCCTCTTAATTAATTTGACCCTCAATATATAGAAGTGAATTACTAATTCCAGGTATTCAGTGGGTGGGTTCATTATATTTTAGAATATTTTCTGAACAGTAAGTCTATGGTCATGGATTGACTCTGGCTAGATGCCAGGCATCCATCAAAGACTCTTGTTGCTGGATGGGAGAGAGAAAATATAACAAAGGGTTCATGGGCTGAGATAGGGATAGAGAGAGATCGCTCATCAAATACTGCCATGGGCAAAATAAACTTGAATTAGATATATAAATTTAATCTTTCACTAACAAATTAAGAGGAGGATAATGAGAAATAAAAGAAGACCCTAAACAGTTTCCCTTACCCCTCCCTCCTTCCCAGCTCTACCTTCTTCCTCAAATAGTGCAGTGAGACAGGAAATTAGAATTATGGTCAGTTCATCACATGTTGTTTCTTCCAGTGCTCAGGAAGGGGACTCCTTCCACTGCTCCAGCATGGGGTCCCTCCCGCAGCAGACGTTTCTCCATGATCTTCTCCAGTGTGAGTCCATCCCATGGGCAGCAGTCCTCAACAAACTGCTGCAAGGTGGGTCACTCTTCCATGGGCTGCAGTCCTTCAAGGACAGGCTGCTCCAGTGTGAGTCCCCCATGTGATCACAGGTCCT
>VWZU01014370.1:23025-34481 GCA_013397095.1 Sterrhoptilus dennistouni | reverse complement strand
CGTGTTCACCATGGGCTGCAGCACAGGCTGCAGGGGAATCTTGGCTCCAGCAGCTGGAGCACCTCCTGTCCCTCTTTCTGCACTAACCTTGGTGTCTGCAAAGCTGTTCCTCTCACAGGTTCTCTCTCTGCTCTTCTCTGACCACAATTACCTCTGCACAATCACTTTTTTCCTTCTTATTTATGTTATCACAGATATGCTGTCATTTCTAGTGGGCTCAGTCTTCCCTAATGATGGGTCTGTCTTTGAACTGGCTGGCATTGACTTTGCTGGACATGGAAGAAGCTTCTGGGCACTTTGCACAGAAGCCAGCGCTGTAGCTCCCACACTACCAAAACCTGGCCATACAAACTAAATATATCTGTAGAATTATTTGGACAGGAATGTAAAAGATGATTTAAAAACCTAAAGCTGATGTAAGGTAGTGGTGCTGTCTTACAGTCCAGACAAAGAATGCCATAGACATCCCATTAAACTTTCTCTCAGTCAGATGCACCGTACAGAATAGGCTGACCTAACCCATAACAGGGAGACAGTAACACCTCTTTCTCCTTCCCTTCTAGCCAAATGGTGTACTGACTAATAAAGTATAAATGTCTCTCAGTTTGTTTGTTGTGCACTGGACAAGTTGCTCCATCTTAGAATGATACTTTTGACTCTCTTTGCGTCTTGAGACACAGGAGATTCTGTCTTGATAAAAGTATGCTTTTAGCTTCTTCTTAGCCTATTTACATTCATTGTCTGGGATTTGAACTGCTTGTCTCATTGCTAACATCTATATGCTGTTTTCTCACAGATGAGGGCCAGCTGGTTGTGTCCCAGGTCTTTAGAGGCTCCATACAATCTGTAACAGATGATTCATTCTTGGACTTTTTAACAGTGTCTAATCGCTTTTCCCTCCTATGTTTGTCCAAATAAATCACTTCATGGAATTTTAAACATAAGCAGATATTATTACTTCTTAGTTCAAGAAACAGAATACTGAAACACTGAACAACTTGCTTCTTTTAGATAACTAGTTTGAAATTCAGTATTTTGAATGGTGATATGACAGTTTGAAAAAAAAAATGTTTTCTATTTTCCAAAATTTTAAAGCAAATGCAAACTTTCTGGTCTTGTTACATATTCTTGATTGTGTTATTTCATCAATACTTTTTTATCAAATAAAATGAAAAAAGGGAAAATTCTTTTCTATTTATCTGTTGGTAACAATACATAGTATGAGTATGTGCACGTGATATATATGGAAATCTGACAAGAGTGTGCTACTCCTGTTAATATCCTGCTACTCCTGAGTGAGGACATACAAGGCAGGGAATCCAGGAGACTCTGTTCTCTCTTGATTGGTAGTATAGCCCAGCCACTAGTATTTCTGTAGGGCCTGTATTGCATTTACTCTCTGTTCCTGTTGGAGAAGATAGATACACCCTGATAGACTTTTGTAACAGACTGATGGAACTGAAGCAGACTCAGGAAGTGTCCAGAGAGCCCTAAGCAGTTAAATATGCTTCAGCAGAACTCCCCTATTGCAGGAAAAGGATTTGAAAACATGGTTTGTGAGTGTGAAAGAAAGCATTGCACAAATGTTCAGCATGAACAGTTGGGAATACCAATTCTAACAGAATTCTTGAATCCATACAGAGGATTTAAGGGCCCTAGTGCTGGGTATTCTCATACAAAGGGAAGCTGAAGAAATTTCCAAGGTCTTGAGCTGTGCAAGGGGTTGGAGATGAGACTTGGTTGGTTGTTCCCCACCTGGAAGGAATATATAATATCCTTGCAGTAAAAGCAAAATTACTGGAACTCTCTTAGAACTCAAACATTTATTAGAGCTGTGGCCTAGAGTAAAGATCTCCATCTTTTTGCTGCAAACATGTATTGTTTCCTCATCATCTGCTGAGATCTCAGTTCTTGGTTTTTAAATTGTGTGCTGATTGTACTTATCTAGAATTCATGGCTAAGTTGTCCTGCAATGTCAGTAGATTGTTTAGTGCAATTAGTAGAGAATATTCTGCTTTTTTGAGTTTGCTTAACAGCTATTTTAGATATAATATTCCCAGAAATATGTTGTATGATATGACATAGAAATTACAATCGGAAGACTTAAAAAATTGGAGAAATGTTGCAGTATTCCTGATCAAAAGTGTTTAAATATACACTGAGCATTAAATACCCAGTTATTACAAAAAAACACTAATATGCTGATGCAAGATTTGTTTGTTGGAATTTGTATGTGTAGTTTCAGATAGCTTATTTATTTAGCTTATTATTTTAAGGTGAAATTCTCATATAATAAATGACTGACAAACAGCATCTTTTCACACAATTAAAGTAAGTTTTTACTAAGTCCCACCTAGTGAATCTACTGACTGAAATGAGGTTTTCATTACCTTTTATTCATGTTTGCCTCTTGTAGCCAACATAGTCAATGAAACAAATTAAATATATTTTGGTTTAGACCTTAAAATAACCCAGCCTGTTAACAAGACACTGAAGCCTTTAATTTGATAATCTTGATCAGAAATTTGAGACACCTGTAACTTCTAAATCCTTGTTGATTTTTGCATTGTTGGCACTTCAGAAAAAGCACAACATGGAGTGTTTGTAGGTTGACTGTTTTATATGTTGCATGTTCTTAAGGTCAGCTGTTAATTTACCAGTTTACTTACTGAGAAATATTTTAGAGATTGCAAGAGTGTTTTGAAGGGCCAAAACAAAATCATAAATCATATCATGATTTTGTCCATGTAGTAACATGCTATTTTATGTTTGGTTAACAGAGCAAAAGGGAGAAATATCACTATTCAGAAATTGGGCTATGCTATTACTCTACTGCAGGAAAAAATTAAGTCACTGCAAAGCAGATAGCTGCTTTACAGAGTAAAAATAAGACAGCAGTGGCTTCCATTAAGAACGTTAAAGAAAGGAATGAAAAATTAACAAATCAGCTACATTTGGTTGATCAGAGACTTCAAATTAATAAACTGACCATAGAGTGTGGTGGTGCATGTTTGGGTTTTACCTTATTTGTTCCTGTTGTATAGATTTGTTTCCAGAAGGTTCTCTGTAAAATGGTTTGTTCTCTGTACCCCCCTCCTGTTCTTCTCCTTTGGTTCATCCCTAAGTTGTTTGCCCAGCAGTTGTCCTTATCAATCTTCAGTTTGGCCTTGCAGCTGTTACGCGTCAATCACTGGTTACATAACCCTCTGGTCCTGTCTGTCACTCCAGAGCTGTCCCTGTGTCCAGAAGGTTCAAGGAGAGGCGTCGAGTGATTGGGCAGGATCCAGGCATTCCCATCCCAGTTTCTTACGATTTGATAATGTACCTGTACGTTATGTTGAGAGCCACTCCCTGCTTGTCTGCTCTTGGGTTGTTGCTGTACCCATCCCTGAGATCTGCCCTCCCTATGTAAGCTGCTCCCCTCAGATGCTCAGGGTCTCTCCTGAGACAGAGCTCTGAGGTGAGGATCCTGTGATTTAATAAACTCCTTTTGCTCAGTCTCAGTGGAGTCCCATCTTGTCTCTTCTGCCTTTGCCGTGTTCCTGCTCCCAGTCAGCCAAGAACCCCCGTGTTGCCGTGGTGCCAGGGCTGGCCGAGCCATGCGACACAGGCACCGCGACAATAGAGGTCAATACTTTTCCTTATAGTGTCTTGCAATGTTTACCTTAATTCTACGACAATTCGGTGAAATTTTGATAACATTGATTTTTATATTTAATTTATTATAGTTAAAATTATGAAATATTATATATTACCATGCTTTGTGTGGGTCAGTTATTATATACAAATGATATTAAGGCTAGTGTATCAATGCAATTAATTTATCCTTTTGAAAATAAAGTGGTCCTCATGCTGATTTTTTTCATGTATTCAAATGAGTGGAGTAAGTTTCACTTTTAGCCTGTGATCTGCAAACCTTCCTGAGAATCTGATCAGTCCAGAGCCTGTTCCTCTGTGAAGAGGAACACTCCAAAACAACTAGTTTTCTTCCAAAGGGGGCTCAGACCAATTCCATATCTATTTAATTCCATCTTTCCCAGTTAAAGTGAAAAGACAAAAAAAAATTATGGAAATAGAGACTTATAAAGTATTTAGTTAGCAGCCCAAGGACTCAAAGTTTCTTCTCTGCTTCAGTCTTCATTCCTACTTAATCCTTTTCCATGCTATTACTCCTTTCTGGTTTTCCCCATTCTCATGTATATATGTATTTCGTGTTAATCTATATGCAGCTCCTCAGCTGGAATTCTTTTCTGTTCATACTGTAGTGATCGGCCTGCCCTTTATAGAGCTGAATCAACAAACACTTAGGCAGTAATTGTCTCCTGTTGGTCACACACACATCCTACTTCCAGACTTATAGTTCTACAACAGATGGACTTGCTGGAAGGAGGCAGACATTAAAAAAAGAAATCAAATCCCCTCCCCCTCAAACTTCTCTGTCTTTTTGTCTTTGCACAGAACGCAAAAGCAATATCAGGAGCAGCGCTTTTAACTTTCTTAGGAGTAGGGAACTGCTAATTTCTAGAGGAGGGAAAACTTCATTTCTGTTACTCATTTTGCATAACTATATATGTGTAATGAATTGTTTAAAAAGAGTTTCCAAGGTCATTGGAAGCAATGAAGATCTGCCTATCTTGCAAACTATCATAATATAAAGTTTCATAATATAAACTTCACAGGGAAATATATGTGGAATTTAGCTAAAATGTTCTGATTTCTCACACATCTTCATGATTTGCCTTCCTATAAGACTACTCCTATGGTGTCTATAGAAGAGCAATGTGAGAAGTAAAATAGAAAATAGCATTATCAGGGAACTGGTTAAAAAAAAAAAAAGAAAAAGAAATACAAGGGAACAAAATTTATGTGATGATAAAAGCTGCTGTAATGGGAAAAACTGACTAAAATAAAAACAGCGTGGCTTTAAAACAAAACTGGTTTTCTATCACTTAGCTTATCTGGAAGGTTTTAACAAAAATGGTTGCTGGTCTATTTAAAGGGTGGTGCATTCTAAGCAAAAATAAATAAAGGGTGTTTCAGGTGCTTAAGGAAAAAAATCTTTATTAGGCATGCACATTTTTTTCCTTCTCAGCAAATGATTCAAATTCCCTTTCTTACAACTAATTACTCTTCAGGTGCCATACTGGTGCTACCAAGTGGGAAATTTAAAGCAGAGGCTTGGGCTACTTGCCAAGTGAAAATTAAGGAGGTAAAGAACATACACAGTCACTGCAGGGTACACTCATGTTTTAGAGAGAGAACCCTGATTCAGGCAGATCTACTGGTTCTAAAGCACACAGTTGTGTAAAGGACTTGCATGGGGATTTTTTTGTAAGAATATTATCTAGAAGTGAAGCTTTAAAATACTGTAAGGGAAATAATGTTTGTTAAAGTTTTTTGGTTAATACTTTTGTTACTTCAGATTTTTAGAATTTTCTTGAGAGGTAGAAGGTAAAAAACAAGCAGTCAAACCATCGAAAAACAAAAGTTTGACACAATCTCTGGATTTGGAGAAAATCTTAAATACTTCAAGAGTGGCAAAATTACTAATATCCAAAAATAAGCATCTGTGACTAACTGCCATAACCATAAAGTTCTGAGTAAACTTACATTAATAGTGAACTTTTGGTCCTAGGCTAAGGACCAAACATCATGGCTTGGACAACGTGCCATTTTGCCTGAATTTATCTGAGAAAACAAATCCTTTAGCAGACAAGGACAGATGTTTGTGCACTCAGTCCTTCATTATAGTCCTCAGGGACTCTAGAAGATCGACTCTAGATTTAAGATTTAAATGTTCCAGATGTTCATTTTGAGACAGATTTTACAGTTCATGCAACCAAAGGACTGTCTAGCATCTGTTGATTTATAGAATATATACATGCATGTTTTTGTGTATTTTTCTTGAAAATCCACACAGACATTTATGTGGGAGTGTATTTGTCTGCTCTTAACAGTTCAGAATTCTGGATTTAAGTTCTGGTTTTGTTTGGCCTTATAAATGCTTTGCAGTAATGTAGATATCTGGCTTTGTCTCATTTCTGCCAAAGCAATTCCTTGCATAGTAAAAAAAAAAAGGCTCTGAAGTGACTGCACATGTGAGAATCAACACTTGCATTCTCTAAGGATTCACAGTAACACTGAGTCAAGACCATCTGTACAGAAGTACGGTAGTTACATTTCATTATTGGTGTATAGAAATCACAGCTGGAGCAGATACTTAATGTGGAAGCAACGGTATTTATTATTTTCTTAGTTTCTAAGAAAAGCATTTAAAAGAAATTGTTGGGAAAATTCAGGATCTTTTTTCTAAAGTTTAGTCTTCCCCTCTACTCATTTCTATCATTGACTGCTTATAAGAAAAGTGTATTTATTGCATACACCGCAGTAATCATAATTAGTTTTATGCAATGTCATTGTTGTGGCAAAAATCCAGATAATATATAGAATGAGAAATTAAAATCATAAGCAGTTTGAGTTACTAGTGCTTCTCTTATTCATGTCAAGGCTGTTCAGAGGTACACTGCTCAGATGTATCATACTTTTGCATCTACAGTTCTCCAGTGTTTCTCAGGTGATATCACAGGAAAGCTGCATTTCTTTATGGAATACGGTGGGCAATTGCAAAGTGCCTGCATAAGTCTACTTCAGCAGGAAACTTGAATCTCAGAATAAGAACAAGTCAACCAGTCAAATGCTGACACATTCTTTGAAGAGGATATTGTAAAGGTTTAAGTAAATTTTTTTTCAGATTGCTTTCTGCAGATTTATCACTATACTTCTGCTGAATTGGGAAGAAGCTTTTAATTTTTTTAGAAGCATATTTTAAATCTGACCCAGACACTTCATTTCTAACGCCTTTTAAATAAACCTCCAAACTTTATTTTAGCTATTTGATTTTCACTTTTCTTTGAATTTTAAGGGAACTCTTTCCCCCTGAGCTCATAGTTTGTTTATCTAGTAGATTATCTCAAGCATAGAAAGGTATGAGTAGGAAAAGCAGAAAAGTAAAGTGCTAAAGAAAGCTTTTTATTCTTTAAAGGTTGTGGCTTTCTTTACATGTTCTCTTGACTTTTTTTTATGCCTCAGTGTATCAAAGGACAGGCCAGAATTCAGTGCTGCATCTGCAAAACCAACACCACAGCTTCACTCATCTTATGGCATCCAAATAAAAGTAAATCAGCCAAATTAGAATTATTCAGTTGCACTGAAACAAAGAAGAAACTGATGAAAATTTTAGATGCATTGGAAATAATTGACTGAACTATTATTTTATTCAAATATCTCAGTTTTCATGAAGGATTTTTCACTCTTTAAAGATATATTATGACAGTTAATATAACAATTATATATAATACATATATAACAATTTCTGTATGTTTCTGTGTGGAGGCCACACACCTCCTAAACCAGAATACAGAATGCTACCTTGGAGGGATGTTCCTTAGGTCAGACAAATCTCTTCAGGTCAGGGTGAGGAAAAGGAGCCTCCTCCCAGAGTTCTTTCACCGTTATGCCAATGTACCCCAGTTCTAGTTCCCCAGCTGTCCCACTGACCTCACTGCCTTTTTTCTCCCTTATATGTCCCTTCCCTAGAATGTTCTCCCTTCCTCAAAACTCAATTGGTCCTTGTTTGTTGCAATCCTCCCCCCTGTTCTGCCCCTGTTTCCCTGTTGGGTCTCCTCATTTCTCACCCCGCTTTCACACCACTTTCTCCCTCACCCATTGGACCCTGTTCTCAACTCCACCCCAACTACCCCATATATAAACCCTGGTCCCTGATTTGTCCCCTGTCGTCATCCCTGGACCCCTTCATATGCAGTTAGGTTAAAGCCTGTCTGTAGAATTCCAGACGAAGACCCTTCCCTTTTCTTTACTGCTGAGCAGATTACGACTGTAATGGTGTGTGTGTGAGTGCATGGGAGTGTGTGTGCCTGAGCCCCCAGATGACTCCTCAGTTGGAGACGCTTCTTGGAAGTTGCAGCATTCCTCTACCTCCACCTGCCACAACATTTGTGGTTTCCTTAAAGTAAATTTTAGGAATAAATCTGAAATTATAAACTGAATGCTATCTGTGTGCTGCAGTAGCTAAAACTGTTTTTGAAATTTCCGCACTTTTTGTTCATTCCAGCAAATGTGTAATTACTTGGGCAGGTTTAGTGGGCTTTCTAGATAAATGTCATCCAGTTAGAAATGGTTGTAAACCCAACCAGTTATTTCCTGTCAAAACACTTTTATAAATGTCCTGGTTTTATGTGTTTGAAATCTCTTACGTGGATGTAATCCAGAGCATGTGTATTTTTATTAAGTTCATGAAAGAGATTCTGCATTTAGCGTCACCTCTTCTAAGTTGAGTGTTGGATTTATTTCCTTGGTATCATGAAAAGATATTTCTAATTATGTGCATTAGATAACTTTAATGATATCTACAGAAGATGAATGATAGAATTTAATTAAAAGTTTTAGAAGGATTGAAATTTGAAGACTTTAAGTTAAGCATAAATAGTAATTTATACAAATAAACATTGCAGAAAGTTATTGCTACATCAGTAGCATATGCAGGAATTCTGACTTTCATATATATAAGTAGTAAAAGAAAGTAAAAGCAGAGATGCTGATAATGACCACATATTTTAATATATATTAATAAATCTGATAAGAATTCAAATTGCTTCTGCTCTGTTAAACAATGGCCCTTTCCATTCTTACTATGCAAAGTTCAGTCTGGAACTTCTTGTATCTATCTTAAAAATAAAAGCTATGTATACGTAATATTTAACACTTTTGACAAACTTGATTCAAAATAATTTCTACAGCTTTCACCTTCATCACAGATTGTAATGGAACAAACATAGAACTCTGTGAAGTTCTCTTCCCAAAAACATTGGGAGAATCATGTTTTCTCTCCCCTTCTTTAGAAGCATATAGATAATGTTGTCCTAGCTACTTTTAAGAAGAGTAGTTTAGGTTAATTTATGGGAACTGTAATCTTTGGGTCCAATACTCCAAAAGAAGTAAACAAGGTTTCTCAAAAATACTTAAAAATCAAACCAACAAATTTTCCATTCTATTTTTTTCTTAAAATGCAACAGAGTTGAAAGGTAAACCAGAAGAGATAAAGCTATGATAAACCAGGATATATCAGGATATACTGTTGACCTTTCCAGAGTTTGCAAATGCAATCTAAGACAGCAGAGGTTTACTTCATAATTGACCTAAACTATTATCAGCATAAGACTGATGTTTTCTCAAAATTAGATTGAGAAATTCTGGTTTTTACTTCTGACATCCCACTGCTTTTACCCTTGTTTATATGTATCTTGAAATAATCTCTTTGCAAGGACAGTATATAGTTAAAAGTTCAAAACACACTCCCAGTCTATGTGTTCATGAGAGAAAGACTCATAGTGTTCCAGACCTGAGCAGGAGCATTATCTGTAGGCAGGAAAAAATGTTTGTAATGTACTTCAAACCTCAATTTTTTGGAATTTAATTTTAATTTTTGGGCCCTAGTTGCAATTTTTGAAGGCTTTGAATTGAAAATATTGAGACTAGGTTCTGCTTTGTTTTAGTTTTATTAAAGCTTGGCTGAACATAATAAATCTAAAATCAGGGTATGCAGTCACACCTATAAAGGCTGGGAACAGAAACAGAAAATTCTCTATGACCTCTGAGGCTAGAATTCACCTTTTTCAAGTCCTACTCCAAAATTTTACCTGGAATGAAAAACTCAGCTGGTCAAATACGTTTGCTCAAACAGCACTGAGTTACTGAGAAAATCTGTAATACTGCCTGTGACCACTGACTCAGTATGGCTCCTTAAGTTGATTTGGAAATAAAATAAAGAATAGCAAAGGATAAACATGAAATTAACTTAAGTTTTAAAATGCATCTACATCGAAAAATTTTAGTTCTTTTGATACTTTGCTGCATCAAATACCTACAGCATCTTGAAGTCAGTTTTGTTAACAGCTCTCTATGTAAAATATATTTTTCATGAAACTGTGCTGTCATTATGAAACAAAAATGAAACTAAATACATTTTACAATTTATATTGATATTTGAAGAAAAACATCTGTTGCATTATTGATGAACAGCACTTAAAGTACATTGCATGTAGGAAATGAGTCTAATTCGTAAATTAAAAAGAGCAGTTGGTGTGAACTAGGACTACTGGAGTTAAGCTTCTGTCAAAATGAAATAACTTAGAGATAGGTAAATTCTAGAAAAATATGCTATGAATAAAAAATGTTAAAACTACATGAAGTTCAGAGAATACACTTACAATCTGTACAGTTTATCTTGCTGTGTCCTATAGAAATACTAAAAAAGCATTCTTCTCTATTAGAAGAAAGAACTTGTATCAAAAGAATTACATGTTATTGTAATGTTACAGAGGTTGTACATATGTCTATAAGTATAGCTAATATAAGTAAACCCAGTAGCTTCATATAGTAGTGGAACAGACATTTAGATGATACGACATACTTATATACATATTGAAATAAAATCCAGAAGATATCCTGTATGTGTGTATTTTAATGTTATTAATTTCATGTGATATGAGCTTTTTTCGTTCACTTCTGTGATTTGATCAAATTTTCCTTTGCATGGGCTCTTATCTTACTATTGGAAAAAAATACCATGGACCAAAACAGAACTCAATTTGAATTTTTTTCCCGTAAAAAATTTCCCAAATGAGATACAAATTGAGACCTGGAAAAGCTCAACATATGGAATCATAGTAGGATTTCCTTTTGCGTTCAGAGGAGTGTTTTTATTGAATTCACTGTGATCTGCTCATTGATTAAAGTTAAGCATAAAGCTACACTGGATTCTTGAACCTTCTATACTATGTAGAGTTCTATGGATAATATATGGTTTTGTTAGAGGATATTTATTTACCATTAAATCTCACACAATGAAGGTCATTGATTTGGGAATAATTATTCATATGTTGCCAAGAGGTTACATTTCAGATCTGGCATAGATTTTCTAAGAGGTCATCACAGAAAACCATCACAGTTTGCATTGCAATTGGACCAGTACTCTTAGGTTTGTTCACTGGATTAATCCATGAATTATTCATTATTAGTAACTACTGCTATCAACTATGGAAGTGATTTTACTAAACCCTTTATGCATGTGCTAATTTCCACTGAATTCAAGGAAATTTCAAGGCATCCTACTTATTGTGGTAAAGTTAAATTTTATTGCCTCTAATCTTGCATATAGATCTTTCTATGGTGAGGGATTCCTTTTTGTTTTCAACTTTTGGAGAAGGAGCAACAACAGAGAATGTAGCTGCAATTTTTTTTTTTAATATGCTCTGATTTAGTGTTCTGATAGACTGTGAAATAATGTGCAAGAAATAGCTTCTTTGGGTTTCCATCAGCCGTATATTCTCCCTTGGAAGTTCCAGTTTTCTTCCCTGGTTCTTGTGATGGATTTTTAC
>VWZU01014370.1:0-23009 GCA_013397095.1 Sterrhoptilus dennistouni | reverse complement strand
GTTTTTTTTTTTTTTTTTTTTCCTGTTTCCCAGCCTAGATAAACGTTTTCCTACTTATGTTCTTAGGAAAAGTTTTCAAGACTCATGAGAAATTGGGGAGATAATTTTGTATTGTGAACATTAAGTGAGTTGATTCTCCTGCACTCTCCCAATGTACTCTTTTACATTACTTCTCTTTTCCTTTGCTCCTGTCCTAATCTGTTACGCAATTTTTCTCAATATGAAGATACAGAACATAAGATTGGTGGAGGAGAGTGCTTAGCATGGTTAGCAAGGTACATATATGGACTAGGGGAATTGTTAAAACACAGTTCTTTATTTGAGGAGTTGGATGAGTATAGGATTACAAAAATAACTCTGTGACTTGAAAGTATCAGAGGTTTTATATGCACATTCACTAATTTTTTTTTGTGTGCCTCTGTGCAGCAGTCATTGCTTATTGAAATGTAAATATTAAATAAAATTTCAAAAATTGTCTTCAGCATACTTTGTTTTACGTAGTATTTGCATTGGTACATGGAACACAATGGCGACATAATGTCTTAATTCATCTCTTAAGGTTAAATTTGTGCATGTAAGTGGCACTATTTCACTAATTCAGAATCTCACGTACCATGAAATTAATTTTTCAGTTGATCCCTCACATGAATGATAGCATTTTTTTTTTTTACCAGGATAATGGCTTGCATCTTACATATCTATTTTATCTGGATATATTGTGAAAGAAATGACCATCTTTTTGCTTTTTGTTTTAGAAGTAAAATCTTTCAATAATTTTTAAAAATTAGTGGCAATGTAAAAAATCCAAGCCAGTGCATATCTTTAGGGTATCTTTAGTCATTGACAACTACTCTTAAGCTTTCAATTATCCACTGGAATCTGATTGAAGAGCATGGATTGTTATGATGTCACAGTGTTTTTAATCAGCAAATCATTGCATTATGATGAAAACCAATACATTGCTCAAGTCTCACATTGAGTGAGGCTGAATGGCTGTCTCCTGGGAACCAAGGACTAAAGAAAAATGAGAGTCCTAGGAGGTAATGCTGAGCATGAACTCTCATTGCCATTTTAAAAAATACAGTCCTTATCTGTATAAACAGTCTGTACAAGAGGAGCAGAAAGAATATTTTCTTTTACTAGCATAATTTGACTGGTGTTACACTAACTAGTGTGTGTAGTTCTAATACACAGAATCCAAGAAGAAAATTAAATTAATTTTAAAAACTTCTGAAGACTTAAGAGAAGGATTTGAAAATACAGTTTTTCAGAGAACAATGTAAGGTTTTCAGAGAGCAGATTAACAGGTAACTCAAGTTTAAATATCTAAGAAAAAGAAATCTTGTAGAGTCCTCAGTCTAGCAAAGGAAGATTGAAAAAAATAGCAAAGAGAGAAACATGCCAGATATGAGATCTGCAGTTTTTATCTGACTGTAATTCAGTAGTGTCAGTTGGAGTCAGACAGCTGTAGTGATATTGGCTGACTAATCTAAAAAGGAAGAATTAGAGAGAAATCAGCTGCTTTTGATTAGCTGTGGGCATATTCTTTGTTAAAGGAATGAAAAAAATGTTGGGTCTGTAGGATGCATGAAAAAGCAACAGAAAGAGAGCATTTGTTTGATGGCATGAGCTTAATTAATGGGAAGTATGAACAGGAAGGTAAATTCTCAACTTCAGGAGCACTGTTCGCTCATGTGAAGCAATGATAGAAGAAGTGAAGTGAAGCAAAGATAGAAGAAGAGGTTTATGTCAGAAAGCTCAGCTAGGCAAGAGTATTTTTTACATTAATGCTAAAATGAGTTTAGTGCTGCAGAAAAGAGATGTAAACATGGATGATAAATTTAAGATAAGTTAAACCACTTGTTCTTAAGGATCTACCTGAAGCTAAGCAGGAGTGTTCAAACGTCAGGTTTTAAGGAAGAGAAATTCTGATGCAGAGGAAGAAACATCAGCACTGAAGATGTATATATAAACTCGCGGCACAGAGAAGATGCTTATTGAAATGAAGGAAGTAACCCAAAGGAAATGCCAGTTATACAGTGTGCAACAGGAGCATTTAAAGATCATTAGTCTTAAGCAGAAGATAGGCAGGGAAGAAAAAATGGCTTTTGTGTGTTATGTACACAGAATTTGGGATTATGTTAGTCCTGTAAAACCTTTTAAATGTTGCTGATTGCAGAGCTGAGAGAATATTAAAGCTATTTATTTGCTATTTATTTAAAGCTGTTTATTTAAAGCATTATTTGATTTAGGTAGTCTGTAAGCTGGTAAAATAAAATTCAGAAAAGAAAAATTACAATTTTTAAATTTATTTTAAAAAAAAATAAATTTAAAATTTGCTTCACATTTTACCAGGAGGATTAAGCATAAGGAAATACGTTTTTAGTGAGGTAGTCATGACATTTTCTGAGGAAAAAAAATTTCATTTTAATTAGGGGCGTAGAGAAAGTTTAATTTTTTTTTTTTTAAGTTAAGTTAAAATCTTGATAAAGGACTACAGCTGAGATATTTTGATAAAGGTTTGGCTTCAAAACATAAAAATACTTATTCTCCAAATTATTTGCAATATAAACTTCGGCAGAAAAGAACCCAAACACTAAATTTCCTATGAGAGAAATGACAGAGAGGCATTATAATAAAAAGTGATTTCAACTAAAAATCTACAGGTGCTTCACTTATTTATAAATTTAACAATCTCTGTCACTATTAGACTAAGTTAGATACGAGGAAGTCTAGTTGGTAAGAGTCATAAATTTCTGTTGTCACGTTGGGAAAGCCTATATTGAGGACTGAAGCTACAGGTAGTATACGATGATTGACATTCCTGAGACTTCTGTTTTGAGTAGTTACTCTGAGGAAGATAAAAGCATATTTTCAATGAACATAATTTTGATGGTTATGCATTATATATAGATTAGCATGCATTTTATTGCAGCCCACTGTCATAGATACTACTGTTCAACATGTCCTTTTATTTTCTTCAGAATTCCTCCAAAGACTGTGAATATTGGATTTTCATATTTTTTTTTATATTTCTCTCAGGCATCATAAAAGTTTAGTTTAATTTCTGTTATTCAGCTGCTGCTTTGTGTTATTTGTGACATTCTTCATAAATAGGAGTTTAAAACTTCTTTATATATACAAATATATTTTTTCCTATTTACATATACTCAACTGTGTGTCTATAGACTTGTCTTTACTCTAGCAGCTTTCATAGTAGACATTGTGTGTACAGTATTCATTTTTTATATGTCAGATCCTCAAGGGCCATGGCTTTTGCCAGATGAAGCACTTTTGATTTTGAGGCTGATGAGAAACAGTGCTATTATTGATCTGTGCATGACACAGCCAGTCTCTCTGCTGGCAGAGCGTAGCAACATTTATCCAGGAATTTGTGAAATGTCACACGGATCATGTTCGTAAGGTAAACTGTGCAAAATCCAGGATTCAAACTGAGAATCCATGAGGAATTGGACATGACTCTCTTATTCCTTCATCCTATCTTCTAGGTCAGCCAAGTGGTGTTTGTTAAAACAATGTCTGTGTTTTGTATTAGGTGTGAAGAAAGAATGGTTATCACTAGGAACACCCTGTACAGTGTAGTCATACTGTTGATTTTCTCAGGTTTTTAAGTTGCTTGGGAGAACAAGATTTTAATTCAGTGAAAGTGATCTAAGAATTGCAAGTGTATAATTTTTTTTTCTTTGTAGCAAGTGGATGATTCTTGTACAGCTGCAAGCAGGAAACTCTACATAGATTTTCTAAAGAAATTTAGCTTCCCTTTATTTTGCATGTAGACATGTGTGGCAATTCTTGTTTGTCAGTAAGATCTCATTAGGTAATAGTGGTCGGAAGGGTTGTGTGACAGTCTCTACAGGTAAAACTGTCATAGTATTGATAATTGCATATTTTCTTTCATTATGAATATGATTGAGAATGTCTGCACATTTTTGCTAGTATCAGAAGCAGGGCATTAAAAAATACTGAAAAGTAAGGTACGTAACAAACCCCCAAACTTTCATGTAACATTCCTCTATTTGTCACTTTTCTAGACATTTGTATAGATGGTGCTTCGGTTTAAAAAACTGTTTTCAGATATAAAAAAGACACAAGAAGCTGAATTTCTTAATTTGCGCTTTTTCTTTCCAAAGCAGTTATAATAGTAACAATTTTAAAGTTAGCCATGAAGAAAAAATTATATTTGCTAATATTTTTTCAAATTTAAACATTAAAATCTTAAGTCTTCTTGCATTTAATTTAAAGACCAGTTATTAGTTAAAGTAAGAAGAAAGGGGTTTTGTTGAATGAAAGTTCTGAGTTAGGCTCTCTTGGGATTTTTTTCCAGAGCTAGCAAGGATTTTCCTTAATTTCTGTAGTTTGAATCCCAAAGGACAAAATCAAGGTTCAATTGAAACAGCACTTGTGAATTACCACATAAATGTTCTTCATATCTAATTTTTGAAATGTTTTTCCAACATTTGTACATAAGCAGTAAATCTAGAAGGGAGAAGTTGTTTGTGTTGTTCATGAAAAAAATACAGGCATATATGATGCCTTAATTTTTACGTGTTATCCTTCCCTTTACAAGATTACCACATGTGAAATCCACCATAAGGTAAAACTCAGTAAGTTGTGGGAAAAGTCAAAATAGTAGCTGGTTGTTTTTTGGATTGGGTTATGGCTTTTTTGTTTGCTTGGGGTTTTGTTTTGGTTTGTGGGATTTATTTTGTCTTGTGTATATGTGTGTTGATTTTGCAAAGATCCACAGGCTAAACAAATACCAATGTGTGTTTCTTAGGAACACAAAGGTGGCACTTCATAGCATGAGGGCCACCAGCTTGTCAAACTATCTGCTCTTCAAAGCAGAACCATTGCTAGCTTGTCAGGCATTATTTTTTACAGAGAATTTCACAGAGGACTTTTCTTTTTCTACTAAGCAGTGTCAAGGTACTCTGTGTAATATTGTACCTTGGTTTGGTACCACACACAAAACACATATTGGAAGAAAGGAACAAAAATTTTAGTAAGTTTTGAACATAACAACAATGAGGAAAGATTGAAGGTCTGTAACTAATGAAACCTAAAAAATAGTAACAGATTAATGGTAAATACTGAAGGAGTGTAATTCCCACCTTTCCATGGATAAAAGACTGTTTAAAATTCGTGGTTGGTTTGTGCTTCCATATTCTTTAAAGAGAATGGATTCAATTTCTCAAGAAGGACCTCTTATATGTAATGCACATTTTCCCTCTAAGGAAACTGAAGATGGCTGCCAGGAGAATCTTCTCTGCATTTTAACCAAAAATTTCAGAAATAATTTCCCCATACTGTTAGGTATATGTGCTATGTTTAATGTATTCTTGACATCTTAATGTATTCTTTCTTACGTTGCAATTATTTTTTTTTTTTGTCCTCATTCTCAAATGGAAGGGTTTTCTTGGGGTTTTTTTTTGTCTTTTTAAAGATAGCTAGCACAGGCAAGATACCTTAATAAAGAATTCTAACAATGGATATAGAAGCTAGTCCTTGAAAACTCTTATTCCTTGGACTCCAAGTCCTCCTTTTGCACCATGCATTTTATTACTCTTTGGTTTCTAGTAACATTTATCAGTGGTCAGGAAGGGGGACAATAACAGCTCCCACATCTTGTCCTTCAAAAACAAGAGTTCTTATGGACTCCCCTGAGTTTCAGAAGAGGAATTCTCATCTTCACCATTTCTGCACTTACAGGTCTGCAAAGCACCAGTTTCCTGTTTGACTCTATTATCTTTCCTGTCACACGGTGAGATTTCTGTGTCTAGATTATATTGCATGAAAGGAATTGGCATTTTTGTTAGAGCTTCCATCTTACTCCAATTTTCTCATTCTCACAATCCCCTGTTTAAGCTGATGTGTTCAAAGTTAATGCTGGTGCTCTGTTGTCCTGGCTACTCCCTCGCACTACAGGAAGAAACTTCAAAACATCCATAGCCGGGAGTACAAGCCATTCTTACCACTTTACCAAGGATGATGTATAAACCTTCTTAAAGTCTTTTTGTTGGCATTTTTGGGGGTTTTTCGTTTGTTTGGGTTTTTTTGGTGTGGTGTTTGGGTTTTTTGGTGGTTTTTTTGTTTGTTTGTGGGTTTTTTTGGTTTTTTTTGGTTTTTTTTTGTTTTTTTTTTTGGGGGGGTGTGTTTTTTTGGTCTTTCTAGGCTTAAAGAAATGGGAGTCAAGAAGTAAGACATCTTCTACAATGATAAAAAAGTGACTGTTACAAGTAAAACACTTCTGAGACAAGGGAACTCCACCTGAGATTCCTTTTAAAGATAGATACATAGATACATAGATAGATAGATACATGGATACATAGATAGATAGCTTTTCCTCTTTGGGATTATCTTATTTATTTAATTATTTTCTGTCTTAGACTCCTCAGAGTTGCACAGAATGAGTGCTGGTTCCTGAGATTCTATGGAATCCCTGCCAAAGTCAGACACTCTTACTGTCCTTGTAATCCAAGGGGAATTTTTTAGTTTTGACAAGATGCTGGTTTGCCTGAAGTGCCTGAACCCCATGGACTCCATAACTGCTAGAGGAGGTAGAAGAATATTTATGCTTTCTTACTAATGTTTTTCATGGTCTGATTTGCTCTCCTAAGGTTTAATTGGGAATTAATGAGATAGTCATGGACTGATCCCATGGCTTGTATCATGCTCAGGTTTACTTTGCATCACTCCATTCTGTTCTTGATACCTGATGTACCAAGACCTTCAGTTCCTTTCTCAGTACTGGAGAGTGTGTGACTAATCATAGCCACTGCACATCTCAGATGTGCACAAGATTCACAGACACTGGGAAAGCATCTACCCTTTGGTGGCTGAACAGGGCCACACAGTGTTCTCTTTATTTTTGGATTGAAATATCTTCCTGTGGTCTTTAGGGTATTGTGCACACAAAATGAGTAATTGTGTCTATACCCTTATCTTGGTAAAACCAGTAGAAGAGAATGAGGGAACTACTCAGCAGCTGTAGGTCTCATTCCAGTTGGGATTTAGAATTGCAGTGATGTCCTCATACTGTTCATGTATGTGAAAATAATAAATTGCTCAAGTGAGTCATAATATTGATGATAATCGTGATAAAGTATATTTCACTTTATACATTAGAATGAAAACGTGATGATTTTTCTTGTGATGATCTCTTCAG
This sequence comes from Sterrhoptilus dennistouni, assembly GCA_013397095.1. Taxonomy (NCBI): domain Eukaryota; kingdom Metazoa; phylum Chordata; class Aves; order Passeriformes; family Zosteropidae; genus Sterrhoptilus; species Sterrhoptilus dennistouni. The sequence continues at coordinate 15,823 of VWZU01014370.1, read as the reverse complement.
ATATTAAATAGGTATAAATAATATATAAATAATATAGTAATTTAAAAGTATTTTACCCTAAACTGTTCATTTATGCCTGTAGTTTTAGCAAGGGTTCTTACAATAACATACATTACAAATTAAAGATAAGACTGTGGGGGTTCATTTACAAGAATCCAGGGATGTAATACCAATTTAATTTATATGAAGTACATTTTAGTGGTAATTTTTAAATGCAGTTCATTATTTTGAAAAATATTCCTGTCTTTGCATCCTCCCCATGATGTCTATCGTCAGCTTTCTCATACATCTCAGAAGTGGTTAGCAATGTATTTATTTTCTTTTATAGAAATGTAAATAATAAATAAATAAATAAATATTTGTTTAATATCACTTTTGTGTGATTAGAAAAATTCCTTCCAGGTACTTAACAGTTTTCCCCCTACAATTCTTTGTTGCTGATGTTTCTCATTCTCTATGAGAACATAGAACTTTTCCATTACCTAAGTTTGTCAATACAGTTTACATTTAAAATGTTTTGCTTTTATACAGCTGTCTGCATTAAAAAAATGAGAATACCATATGAGGACATTTTTTCTGCTTTTATTAATACTGAAGTGGCTGAAAATAAGGTACTTAAATAATTGAACAAAACTAAGCATAGAGCTATCTTTATTAATTTTGTTCCTTAAATATTGGAATCAATTTCTGAGAATGCCTATAGCCTACATACATTTTAGTAATTTTTATTCTGAAGTAATCACATCACTCAAAGTAGGTTGGAAGAGTCTTTAACAGTTGAAAATCTGAAATTTGAGCCAAAGAAAATAATATATAAAGAGTAATATGGGAGATGGAACAGCTTTCCTTACAAGCACAGATTTCCTGCCCACTTACATTAGTAATGCAGAAACATTTCAGTAGAAAATGGTTCACTCTCTAAAACACATGGAAATGAGGAGAAGTTAAATTAATATTTCACTATTCTTTCAGTTATTTTGTTTCTTTTTTTGTTATATATTCTCTTAAAAATAACTTAAGTTTCTAAAGATACAAAGCTGTATGCTTTGGAACTAAGTGGGTAAATCAAAAGAAAGTTTAAACACCGTCTTTAAAATAGCATTTTCATTTTGGTTTCTCTCTATTTTATGTGAGTTATACAGAAAACAGATGGAAGCATTATTAATTTTTTCCCCCAATGAGTTTTAGTGCAGCATATTTGTATGTGTTATCTGAAACATATGAATACTTAGTATTGCTGCTGTTAAATTTGTAATGAGTTGTAGGGATTGTGAAATTCCCTGACTGGCTCTCATGCAAGCAGTTCATTTGCAGTGCTTAGATGTGTTAAGATTAAGTAGGGGGAATATGGCAAGCACTATCCCTGACCCTAGATGAAAAAATTCAGATTTCAAGCTTTATGAGTTTGCCCCAACTCTCATGTTTGGAGGAAATCAGATAAATACTGTGTAGTCCTGAAAATAAAAACAAAAATCATGCAGTAAAACCTGGTCCTGACTACAAAAGATCACATGTATACAATGCCTTACATTGAAAATTCCCTAGTAAGTATAAAGCCATGGAAATCTTAGAGCAAATTTTATGCATCAGTCTTTCCTTGTATATAGCATAACTTAATGTGCAAAGGTCTGCTAGGTGTTGAAATACTAGTATTTATTAGCATTTATTTAAATAATAAACATGAAAACATTGCTTTTGATTATGCCACATCTTCACAACTGGCTGGCCATAATACTCAGTTACTTTCAAACAGGATAAAGTGTCATGAAATTTCTCGTTATATTTTCATTTTTAATTTATTTGTAGTGAAATATTTTAATGTACTGTGTTGTGTCTGACAACTTCAAATAAGTCCAAATTTAGTATATACTGGAATAATGAATATTTTTATTTTTTATAAATATTGATTTCTTCAAGTTCTGTAATTTTTCTGTGGAAATATTAAGGACTTGCAGATGGTGTTCTGCACATCTGTATATTTTGTCAGTTTACGTCTCCATATTGGAAAATCAATCACAACAAAAATTAAATCATATGGTTGTAATCATATAATTGATCATTATGAAACTACTTGTATAACTACTGTTAAATAAATAGTTAATAGTCCTTATATTCCCTTGAAATTTGCAAGGACAGATGGAGTGCAGCATCTGCTTTAGTATGAAAGCAGGATAGTGTTCTTAATATGTACAGAAATTAGACATGGGATACAGCAGTGTTTACTTGTACGGAGGCATGAAATGAAAGTGATAGAAAATGAAGGCTAAAATAGAATTACTGCAGGACAAAATCTTTATCTTTGAATCACTGTAATCATTATAGAGTTGACATATATCAGAAGCAGTTTCATCATCTTAAAAATTATGGTTTATGTTATGACTAAGTTTTTTTCTTATTTTCTATAACTTATTTGAAGAATCATTGGTTGCACAATGCACAGTTCTGTACTCAGACTTGTCTCTTGTTATAGAAGCAGTTAATTTCTTGGTGAATTGGGCCCAGAATATATTACACCAATTCATTTCTATATGAGTGTTGTAAGTTTCTCTAAAATATAGTTATGTTTTCTGCTCTTGATCTATGTGATATTATTAGTATTTACAAAAAGAGAAAAACAAACCAAAATTCAAAGAGAACCAGTCTGGACTGATTCTACTGATTTTCTTTTTGTATTATTTAATAGGCTGCTGTAGCTGGATGTTGCAATGCTAGGCTTTTATAAGTTGTAGAATAAATTTAGCTGTAGATTAACTGTAAGTTCCTGAATTAAAATTGCAGGTAAACCTTTGTTTATGAAGTGTTATGCAGCAAATTGCCCTTTATAAATGATGATTGGTCAGTATTAGTACATGTTTAAGAAGACACTCAAACCTTTGAGTCTAGGAGTCATTGTTAGTGATTACAAATATTTTTCCAATAACAGCTGAATTTGTAATTTGTATGCGTGAAAGGACAATTCCAATGTAAATATTGCTGTTATAAATCAGATGAACTGCAATTGTGTTACCACTATCAATAGGACAAGTCTTTTTCTTTAGTAAAATACCTGAGATGAGAAATGTACCTCTTATCTACTGGTTAATGTCTGTATTTCTCTTTGGGGAACTAATTTAAACACTTAATGAGAGATTGACATTTTCAGTACCTTAAACATCCTTAAAAGCTGCTTTGTTCATTGCAAACCATATTTAGTATGACCTCATAATAATGTAGCACACCTCAAGTGTCATGCCTGTCTTTACTATGCACTTTGGAGCTGTGTTCATCTGTACTAGACAACTGCACTTCAAGAAAAGATTTTTTTTCCTTGATAGGCAATTAGCAGTAATTAGGAAGATTCACTTCAGTAAGGTGTCAACACGAGATTGTTTAAAAAAGTTGAATGTCAGTGGCTTTAAAAGAGGGTACTTTTCCCTGACACATAGGTATGGCATGTGAAACATGAAATGTTAATTTAACTTTTCTGCTTATTATTCATGCACAATATTATTTTGTCATTCAGATACTACACTGACAGAGTGCAAAGGGTGTTAAAATAGTGCTGGTGGAATAAAAAGAGGATTAATCTACCATTGGCCAATTAGCCAAAGGGTACTTAATGGTCTCTAAAGGCTACTGAAGTCTAACAACTAGCTAAAGCACTGGCAAAAAGTCCTCTATATTACCTTCATTTATTTGACATTTTGTGGAATAGTCAGCTCCTGATAAATGCATTTGCCTGATAAAAAGGTAGAACTAAAGGATTCAGTAGATTTTACTAAAATTTCAGAAAGACAAATGACAAATAAGTTCCACATTTTAGAAGTTTGTCTTGCTTTTGAAGGGTCTTTGTTTCGATTTAGGGATGGGATATGAAATCACCAAATACTTCCATTTGATATTTTGTCTTCATGTCTAGAATACTAAGTAATCAACCACTTACAGCACTTGGATTAAAAGAACTTTGATCGAGAATTTGAAGTTATTTGCCTTATATCTACATGATCACCTTAAGTATTCACCACAGCTTTTTCGTCTGGTTTATATATTTTCAGATATCTACATACCATCCTTATTAATTTTTGTTGGGTTTTTTTTCCCCTATGACCCATCAAGCAGAGTAAGATTTTGATTCAAGAGGATGCAAAAGGGTTAAGTTTAGTGGGATTGACAAAATAAATTTGTCTTGGATACTGTAAATAGGTTTATCATTATGTTATAATAGTATTTGAGAGAGAAAGAGTAAAATCATAAATACCTAGCTCTCTGCCTGCAAGCATGCTTTGAAAAGTTCTTTTATGTTTTACATGTGCAACAAGTACTTCTTATTTTGTATGTTTTTCATGATCAAGCTGAAACTGTGAGAAAATAGTGTTCTATGTAAAACAGTTACAGAAGCAGTGTTAAATTCTAAATAGAACTTTGTGTAGGAGCTATGCATATAGCAAATGTATTCTATTACCTACCTTAGCAAGGTATCTTAGAGAAAAGAAGTATGAGAGTGTTAACTTCAGGTTTTTTACAGACATAGCAGTATTTTCATCTGCCAAGATTTTAGGGTGGGAAGCTTCACAGAAAATGGGATTTTTACACATCACAGTATATTAGCTTTAGTTTACAAAATAACTAGTAAAATAAGACTATGTCACTGCTTTAAAAGTATGTCAAGAATGCCTGATTTACATCCTATTTTATAATTTTTTATATAATATATTTTGTAAATATGTATGTGTGGGATTGTGTGACTTCAGTAGCAGTACAATGTCAGCTGCTTCCAATGGAAATGTTATATTCATACATGCGAGTTGCAGTAGAATAGTGACTTCTGTAAAATGAACTCAAAGCCCTTTATGGAGTGATTGTGATGCCAAGGAGCAATAGGCCATTCCAAAAACTTCCTGTGTTAACCCATTGGGCCTTCCTCACAGCTGTTTTCCTGAGCAGAGGATTTGTAGTGAAAAGCCTTGCTGAGTCACTGGAAGTTTTATACTGACTACATAGAAACTGAGGTTTCATCACTTACTCATTTGTGAACAGCAGAACAGTGTCATGGGTGTACCCATGAGCAAGGAGATTATGATAGATGGATGTTAAAATATTGAACCTATAAACATCTGTTAAGCCAAAAACACTCTGGAGGAGGTGCAGCAGACAAAGGCCGCTACATCATGGAGGAACAGCAGTAGGCTGCCTTTACCAACATCTGGTCTATCTGATGTTTAAGATTCTGCTACCTTTCATCCTGGTGACCTCTTCCCCTGGAGTAATTTCTTTTTACTCTGTCATTCAGGATTTGTGTGCATGGCAGCACACACACAAAACTTTTGTTGTGTCTAAAAAGGAAAAAATAATTAAAAACTTGACCTAAAATATAGGGAGTGGTGAAGAACACCAGGGTAATAAACTTGTTTCTTAAGTAAGTGTAAGGAATATCTTTCAGGCATAAATATCCTGATAGGGCAAGGGGGCTGTTTTTTACATCCCGCATGGACTTAGATAGGATTTTCTCATAACTGGATTAAAAATAGAAGAGTAATGCAGTAGAATTATCAGTCCTGTAGTACATTTACAATATCTACAGGAGTATTAAGAGACAACTTCTGTCAAATATCTGATTGCAATTGCGTGCCTGTCTGCTTTTGCAAATTGGGGCTATGGTACATGATATGCTACTTTCACTTCAGCCCTGTAGTTCTTATGCTGTTTCTGAATTTATGTAGATTCTTATTTTAAAATCTTTTATCCTACCTCCTTAAGTAGTTTCTGTAACCAACTGTCATCATTAGTACCTGTCCCATGAAGACCTTTTTGAATATATTTGCTATAATTTTTGAGAATGTAGCCAGTGCAATTCATGGTGTTTCAGAACCGATGCATATTGTTAGCAGCAGTAGCTTAAGAAACTTCTGAGAGTCACGAGCTATCTTGGACAGATATAGGGGCATTTCTGATTTTTAACATAGCTAGATATTGATCTAGCTATGATTTTTTTTCTTTTTATGAATAATTTATTATAGAGACACTGAATCATGAAATTCTGCATGTAGAAATATTGGTTATACTGGACAAATTAACATAATCCTCATTTTTTTCTGTATTATGTCCTTCTGTACTACTACTGCTTTTTTCTTATTGAAGTGGTCCTCATTTTATCTTTTATTCTGGAAATGTAGTAACTATGAGAAGAATATATCCGATTAAGGGATAGTCAATAAGAAAATACAGTATCTCTCTCTTGTTTAATAATGACAGCAGACACATAAGGGAATGGAAAGATTAACTCCTTTACTAAGAACAGTACTTGCCTCAGATACATATGTAAAATGCCCACTGACTTCAATAAGTGCACTTGATGAATATGAAATAAATACAGTTAGAGTTTTAACTTTAAATACCAGTTGAATTTTCCTTGTACCCAAAATATTTTCTTAGGCCAATGCAAAATATACAGGCATTCTTTTCTTAGTCATATTGGGAATAAATGTGACTCTCTTTTATCTGTATATATGTGATCTTCAGATTATTGTCATGGGAGTGTATGTTTTTATAAACACATATATATGATTTTTTTTAATGACATCAAGCTGTATAAAATCTAATTTGTAAGTTAAATAATCAACTGCTTCAAAATAGAATACTTAACTTTCACTTTTCTTTGTGGGTTTTTTTTTGTTTTGGTTTTGGTGTTTTTTTGGTTTTTTTTGGGTAGGGGTGGGTTTCTTTTGATGTTTTGTGGGGTTTGAGGGGGGTGGTGTGTTTCTTTGTTTGATTTTTGGTTGGGCATTTCGTTCCGCATCAGCATATAATTAGGCACGCATTTAGTTATTTCAAGTTGTCATGTATCTTCTCTTGTTTCTGATCAGGATTCTTCACAAAGTAAGGGTGATTTTGCATTTCAAGATGTTTCAGTACAATTTTTTACAATTATTTCTTATGTTAAGCTACTGTATTACAATCTTACTTGGAATAATAACGTAGAATATTAATAACCCTTTTAAGGAGCAGAGAGCTGTTAAGCCATTTGTTGGCTTTTGGCTGACTACAGTTTTGTGAAAGTTAATCACTGGTGTGGAGATTATTTCTGTTCCCTGTTTTGCAGAACAGTATTCAATATTATTTAAATTAAAGCAATTATTTAAAACATTACTTCTGTAAGGAGTAATGTGAAATATATTGGTACAAAGATTGAATAAGTCTTTTTGGTTGTCAGTCAAGTGCAACAAGACTGAGAGTTGGTTTGCATGATATTTATTTGAACTAAATCCCTAACAAGGCTTGTCTGCTAATTGGACTTAGCATTTATGTTGCTAAGTGAGAAGCATTTTGGCTGCAGTATAGGGTGGTAAGACCTACCCAGTGGAATAAACAACTAACATCTGTTATCCTGTCCTGCTCCAGCTTGTCTTTTACCACTTAAGTACTTCAGCCCAAGAGTCAAGGTTATGGAATGTGTGGTTCTCTGGCTATGGTGCATATATTGAAAGGGATGAAATAACACATAGGTAAAGACCAGCCAACCAGGATATGTTTAGTGCAGCTGGTTCACTTCGTTTTAACCTCTACAAGCCCTACAAATATCAAAACAAAAGCCAAGGGAAGGGTGTATGCTTTATAGCAGTTTTCAACATAGCAATTCAAGAGAGCTTACAATGGTCACCAGTATAACAGATTTGACATTTAACTACCCTTATTCACACTGATGTCTGAGATACTATTGTATTTCTTCATGTTCTGTGTAGAAATAATTGCTGAATTCCAGAGAGGCTCTAGGTAAGTATGTTTCAATAGTAACTGCTGTTACAGTTTTATATGATAATTTTTGTTGCGGTTAAAACGGCAACATATTCAGTGAAAATTGAATTATTTTGCCTTAAAGTAATTGCTTGTTTTCAGTGGTAGTAGATTACTTTTTTCTGCCAGATTTGATCTTTGCCTGTACTAAAGAATTCAACCAACAGCTATGCAATGTCATTACAGGTAAAATATACTATTTCACTCCTTGTGAGTGCTGAACTGGAGAAGCATCTCATGATCAAGCAGAAATATTTTTGGGATGATATTGTGATTGTTTATTCTCTTTATAAAGCAGGTGTTGACCTCCAACCTGGCCAAGTGACAACAGGAGAAGGAAAATTTACAAGGAAAATTAAAGTTGAGAGAACATCTGTCTCAAACTACTGGCAAGAGTGAAGCCACACCACCTTCTTCAAAAAACATTGATTTAGAGATGAAACAGCTGCAGTGCAAACTAAAGGTGACAGAACAGATTATCTAGTGCTGAGGATAATTCGTATGAGCAGTAGTTCATAACTGGGTCAAGCAGACATACATATACTCCCATATGCCTGTCATTTGCAAATGTTAGCCAATGATTAGCAGCTTAGGTGTTAGACTGCCTTTGATGGTAAGTAGAAGAGTAGTCACAGACAGAACTAAAAGCTCTAAAACAATTTCTGCAGATCAAATAGGCCAGACAAGGTGCCTTGCTGGGTTTTTGGACAATGATTAAGTACGTCTTTTTGGAAGGTGCTGTAGAATTAGTTTGATGAGAATTCAGTTGGTTCCTTTCTTCCTTTAAGAAGGGGGAAAGCAATAGCAGTCTGTGAAAGTGGAGCGAAGAATTTGAACTAATGGGGCAGCCGTTTTGTGTGTGTGTCAGTATTGTCTTGTCTTCAGAGAGACTTTTTTTTAAATGTGTATTTTTCTAGATTAGCTGGTAGGAAAATACTGACTGGTTGATGATTTCATGTTTCAGTCTTGGGTGATTTTGTTGTGTGTGAGTGATATAGAGACTGGACTATGTTCTGAAATCTTTGCCAGCAGGTGGCCTGGCTCAAACATATTACTTCTCACTGGAGGAAATATATTTTCAACAGTATGTCTTCAAGTTGTTTTTTTCCTATTGTTTTCTGTTAAACAGTAGGGGAAAGAGAAAAGGTCAAAATGGTACAGCTTCGTACTGCTAGAAGAAACCCCACAGTAGCAAGAAGTCTGCCAAAGGATCAGCTAGAAGAAAAGGCTGTGTTACATGGTCAACACAGCTGACTCTAAATGATGGATTAGCTGTGCTAGCACATGAGATGTGGGTAATGCTCAGACCTCTTAGCTGTTGATGGTAATCGTGGTATTACAGATCATGGCTATTGCACACTGGATGCCTAACATCTAAAATCAGGGATTAGTAAAGGTAGGTCACATTGATAAAGAGACGAGGCCAGCAGGGAGTAGCCATGAAAAGGCACATTAATTGATCTAGTTTAATTATGAGAAAGAGGTCTTTAAACCATATACACTGTCTTCTTGAGTATTGTTTTTAGGTTTGAGATTGACTAATCTGCTTCTGTTGCTGGTGAGTGGTCATTTCTGTTAATTAGGGTTGTACCTTTTAGATGAGTATCTTCATTATCCAGAAACCTAGCAGTCAACTGATTTATGCAAGTAGGAAAAATTAAAAATGGGGATTTATTTTTTAAAATAGCTTAAGAGTAACACCCATGCTAGAAGCCTACTCTATTTGTCTGCCAAATATGAACAGCAAAACAAATTGCTGGAAAATCAAAGTTTTTTGTTTCTGCAGCAGAGGAAATATTTAGCAAGCAAATATACATGTGATATCAAAAATACCAGCATGACTTTTAATTCCTTTTTAAAGATATATTTAATTTTTAATGAGAAAATAAATCATGTATGCAAAACTATATTTAGGATGGAGATAGTCTGTGACCCCAAATGCTAAGTAGTAGAGTAAATTCACTGGTTTCTGAATTGGATGAGAGTTTTGAATATAAGGACCTCAAAAACTACTTAAATCAAGTTTCTAAAAATCTTAACTTTATTTAAGTCTAATTTAAGTCCTGTAAGTAATTTTTTAGCAGAAGAATTTGGCAAAGGGTTTTCAATTATTGCTCCAGACTCTCTAGGTGACTTAAAAATGAGACACATAGTTACTCTCCTGAACATCTGAATGTCTAAGCAGCAGAAGCTTTCTTTATAGCTCAAAATGTCCAAATACCTGGCCTCATTAGTTAATTTTCTTTTCCTTAACACTGTCTTTGCAGCGCTTGTTTACATTGTATGTAATGACTATGTATCTTTCCAAAAGGAGGAAATGTGTCAAGTGTGGGTGGCGAGTTTGGAAACAAAATACTGTAAGCATGTCTTTGCCCCTGAACATGTGCAGAGGCCTACCTAAGTACTCAAGTTCATGTCTGGTGTGTAAACCATGCGTCTGGGTGCCATGCTTTATAGTAATAGAACTCAAGCTCTAGAAACAGGTCTCAGGAAACTCAGGAATATTCTGCTAGCATATATAATTTTAACAATTTTCGGGTTATACCTCACAATATAATAATAGTAAATAGAACAGACAAGTTATTAAGAACAATATTTTATATCTAAATATGCACACAAGAATATATACTTCTCTTGAGGTGCACAGAGTTATGCACAATACTCCATTAATGTTAATAGGCATTACAAGTCTGCACTGAGCAGAGAAATTCTCTTGAAGTATCATTGTTTAGAGCATGTCTGATCTGTTTGCTTGTTATTTATACATAGTGAATAAAAAGCTGTAGTACAGTGGCTAAATCTGTATACATATAGGCACATATATATTTTGTGCATATGCTTAACATGTATCTTTTGGCAGCCCCTTTTGGAGTTCTGCAATATCTCTATGTGGTGTGTTTGAGCTGCTATTTCAGCAATGGCATTCAATACATATACTCAGATTGCTAAAATGGCTACTTAAATTTAATTTTTTTTTTCATTGCCTGATTTAGTTGTTCTGAATTTAGATCTTGGGTAGATAATATGTGTAATTGCCTGGAGGAATAGAGACACTTTTTTTTCTTATTATGTAATAGCTAGCAAGTATATAATTGTCCTTCACTGGAATGACGTGTGTCTGAAAATTAGGATCATACCTGGTTGTTACTGGAATGTAGAATTTGTATTAGTACAGACAAATGGAAATGTCTTTGTTTTGTGCTTTGAATTTCAGGAGTCATAAGAACAACTAATCTTGTAAATCATCTTATATTTTCTAATACTCAAGATGAAAGGAATTATTGAGCATTCTTTCTGTATAGACATAGACTCCTTGTGCTGTAGAACTATACCATTCAAAGATATAATTCAAATGAAGATCCAGTTTGACTTCTCTTCTGTTGCGTTTTATTCTGACTGTGCTATGCAGGAGAAAATGCAGTCCTGAGTGATGCTTGCAAGTGTCCCAGGGAGCATCTATTAACCATACATTATTAGAACAATGGAAAAGTACTGATTTTCATCATATTTTACAAGGAATGTACATCTGCTTAAGTGTTTCTAGAAAGTAAGAACATTTATTTTGTACCAGTTACTTTCTAAGAACTGTCATAAAATAGATGGAAATTTTCTCAGATTTTTTTTTTCAAAATTTACTGTTGACTATGATCACATTCAATCTTCTTTTTTTATATTTTAATATTTTTCAATATAGAATCCGAACACTGAGATCAGTAAGCAATCGACCACCATTAAGTCACTAACAAGTCGAGGAAAAGGAATGGATTCGGGAACTGGAATCGAGGTATGGTCCCTCTTCTATCCATTGTGTCTGGTGCCACCCAGTGGCAACTGTAAAATTGCCACAACGTCAACTGCNGTTTTGTTTTGTTTTTAATTGCAGTCTTGCACAGTGTTATAGGGTTTTTTTTGAAACTGGATGAGTTTATGCTTAAATTTCGGATTTCTTAAACTGATGAGTGATAAGGCAGCTACAATATCTGTATGGCAGTAAGAATACCTTAAGTCAGAACTCAGATTCTAGAGTAGACCACTTTATCCTTGATGTAAGTCGCAATGAATTCCTCAGCACTGTTAAACACAGTCTTTCAAATTCAGTAATTCTTTGCCTAGGGGCTAAGAGACGTGTCAAGGTTCAGATGCTTAAATAAGATTAAATAGCTAGTCTTATATTTGTAAAAAAGTTCAAAAGGACAGTGGTGTTTGTTTCTATTTGAATTGATTTAGGTCTGCTATTAATTTTGAAATTGAAAAATTGTCAAGTATGCAACTGATCTTTTTCATTCTACCTGCTGTAACTGATATAATAGTGTTCTTCAATTATATTACTATATCAACTATAAAAAAGCTATTAGTGTATCTGAATTTCTTGTCTGCCCAATAGGTTAACTCCTCTAACCCTTCTGATTTTTTTATTTGAAGAAAGAATGCAGTTTACTTGTCTTTTTTACTATCGGAAAATAATTCATTTGAAAAATAGAGAGCCCTAAAAATGGTTAAATTGTAGATCATTTATTTTCTGTTTCAAAGTAAATTTTTCCACCAAAAGATTTTAAATTTAAAATAGTTATTAGATAACATGCTTTCTTTATAAAATAGATACTGTTGTAAGGTATAATGACCGAAATAACAGTACGAGTATAAAGGTGAAATAGATGAAAGAAATTTTTAGATGCACTGTATTCCTGGGGATTTTTAAAATATGATATTGACATTGTATGAACTGTGTTGTATTCCTGAACATACTACCATTCATTTTGCTTTCATTGAGAAAAAATCCAGATATCTGGATATCTATCCAGATATTAATTTGTGTTGTATAGTGGAAGCAATATGTAAGGCATAATTTTTTCATTGAACAATTACTTTTTACTGCATGAGAGTTTTGAGGATCTTACGAGATGCTTCTGACAAAAGCTGATGTTATTTTTAGGTTTGCATTTTATCTCATCTGACACACAAGGATAGAGTTTTTTCAACTATTTCCCTGTATTACTTAGTTGGATGAAAAGAGGCTTCCCAATTTAACGTTCTTTTGAAAATAATTTTGCAAAATATAGTGTTTGAATGATTGTTTCAGACATCAAAGGAATTTAATTATTTGAATTTTGTGGGCTCAGCAGGTTTCTTTTCTCTTTTTTTGATAATGAAGAATTATTGTGATTTCAGTTCAGACAAGTAAAAATCAAATCACAAATATATTGCATATTTAGGAAAAGGTCGGTTTAATAAGAGATTGAAACTGGGTTTAGTACTTGAGAACGAGGTAAATTGCAATAACTGTGTCAGCTTTCATTTTTGAAAGTATTGTAAAGCTACAGGCATGATAGATTGTCTACTGCCTTTATACCTTTTAGTTAGATATTAACCAAATATTCCAGCAGTGATATGCAGTCCAACTTCTTCCCGTGCAGAATTTCTCAGTTGGAGAGGGACCTTACTATGAAAAGACACTTGATAGAAGACTTAAATCTTGTCTAAAAGGAAATCAAGAAAATGGGAAAACCTCAAATGAAACATTGGAAAGTCTTAGGAGAAAGGTACTTCTTTCTTGCTATTCCTAGTTTTTGGAAAAACAGAAGCTAGTGCACTTACAGAAGTTATTTCAAGACGCTATACATATTGAATCAATATATTGCTTAAAGCAAAGAACATACAGTTAATTGAAGGGTGTAATTCCCTCCACTATAATTTGTCTGAAATCAGTATATGGTGATAGCTTGAATGGATTCAGTGTAATTTAATTTATCTTAGTTATAGGTGTAATTAAATAATAAAGTATTCAGAACACACAGTTGTGAGGATATGCTGTAAGTAGTGGGATTTAGTTTTATGCACTGTAAGTTCATAAAATATAGTAGACCTGAAGTAAGGGTGATTTTACATGACATATGCTAATGAAGTCCATGCATCTCTCCTGGCTATAGTAGTTAAATGCTTTAATATGTTAATCTATTTTCTACTGCAGTATTATGAATGATTCAGAGTTCTTAGCTTAAAGTAATTCTAACTGTGTAGGTAGTGCTTGACTTATATAGCAAATTATTTTCTCCTGCAAAATTTTAGGATGATTTCACTGAAAGTAAGAAAACTTGTATATGGTTTAGCATATTTCTGCTGTCCAACTGATACATTGCACTTTGGTCTTCAATGCCAGAAAAAGATCATGATGTTTGGTTGTCTGTCAGGTTATGCAGCTTATGACACCAAAACAGACATAAACCATCTGCCACTTTGCTTTTGCTGACCTAGAATGCAAGTGCTTCCTGAATGTCACAAGCACTATTCCTGCTTCTGGTTATACAGCATTTTCAGCTCCGAAGAGAGCTATCGTATAACCCTCCATGCTAAAGATAAGGTGTCATTAAGAAATCCTCAGCCAGAAAGTGAGAACATAAGTAAGCAAGAGAGCTAAGGTGTGATATGAGAAAAATTTTGGGGTTTGGTTCAGATAAAAGATTTAGCATGGAATGATGTGCTTTAATGTTGTACCTTAAGTATTTTAAGCACTTAATTTCCAGAGGATCGTATTCCATGCATTATTTTGATTATTCCATGTGGAAAATCTGGTTGATAAATTTTACATTATCTTCAGCGAAATATCAAAGAAATTCCCTGTTACCCGATATTGTCAGAAAAACTTTGTGATTAGCACTATAGGAAAGCTGAAAGATTTTTAGGAACATTGTTTTTTTTCATTTTACTCACAATTAGTGTTTGCATTGGATAATCATTATCTAGGAAGTTTTACAGACTTTTAACATATAGACAGTTATTTTCCCAGCTGAGTTTGAATTTATGTTTTTATCTCTGACAAAAGAAATTAGTGGAAGTTGTAGTTTACTCCCTTTTGCAATTACTGTAAGTCTTAAATGTATATGTACAAAGAGCTCTGCAAATGAAGAGCTCTTCTTTATGTTTTATGCAAGTCAAGACTTTATGTATGTGAACTGATCTCTACTAGATCAACAGTACAGATTTTTTTAAACTCTGCAATTTCAGAAAAAGATACCTCAGTAAAAATATTTATATAGTTATATATTTTTATGTGTTATAGATGATGCTTTGTTATAATTTTCAAGTTATATATCTTGATAATCAGTGCCTTTGGCCTTTCATTATTTCAAATGAAGGCACTGGCTAAAGACGAAAAAGCTTCTGTTGACTCAAGGAAACAAAGATTTAATGTAGCTATGAAAGAGAAGTCTTGGTATGAGCAGAGGTATCACAAAACTAAAGATGATTTGGAGAAAAAGGTATAATTAGAGTTTTCATGGCTCCACTGTGGAACTTTTTCATATCTTACTTTCAATTGAAAAGTTGCAAGATCATCAGCTTAAACTTCCATTACAGAAAGGGAGAAAATAGCAGAATAATAGTAATCTGTTTCTCTGATGTAATTCAGTCACACTTCTGAAATTGAGATATTGAAACATAGGCATAATGACTGAAAATGAAATTACTTTTTGCCATGAAGTTATATACTATATGTTGGAAATGAAATATTCTGTAATGTCAGCTATGGTGTGGGAGGTTGGTTTGTTCATTCTTTTGTTTGTAATCTATCATACACCTGCCCCGCCCCAATCAGCTCTTACCATAGCACTGCTGTGTCTCTGTGTTTCTCTGTGTCTCTGTGTTTGGATGTGTTTCAGGATCTCAAGTTTGCTAAACTAGAGAGTAAAATTGAAACTGAATGTGATATGACTGAACTTGAAACTGCTGCGTCCCAACAACTACGTGGCTTGGCTAAACAGGCTTTGGAAACTCTACAGAAGGAGCTGCTGCTCACCAGTGACAAAGTAGAAGAGTTCAAGACATTTGTTAAGGTTTGAATGTTGCTCTTCTTTTGAGGGTTCACCTGAATAAAGGTATTTTTGATTGAAAGCAAAATGTAAAGGATTAAGCAAGGCTTTAATGCATTTGCTGTTTGTAGTTAGCCGAAGCTGCTCAGAAGATCTCAGGCTGTACGAGGAGGCAGGGCCCGTTCCTCTCCATGACATCACCCCGTTATAACATTGTAAACCACTCCTAAGGAAATGACGTGGGCACA
>VWZU01014320.1:509540-582041 GCA_013397095.1 Sterrhoptilus dennistouni | reverse complement strand
CCCCTGCAGGGAGCCCATGGGTGCCAGGCAGATCTGAGCTCCACAGGGTGCTGAGGGCCCCTCGTTTGTTAGGGAGCTGCATCTGCCAGAGGGTGTTTTGGGTACTGCTGTCACACAGAGTTTTACCACAACCCTGTGAGACCTTATGCTGCCAGAGCAGGCAGCATCAGACACAGAAAGGCAGGACTGGTGTCTGGGCTGGGCTCGTGTTCTGGCCCTATCAGAGGGACCCAAGCCTGGACAAAATTCCCTTTCCTATCAACCATCCTCTGTATCCTCTGTACCACGTCCAGGTCTTTGGCAGACACAGGTCCTGGCACAGGTGCTTCTCCTGGGGGGAAACATGACCCCAAACGAGCAGCGTGGTGCCTCTTCATCTGCTCTCCACAGCCAGACACCAGCTCTAGCTGGGAGGGAGGCATGTAAGGGAAGGGATAAAATGCCTATAATCTTCTGCAGCAGACAACCACTTTGTCGAAAGTAAAATAGAGAAGGAAAAAGAGCAGTGAAGTCAGGGGAAGTTCAGACAGGAAAGCAACCCTGAGCAGGGTGAAGAGCATAGAATCATAGAAGTGCAGAATGATTTGGGGTGAAAAGGACCTTTAAAGGCCGTTCAGTCCAACCCCTCTGCCATGGGCAGGGACACCTTCCCTGCTCAGAGCCCAAACAACTGGGCCTTGAATGTTTCTAGGGATGGGGTTCCATCATACGTCTGGGTAACATATGCCAGTGTCTCACTACCCCTCACATAAAAAAATTATTTCTTATTATCTAGTCCGAATCCCCTGTTCCCCCTCCAGCACCTCCACTTCCCATTTCCCCTTTAGCACCTCCAGTCATCTCCTTCTTGCACCCTTTCCTGTCTCCATCCTCTCTCCTAGCAGAGCCACAGATTATCCAGTACCTCCTGACTAGTCACTTTGCCAACATCAGCTCTGCTGAGGTGTCATGCATGGCACTCATAGGGGACATACCCATCTTAACACTGCATCCTGCCAACTGGAGCATCCACTTCTACTGGCCCTGGGTCAGCCAGGCTGCAGCTGAAGGTGACGTGGAAAAGATGATGTCCCAGTACAAAATCAGTCTGCGCAATATCATCCGATTTGTGCGCGACACAGTTCAGCAGACAGAAGAGCAGTGTGAGTAGAGGAAGGAGCCCTGCCAGAGCCCTCCTCCCCAGGTTCTGGCTGTGGCCTCCTTCCCAGCAGGATGGCATCTGGGAGGGGCGGGTCTCACAAAATGCAACAGCTCCTGAAACCCTGCAGCTTCTGGGGCATAGGACTAGCAGGAGTGGGGAGGGCAGCAGACCAAAAATACCCTTCAGAGCTTCTGCCATCTGGCACAAGGAACCCCTCTGCGTGTCAGAGAGCTGCTACCAGATGTACTGGAACTGCAGGATTGACACAGCAAAGATCATGGAAGAGAAAATTGGGGCCAAATATTTTGGGGGACAGAATTCTTTATAAGCAAGCACCCCATGCCAGCATCCACTCCATTTTTCCAGGAGGCCTGAGGGCTTGCAGGGTGTCTGGGGTCTCCTGAAGCATGGCCTTAACCTCTGCTGCCCATTGCACCCTGCTTTCCACTACATCCCTGTATGTGCCCTCAGCCAGACCCCAGTTCATGCCAGCCATGTCCCACACACTCATGGGACCTCTCCACTGGCTTTGCTTTGACAGACCCGTTGGTGGTCCAGTTCCGTGCAGGCTGTGTGCTGTACCCCAATACAACAAGCCAAGGCTTCCTGAATGTCGGCTGGAGAGGCAAAGACCTTGTAGATTTTGAGGTAGATAAACAGCACTGGGAGGCCCGGCAGCCATCCCAGGTGGCAGAGCTGGTCAGCAAGAGCCTCAACAAGGACAAGTCTGTCAGAGTGCTCCTGGAGCACCTTCTCTCCATCTGGGTATGCCAGAGCAACTTCCTCGCCCTGAAGAGGTATGGGAGGGAAATTCTGGAGAGACAAGGTGAGTCCACCCTGACCCTGCAACAGCCACCCCCACAACTGGGGCCCAGCCGTGCCTCACCAGACTTGCCCCACGCCTTTGCTCTCATTCCCCAGAGCTGCCTGTGGCCACTGTCTTCGCCCGCACCCCCAGGCTAGACCAGCTGCTGCTCGTTTGCCACGTCACCGGCTTCTACCCCCGTCCCATCAGCGTGGCCTGGCTGCGGGATGGCCAGGAGGTGCCTCCGGGCCCGGCGCTCAACAGCAGCCCCATCCTGCCCAACGCTGACCTCACCTACCAGCTCCGCAGTGTCCTGGCCGTGGCCCCCCATGATGGGCACAGCTACGTCTGCCGTGTGCGCCACCAGAGCCTGGGCACCCGCAGCCTTCTCATCCCATGGGGTAGGGGCCACCCATGGGGACTGAGTGCAGGCTGCAGATAGCAGCCACTGGCCCCATGAGGGACAGCTCTTGACTGGTGCTGCCAGCTTCACACAGTGACCCTCTTCTCTCCCTGCCCCAGAAAACCTCAGCGCAGCCTCAACCATTGGCATCATTGTTGCACTGCTGCTTCTTTTGGCCACAGCCTCTGCTGGGGTATTTTGGTGGTGGAAGCACCCATCACCTGCTGTAAGATTTATGGGCATGTAGGTCGGCCCAGGGGTTGCAGCAGCAGCTGTGTAGGGGTGAAGCCCCTGAGTGCCATCAGAGCTCACACATAGCCTTTGCAGGAAGGGTAATGAGGCTGCATGGGAGACCCAGGAATTCATCATTTGAGACCTCGTTGCTGACACAGCAACAACTGCTTGCTCTCCCTTCTTACTTCATGTCCCACCCCTGACTCATCAGCACCGACAAGGTTTTGTTCTGGAAAACCACCGCATTAAACAGCTACAGACTTCCCCTGATGCATGTGGCTCCTGTGTCTCTCACCCTTCTTTCCCCTCAGGAATTTTTCTCAGGAAACCCTTCAATGCACTACAGAGACTCGATATTGCAGCCAGAAACTCCTCCTTTTCCTGCACTCTGGTTGGTCTCCACCTGACATATCAAGAGAAGCCAGTCCTCTGACAGCCTCTCCCACATCTCTCCATGGCCAGTGTCTGTTCCTGACAGGGCAGTTACAACCTGAGGCCAGACCACTGTGGGGCTGCTGAGTGAGGTGTGGGATGGAACAGGCCACAAATCAGGAAGAGATGGAGAGATGTGAGCTCTTTCACTGGGGAGAGAAGGGGAAGGGAGGACCCAAGTGACAACCCTGACACCCCTGACATTTTGAGCACATTGAGCAGCTCCATCTCCACGGCTGATCTCATCCTCAGTTCAGAATGGTTTTAGACCAGGATCTCCTCCACTTCTGACTTCTGCCCCTATGTCTGCCTCCTGTCTCTGTAAAAGCTGGAAGGATGGGGGATTGTCACACTTCCACTATGCCTGATAGCCATGAAAGAGCCATGCTGAGGCTCTGGGAGACTCTGAGCAACACCCTCCACAGCAAGATGTGGAATGAGGATTGCCATCAGTTCATTATGTATTGTCCATTGCTCCTTCCTCCTCACCCTGGCTCCAGTGTGGAGTCCCACCCACAGGAGATAGTCTTCCACAAAGGCCTCCAGCATGGGTCCTTTACATGGGCTGCAGCTCACAAACTGCTCCAGTATGGGTCCCTTCTATGGGGTCACTTCTTCAGGGACGTGTTGTTCCAGTGTGGATTCCCCTCAGAGTCACAAGTTCTGCCATGAACCTGCTCCAGCACAATGTCTCCATAGGGCCACAGTCTCTCACCCACCTTCTACGGCATTGCGCTCCTTCAAAGGCTGCAGGTGGATGTCTGCAGGTGGGGACCTTCATGGGCTGCTGCAGGACAGCCGCTTCCCCACGGTCTCCACCACAGGCTGCTCGGACCACCTCAGCTTGGCCTGGAGCGAGCCCGGCCCCGGCCTGACCGCGCCCGAGCCAGCTGCCAATGGCGACCCGTACTGCACCTGACGTCACCTGGTGCCCAGTAGATCCCCGGCGCCGCTGCCCCGCCCGCCTCACGCTTCCATTGGCTATGCCACGGCCCATTGGCCAATGCCATTCGTGCTCCTCATACGTCACCGGTCACCGGGCGGGCTCAGGGCAAGCGCGGCGGGGTGGCGGGGCTGACCCGGGCCCCCATCCAGAGCCGGGCCTGCGCTTCCGAGTCCTCGCTGTGGCTTCCCGCCGACTCCGCATGGCCCCGGATCCAGCCCTCAGCCCACCCCAGCACTGAAGAGCCGGGGATGAGTCCAAGGCGTTTCCCGCCTCAGCTCCAGATTTCAAGATAAAGGCAAAAAAAGAGGAAGATGTTTGCAATTGTCAGGCCTGCTTAAAAACCCAAAGTCATGCTGCATCACCTGTCTGGGGAAGCCAGAGAGACATGGTGAAATAATCCGGCCATTTGGTCCAGAACGATTAAAGCTCTGTGGGCCTCATTGTCATGGCATTGTTTCCCTCTTTCTTTCTGTATGCACATACCTATGTGTATGTACACAAAATGTGTGTATAAAACTACTGAAAATTTAAACTCTCAAATTTCATACCAAAGCAATAAAATCCCCTTGTTTGGGTGGGTTATCCTGCAATTCCCACTTCTTTTGAGAAAAACATTTATTGCTAGTGGGTATGCCAAGAAGAAATCTGAGATGCCAAGGTACTATCATCTTTGGGGACTGACACCAGCAAAACTGCTGCTAATGAGCTCCAGGGTAAAGCTTTTATTGTAAAATAAATTAATTGATGGATATTATAAACTGAAAATATTAAAGCTTACCTGATCTGTGAACCTTTTATCTCTCATCCAAATGGTCTCTGAATGCTTTCAAAACCTCACCAGTAGCAGTTTATTCACAGCTGACTGCAAACCAGGGACAAACTCAGGGGTCGGAGGGCACCTTTGAACGGATATTTGGACTCTGCTACAGCCATACCCTACAGCCCAGCTAATGACCTTGAGTAAGAACAAGGCCTATATACTAATAATCAGGGTTTCTTAGGCCATTGGTTTCTCCCAGATGGTCACTAATCCCCAGAAAATGCTTTCCCGCCTAAGTTGTTAATGCCTAATTAACCCTTCAAGGGTAATATCTCTGCCATAGATACAAGTTTTCTGTTTCCCCTTAAATGCATTGAAGACCCCTATACTTTCCAATCAAGGCACACACTTTCCAAGAGCCACAGCAGCCTATCAAGTTACAGTCCAATTAAGATCCATGTGGAGTATAAATATATCAGATGACACTTTGTACATCAGCCATTAAAAACCTCCTGATCCCAGGACTGCATATCTATTCCAGATCCCTCTCTTAATATTCCGGTGGAAGTCACAAGCAGATGAAGACTGTCAGCTTTAGTAACCTTTCTTGGAAAAAATGTTTTCTCAGGACTTCTTTCAGTTCAACCAAGCTGAGAAGCAAAGAGCAATCCTGACTAAGTGGTTCTTTCTTTTCACTCATAGTGGGCAACTCCTAGTCTTACCTCCTGCATCCATGATAATTTTTAAATATTATCAAATCCTTCTGGTTATGGCACCCAGCACAGGTTTCACAGCATCTTTTTTCAGCCCTGTGGAGGGAGGGGATATTTGGAGCCCTGTTTTAGAGAGAAGGAGCTAAAGCCAAGGGAGAGGGGTTAATCCTCCCTCATTTTGCATGCTCTGGTCAAATAACCTGATACAGTTTTTCAGAGCACATGGAAGCATGTAGGTGACCCCTCCACTACTTCTAATATGGGAGAGACACCATGTGCATCTCTCCCAGCAAGGTGCTAAGCTTTTCACTTGATGTCAGTTCCTCCAGACCTGCTTGTTAAGCTTTTCTGTCTTCGGCAATTTCTCCATCACCTTCTTCAGCAATGCCTACCTTCTTACTGGTCTGCAAAAATGAACTACCACCTTCCCTTCTGCTTTCCACAGTAGTTCAGCAGAGTGGAAAGTACATTTGCATACACAATTTATGACAGAGAAACCTAAATTCTTCTCTCTAAAATACTTCCTTTTCAGAGCAAACATATTTAGATAAGAGGGAGAGCCATCTCTCTGTCATTTGTTTCCTACAAATAATCTGAAGTTAGTTAATTCTGGCCTGAATTTTGGAAGCCCATCCATCCTTGGCTAATTACACATCTCTTTATTTTCTTATCTATTTTGTTATTTCTTGTCCTCTTGAAATCTCTCTCAGAGCTGCAGGGCTGATATTTGTTGCTCATATGAGCTGCCTGCAGCATGATCCCAGAACTGAGTGACTGGGAAAGGATGCAGAAACTGTTTTCAGTCATGCTGCAAAATGACTTGTTCCAGATTTTTGCTTTTGTAAACATGCTTCAAATTTTAATAATCATCTCAAAATTGGACAAGAGATAATTTCTCTCTTGAAGATAGAGACTAAATAGACACTCTTCCTATTTCTCCCTCAAGTACAGAAAATGGGGTATACACGCTAAAGACATCCAGCAAATTATTCCAGCCAGCTTGATCTCTAATTGCTCTAATTGCCCTTTTGGGTTTTCCTGAAGGTAGAATAAGAAGCTCTTAAACTCTTATGTTCAAGGCCACAGCAACTTACCAGACAATCATCACACATACCAGAGAAAGGAAGGCCAGGAATCCATGTGGATTCTGTTAATCCTTTGCCATTACTATTTACCTCAGTTTAGCCCTTTTCCTGGTGAATTTATTTGTATTATTTTTTATTGCTTTGGGTTGTTTTTTTTTTTTTTTTTTTTTTCTGTTCAGCCCATGTGTCTGAAACTGTAGCATGCTTATTTTACCTGGCAGCTAGAATCACTCAGCCCCCTACACCACATCACCTTGCACCAGCGCAGACCCATGTCCACAGTCCATACAGCTCCCTCGGAATGTTCCCTTGACTATAGCTTATTTTAGCTTCACTTTTGCTACCCACTCACAACAGTCTGTACTGGGACTGCTATTCCTGTGGATCTGTGCTTGTGCAAGTGGGTTGTGTCTGATGTTTTAAAGGCTTTTCTCCCCTGACCTAAAGGTAGCATCGTGTGGAATGGCAGAGAAGATGGAGAACAGCAGTTCTGCCATAGAAGCCTGGGACCAAGGGCTCTTGCCCCTGGAGGTGACAGTTTGCCACCTGGAAGTTGCTTTTCCTTTGCCTATCTTTTTCCTGCTGCTGGCAAGAGCAACAGCTGTCTGTGAAGGGAAGAGCAGCATTTCAACTGGCAGTGAGCAAAACTGGAGGCAGTAGAAGCTCTAGCAACTGTAATGGACTTGAATACCAGAGTAAAGCTGAAATCTGAAGATCTCGTTTTCTCTCTTTCTCTCTCTTTTTCCTCTCTCCTTTCTTTGTCTCCCACCGGCCAGAGTGATCTGAGCATTTGTGCTAATGCATCAGCTGATCTTTGCTTGGAAATTTTGTTGCAGATATCAGAGGTCACCTTAAGTCAACAGTCAGAGTCCCTGTGATAATAGCCTGAGGATGGAGATATCAGCTCCCTTTCAGTACTGGGATCTGGTTTCCTTCATGCTGTTTGTTTTTTGGTGGGGTGGATTTTTTGGGTGTTTTGTGGTTTTTTGTATTTCGGGTTTTTAAAAAATTCTTTTGACAATCTGCATATAAAGACTTCAACCAAAGAGAAATACATACTGTGCTGAACAATAGTATGTTAAATTTTAATCCTCATAGCTGTGATAAACAGAAAAAGAGCATTCAAGTCATTACAGTAATCTTCATTAAATATATTGGTGCTGACAGACTATTTCTCTGGAATTTACTTGTGTAAAAGAGAAGGAAAATACTTTTTTTCTCCTAAACCCCCCTTTGGGTATTTCAAAGTGATCATGCAGTTTCTTTTTTTCTCCAGAATGAGTTTTAATACTTTGAAAAATAATGGGTTTTTTCTTTGACATAAGCTACATATAGTTTAAATTCGCTTTCACCTAGCATCATTACCATACCTTTACCAAACATCTAAGCAGTCCAAAGTGCTTTTATGCCTAAAGTGTTTTGTTTCTTTTTAAAGTAGAAAATAAGAGGAGAAATATGGAACAGCTTGGTAGGGTTTCTTATGGCTGTTTCAGGGCCAATTTAAAGACTTTCTTGTTATGGTGTTTGCTGTAGCTGAGCTGTACACAAATGCAGTGGATAAAAGGAGGTTGAAATTATAATGTGCTGTACCACCCTAATTGTGGTACACTTGAACTTATCCAAAGTAATGTATGAAAAGAAAGACATCTAGAAGGAGTTTCCTGTCTGCAGTGACCCCAGTTTTAAGCACAGGTTAGGCTGGTTTACACATTCAGATACCTGAATGTTTTGCAGCCTTGGATTATACTGCCTACCTGCTTTGGGACTTGGACTCAGGTTAAACAAAACTAGCATTGAAGGGTTTTGCCTTTGCTATGACTTTTTCACTAGGGATTTTTTTTTTTCTGTGGGTTAATTTCCACAAGAAAAAACACTACTCAAATTTATTTTAGCATTCATCCACTTTGTTCTCAGTACATAGCTTTAAAATCTCAACAGGAAAAAGAAAAGCAACAATCTCCAGCTGCTGTGTAAGTCTGTATCACCAAAATGCACTTGGCCATGACACCTTGAATCAGTGGGGTGGCTTTGCTTTGATGAAGTCTGGAGACATTGACCTGGGGAAATGGGCAGGGGTCTCTGGGTGTGCTCAGGAGCAGATGATGGGCACTGGCCAGGCTGTACTCCTCCATGCATTATACAAGCTTTTATTATCCTGCAGCATTACCTTGAAGGATGATGGGAACCTTAACTTTGACAAGTTACTCCGGTTTTCTGAAACTGAGCAGGAATGCTTTAAAATTAACTATTGCAGTATTTATAATTTCTGCCTTTGCGTCTTTGGCAGTTTATAAAATAACCAAGTTTGAAACCTAGAAACAAGAAATAGTTCTGCATATGACCTAGAAAACAAATTATCCAGTGAAGTCCCTTGTGCTATGATGAGTTGATCAGCTCATCTCTATTAATCCCCCAAACTAGTCATATCTCAAAATTCACTTGTAATCCCAGAAATATACAGGATCTGAACTGAAGTTCTGTGTGCTGAGAGCAAGTCATTACATGCAAGTTTCAGTTTAGGAGCAGGAGGAGCACTGAAGGGTAGCTAATGTGCTTGAGCCCAGAGTTGCAGAGAAAACCTGGAATGAAGGCTCAGAAAGTATGAAGTACAAGCCAGTATTAATTATTAAAAATATCTTAATGATGAATCAGTTGTGAATGGGTGGTACTAGCAATGCTACCTACTTGAGCGGACAAAAAACTATAAAAGGCCATGATTAAGTCCTAATAGTGAGAAACAGAATGTGGAGAAGAGATAATACTGTTATTTTCCTTACTTAGCTTTATAAAGGAATCAGAATGTTTAAACTCCCTAAAAACATTCTGTGACAGTAATGATGGTACAGAGGTGCACAAGAGTGAAAATGCCTTCTACTGAGAATTTTGAAAATAAAAAACTAAAGGAATTAATTTCGCATGCACACTCTAGGCTGAGGACATTGATTTGCTACTTCTAAGGTCTGGGTGACTGAGTGTCACGTCAGTGCTCACAGGACAAACACATACCTGCACTTGATGCACAGGGAGCTCCAGACAGTGTCAGGACCCTGAAGAAAAATTGAGTGAGGCAGCTTCATGAATAACAGGTAGCATTCTGCCATGACACAGCTTATTAAAGGGATAAGGGACATGTGCACAGGCAGAAGTTCAAAGTAGCTTGGAAAAACCTTGCAGCTGTAAGCAAATACGTTGCTTTATGTTTGAGACCTTGTGGAGTGCTCAAACACGTAATTGTTTTTATTATGCTTGCTATCTGCTCACCAGTTCATTACCAATTGTTTTTGACTCTGGAAGAAATACAAGCTGCACTTGCTCTATGAAGGGACGGTAAAGCTGCAGGGCTCTCCTGACGATGGGAGTGAAGTATCTCCCCACTCCACAGGGACACACACCCCCCACCTTTAGGGGCTGCTTAGGAATTGCTATGGTCCAACTAGAAGAGGTTTGTCTCTGTTCAATCTTCAGTGTGCTTTCGAAATCAGTTCTACCCGTGGTGCCCCAATGAGTGTCCCAATCGCGGTGCCTTTGCCACCAAACGTGCCCAAGGAGTGTAACCTGGAGCGAAGGCGGATGGCGTTTTCCTCACGAGCTGGCAAATCCTCTTCAGGCAGCACAGTACCAAGTGTCACTGTCCCACGGCTGCTCCTGGCACTGGGTCTTGATGCCACCTATCCCTTCTCTCATCAGGTAGCTCAGCAGTAGGGGAGCACCTTGTCCCGTGGCCGTGGTTATCCTCAGGATGACTCGGGGGATACGGTTTGGGCGCCCGTCGGTGGGCGGAGAACGCCTTTTAGCAGGAATTCCACCTCTAGACGCAGGACGCCGGGAACAGTGAGATGCTCGCAGCTCTCGGTACGGCGCGGGGCTGGTCCCAGCCTTCTGTGACCCTCCGTTCGCTCCGCGCTGTGGCACCACTCACCGCACCGGAACGTCTTCCCCACCCCGCCACACGCTCCGGTGCTCGGGCCTCATCCTTCACACCCAGCCGACCCCCAGCCCTTTCTCAAACCCGCCCCGAAAGCCCTTCTGAGTGCGGTACGGGGTGTGTACAGGGGCTGTGTGCACGAGGTGTGTGCCCGCGGTCCGGGGCCTGTGCCCGAATTTCTGTCTGGGGTCACTGGGCGGTGCTGGGGCGCGCTCGCTGCGGGGCCAGGCCGCTCCGGGCACCGCCGCCCCTGCNAATAAAGTATAGGCATGTGAGTTTCACATCCCAGGGCTTCAGTTACAGATTTTCTATGGATTATGTATACACTGGAGCAAAATGCTAAACGTGGGAGGAGAAGGAATCACACCACAAGAGAATTTTAAGAACAGGTTAACACATTTCTGGCAGACAACTGTCTAGGTATGAGTGATCCTGCCTGCCTTTGGTCTCATCACTAGATGAAGAAGCTTATTGTAAAAGCAATCATAAAAGATCAAGTAAAGCACCAGCACTTCCAGGCTAATCTAATTTTAAAAAATAACTTAAGGCTATAAATCACTTTAGATCTAGAGTGATAATTTCTTATTTGTCTTGAACATATGAGCTCATATGAGCGTGAAATCTGATGCTTCATAAATCACTACCTCTTGAGTGACATGAAAGACTGTTGACTGCACAATACTATGCAAGTAAACAACACTGAGGTGAAATCCAGCACTTGAATGGAAACATTTTGTACTTTCCTACGTTTCATAAACATACTCTGTTAAAGAATCTGACCAATAAAAATATCAAGTTACTGCCATTTTATACTGTTCAGAATAAATGACTGAATTACAAGTGTCCTTTCAACTTTTAACAGAAAAAAACAGGATCTGAAGAGGTACTAGTTTTCAGAACTACATTTTCTAAAATAAGACTTGCAAATTTGGGAGGGTTTGAGGAGTTCTGTGAGGGGCTTTTGCACCGGGGCTGCCGGGGGGCGACCGGCGAGTCCCCAGGCCTCGGCCTGGCCCCGGCAGGGCGGCTGCACCTTTCCCCAAAATGACAACTCCGAGCGCCTGGCTGCAGGCTGGCCCAGGAGAGGGAAAGGGTGGAAAAGAAAGGCCTTTCTCTCCCGACCCCCGCTGCTCTGAAGGGGGGTTGTGGGATGGAGGCGGGTAAACGCTTTTCGTTCTCTTCCCGTCCCGTTCCGTTCCCCTCGGGATCCGGTGGGTGGGCCGCCCTCGAGCTGCTGCAGGGCGGGGAGCCGGGCCGGGATTGCCCCTCCTCGGTTTGCAGCTGCCGCCACCGCACCCCCGGCAGAAACCCAAGCATGTGGCGGGCGTCGAGGGCCAGGACCGGGGTGCGGTGGCAGTACTGTCATGTGCCTGCTTTTGTGTGGAAGGAGAAACCTTACGTTGGTGTTAACCACTTCCTCAATGGAGACCACCGCGAAAATAATACAGCAGACTTCAGTTCACATAGCTTTGTTTTGGTGCAGGTCCTGCCGTTGGCTTTTTTTTATTACTTTATATTTTAAGGGAAATTCCAGATCTAGTCTGTACAGGAGAGTAAAGTTTGTCAGTAGAAACGCTGTATTAGGCAATTGGCACATTAAGTTTTTCTCTAGGTGTACAGTGTGGGAACAGTGCTGTGCGGGGACCAGTCAGAGAATGCAGACAGGTGGTTTGCGATCCTTATGAGCTGATCCTGTCAGCCCTCTCTAGAAGGTGGCCCATGTGAACTTGTCTGCGTATAGCTTTGTTTGGTTCAGTGATTTGGCATGCAGGCAAACCTTGTGCTGCTTTTCAGCTCATTTAGGCCTTGCCTTGGTTGCAAAACATCTGATACAGCCCAGGTGGTGAATATAGGTGGATTTGACCTCTACGAATTGTATCCAATGGGGCTTAGCTTTCGTTTATTCTGCTGGAAATGGATTTTAAGTAAAATCAGAATACAGTATTTCAAAGGAAAAGTAAATCCTTGTAACAGACTGGTAAAAAAATCAGCTGAATTGGTGAATGCACTCCTTTCCTGCATATCTTTTGGTTTGTAAATAAAGCTTTATTTTGTTTTTATTGTGTTGAACAAGCATAAGCAAAGAGGTTTATTACTGTGAATTACATGGCTATAAACTTGTTAACTAAACATGCAGGCTGGACTAATATGCTGCTGTTCCTAAAGCCACTTGAGACCAGCAGCATACAGGAGTAGAAACTTGGAAGTCAAGGGTGGAGGCAACTGAAGAGTTGAGCTCAAGGGAGAGAAAAGTCAGTAAACCCAGTTGGTGGGTGGGATGCGAAACATGACAGGGAGTGGTGACAGGACTGGCCCAACCTCATTCAGCAAGGCAGTGCCTGACACAGCAGCGAGAGCCAGGATGCCTTGATCACAGGTAGTCCTTTAGTCACTGGGCTGTGCTATGTGTGTTTGGGCATTACATGTTTTGACTTGAAGATGGAAAAAAGCTTGATGATACTGTCTTTTCATTCTTTTAGGGCTGTACCAGTTGAGAAGCTTGTAAAAGAGATTAAAAAGACAAAAAACAACAACAAAAAAGGCAGAATCAGCAATGATTCACTCCTTTTTGCTTTTAATATTTTGAAGGATTTGCTTTGTGTGTGTGTGTCCTGCTCTAATTAAGACAAAACCTAGGAGGCAGACAATTCCGGGAACAGCTTGAGGACTCTGATAGCCTACACATGGAAAGAGCATTGCTGCTCTAGCTTTCTTGTGATGCTGTGCAGGAATCTGGTCTGCTGTAGATCTTGTAAACCTTCAGCAGATGTATGAAGCATATGCTCAGAGGAGGAGTTTATCATCTTTGTTGTTTTATGCAACTTCTTGTTTTTCCCACATTTGGCTAGAGGAGTGCTGCATACAAGACTTAGTTACTACATGTCGTGCTCCAACCCCAAAGGGACTCCACCTTGGGTTAGTTAAGTTGTTCTTGGAGAATGTGGGAGATTGATGTCAAACTAGAACAAGATTGCTTTCCGTTTCTGGCTTCTTAACTGTGACTTCATGCAACCTTTTAAGATAGAGCCCTTTTAGTCTCTCTAGATCTTACTTTGTTTATATATGTCAAGAGAGCTAAGGAGCACAAGGCCATGTTAGGCGGGGTGTGGGGCAAGCACACAGTTGTTTTCTGTCCTGCTGGGTATTGTAGGTTTGACTATGCTTTGCTTTGTTTACTATTATGAAGCATTCCTGTATCAAGGCCCTATTCATACCATAGGTAAATGGGTTCTGAGCGTGGGAACTTTGTAATGCAGTTTGTTGAAAGTACAGGGTTTTCTGCTACAGTCGTCAGATCTTTCTGGCCAGATACTCCTCTGTGCCATCCAGTCCTCAATATGGCAGAAACTCAGGGCCTTAACCTCCACTGTTGTATCCCTTTGGTGAGTGTAAATGACATTGTCAGAGCTGTACCCCTCATTTTGTAAAGACGTCTGTGTACTCTCAGTATTTGCCATCCAAGTTGTCCTGGTGAAAATGGGGAGCTGCTCTGTCCTTGCACTGCTGAGCCTCCACACCAACCCCTTTTTAACTGGGGTCAGGTCTTCTCTAAGTTTGTTCTTTTACTTGTGTATGTGCTGACTTGATCTCATATATCTTTTAAGGTACTTTCTGCTGCAGCTCTTCTGTCATTTTATTTGACTGAAATGCAAACTGTCTTCCCAGATAGACTTATTTGCAGTAGCACCTTTGCTTTTGTAGAAGGGAGTTAATTTCAAACTGTACTGAAGATTATGATAAATGTTTTCCCTGGTTCAGAGAAATAAGATACTGGTTTTCTTGTAGTGAAATACTACACTGTATAGTGAACATGTAATTTTATTCATTTTTTACTCTCTCTAGGTAATGAAGTAGCTACGTTTTTTTTCTATAGGCTTTGTTTCAGCTGGTGAGTCACCTTGCAAGCCTTTGTTATAGTGCTAATTGCATAAATGACAGGGCTGACTACCTGCCTAGGCTGGGACATTTTTCTTACATGGATGATACACATGATCACACCTTGTGCAGTCCAGCTCACAAAAGTAATTGTCTGAGGATTCAGTTATTGCTTTTCTGGTGATTTGTGGGGGGGATGTGGCATGGAAGGTTTGCTTGAAAAAGAGGTTATCTGCTTTGCTCAGTACTTCAGAGTTATTTTGAAACGTCAGATTTATAACCAGCTAGTAGCTCAGTTATGAAACTGGCAGCTGTCCAATTAAGCTGTTCCGATTAAGTAGTTATGATGTATTGGTGGTGGTAGAATTGTGTTTAAACCCTTGGAAAACAGGGGTGTTGTGATTAATTATTTCTGTATTAATGCAAAAGTTCCTAAGTGGACTATGTCTATCCCTAAAGTCTAAAAGCACATGTCAGTATGTCACAGTTAATGTAATGTATGTGGCTTTTAAGGAGGGAACGAGCTTACAGGAATACTGTCAATGATCTCCGCAGGACTCTTCATTTCTTTGTATGGTAACAGTGGCCCTTGTTTCTGTTTTTTGCTTTTAAGAATCATGTGTTGACTTTAATGCAATTTTATGACTTCTCTGTAGATGATTCCTGGGTAAACTTGCAAGGTGACTTTGAAAGAAATATTCAGATAACACCTTGCTGTTTCATTTCCCATGAAGCCCAAGTGGGGTGCATGATGCAGCTGAGATGATGTGTCCTGGGCTGTGATATTTGTACTGGTTGAGTTTATATTGAGGTGGAGTACAGGGTCTGTGATTGCTGACAGAAGTTTTGCTTTGCTTAATTGACTTACATATGTACTAGTTAATTTGGTACGTTATATTTCATCCAGGCTAGTTTCGCCTTTCATTATCTTACATGTTATTAACATAACATTTAACTGTGCATCTTCAGAAGGGAAGGAGAAATCATTCCCTTTTCCTGTCTATCTCATGTAGTGCTGTGTACCTTGCAGACAGACATTGTAAACTGCTTGCTGAAGTACCAGTGATTTTCCCCACTGAATTTATCAAAGCATTTTGCCAGTTTGTACTGCTGTGCTCATTTTTTGTGTAAGAACATGAGGGCAAGGAGGGAAGAAAGGGCGAGGCTAAAGTTACCTAAGAAACCCATGACCAACTGGGATTAGACCCTCTGTGCTCACAAATCGATTGATCAAATCTTTCTATTTAATCATGGTAAATAATGATGTTCAATTGCAATACCTCTAAGGCCTCAGGTGCAGCTCTGCAGCCTCTTCCTCATAAATATTCAGGTGATATATTGATTCCTGCTGAAAGGGAAGATCATTAATGTAATTTGAGATTACCTCTAACTCTGCAGTACTGTTAAAATCAAAGGGTTTAATGCATAAAATAAATGTTTCTTTAAATAGACCGGCTTAGGTGAAATTTAATTCTGGTTATACAGATGTAAATCTAGAGTAGGAAAAGTACAACTGCAAATTGAATTTAGGAAACCGATACCAATTTTGCACATACTCATAGAAAATGGTTATACTTTTGTGACTCTGTCTTGGGGACTTAATGATGATTGTTACTTGGACTTCATCAGCTGCCACACTTGAAATGTTAGAACACAATTGCTGTCTCTACTGTCAAATCATACTGAAAACTGTGGGTGGGGTAAGCAAAATATTCCTGAGTAAATTAAACCTCTTATATTTTGAGAAATTGCAGTTGCTTTATATGAAGAATAGAGGCACCCCAATATTAATCTGATGTTTGCAATTATATAGTCACTTAGTACTGTGTTGTGGAAAAGGCACTTTTCTCACATATCCTTATTTAGGGGGAAAAAAAAAAGTGAAAAATTAAGCATTCCAGTTCTTCCTGGTGTACTAGAAATAGTAACCTGTAATGCCTCATGTTATTAAATTAATTTTCTTTCCAGTGTTCCTTGAACTGTCTTTCTTAAAAATAATAAATAATATTCTTGAAGTGATTATTTCAGATTATTTTATAAAATTGCTGGATGTTCTTCATGGTCTTTTTCTGATAAAATTAACTGTACCTTATGTATTAGAACATCCATAAATATTTGGGTGATAAGGACCTTCAGGTGGAATTATTTTTAAAAACCCCTATGTTTCTGCAGAAGAGGTGTTCCTTGAACTGCTGTAGTCTCAGTTGAGAGCTGGGTCTGGGGGAAAAGTCGTGTTTTACTTTTGGTTTGTGGTGTTTGTCTGTGTCTTGGCCCAAAAGGAGGGCTGTCCCTGACCTCCAGCAAATGTCAGATAATTTGTTTCTTAGTTTCTACATTACCTTTAACCAAAGATTTCAATGTTTGGCAGCAGTAGTGCAATTTGCTACCTTTGTTTTCCCCTGGAAGTGTGGCGGCACTGTGCGCTTGCTGTCCTGTGGAGGGGATATGGTAAAACTACACAGTGCAACTGAGTCAGGTTTTCTTTGGTATTTTTCTTTCTTTTGTTTTTTTATTGAATTAGGTCAGTACCCCAGTTTGGGTCACAGGTGTGTTGTACGTGGTTGTGCAGGTACCACCTCACCTAGAATGTGTTAAAGCAGCAGAAAACAAGGAATGAGAGGAGCATCTTCAGCTAGTCTTTCTGCTGAGCTTGGCAGTGAAGCTGCTGCTGAGCAGCACAGACAGCAGCTGCACAGTGAGTGGGGTCCGTCTGGCCTGGCTGCTGGGAATTAGCAGTCCTGGGGATGCTGCAGTGGGAATGTTCTTGTCAGGCTGGTAGCTTTGATTGAGATCTGTCCTGGGATGTAGTCTCTCTTGCAGCATTTATTGTATTTACACACATAAATTGTTCATTAGAGCCTTGCGTTTGGCATCCTTCAATGTGCAGTCCCAGATGAGGGTACCTGGGAGCTGAGGCTTGCAGGTGGAATGGTGGGGGTTGTGTGGGTGCTCAGAGAACAGGGGCAGATGATAAGAAACGTTAGACCAAATGCTGCACGCTGGAGGGGAAGATTCCTTCCAAGCAATGTTGCTGAGGGCTCTGAGTGAACTCAGAGAGCTTCACAGTGGGGGACATCTGTGTGTTCCTGCACCCCTGAAGTGGAAGTTTGTGCAACCCCTGATATGACAGTTTCCTGCCTGGAAACCGAAAGTCTCAAACCTACAGTCGGTGGTGTTTTGTCACATGGGCTGTTGTGGTTTCCTCATTTCAAATCTTGATTCATCCTTTCAAAATCTAGGGGAACATGCTTGCTAGTTTCAGGGATATTAATACCCAATTTACCCCTTTGAATTAGGACCATATTTCTTCTAGTCTGTGAGACAATTCTAATGATTTGGAAAATTACCTGATTTTACTGGGAGCAGGTGGGAGGCTGGGAACAGCAGTTCTCAAGTCTATGCACTGCCACCAGACTTAATAGGTTCACCCTTTCCTCTTTCACTCTGTGGTATGTGAGCTTGTGACTAGTCTGTAGCAGCTTTGGGCTGTAAGATGACTTCCAGAGGCTGATGCATACTCCAGGCATTCATGTGCTTTCTTTCTCTGCTTTTGGCAGACTGCAGAGAATTGTTTGTTCAGATGTGGTAACCCAGCAACAGAGGAATATAGTGTGGGTTTGAAATATGATCTACAAAGCCTCAGCAAAGGGAAATGACATAGATCAACTTTGCCATCCAAGTGAAGGGAGGATCCTCCATTTCAGAGAAGAGCTGAAGTTTTAGGTATAATAGCTGCAAACTGTGAGGTTTTTCTTAGTTTCCCCATTCTTCAGCTCATCTTCCTTCTTTCTACCTCCTACGTTTCTCTCCTTCCTCTCTTCTCAGCTGTTTTCACTAATCTGACTGAAATATATACCAGGCAGCAGATGTCAGGCTCACCTCACTTTGGAGGGGGGATTTGCCTGAGGAGTCTGCTAAAAGGTGTGGTCTGTCTTGCCCACAGACAGGTTTGCCACTGGCACTCTGGGCAAGCAGGGACATGGGGCTAATTTTGAATGTTTGGCCACAGCATAGTTAAAGCTCAGTGTGGGAATGGATATGGATTCTCTGCAGTCCTGTGTCCATGTTCGGGAAGCAGCTGTGCCATAGGAGGACCTATACAGCTCTCACTGAAACAAGTGGTGTGTCTGGTGGGGTGCTGGGTCGTGCTGGATGGCCCAGACTCTGCAGCATACAGAAGTCCTTGGTCTCCTTAAATATTTTTTTTATTTTCATCCCTCAGTTGTTGCCAATGTGCAGTGTGGAGCTTGGCAAGCTCCCAACATAGTGCAGAGTGCTGTGCTGTAGGCAGTGAGACAGTATGTAGTAAGTTCATTGGGAAGTCGTTCTGCATGTTCAGTGTCAGTGCCGGATGGAACTGGGCCTGAAGTTCGGCTCTAGCTCCAAGGCAGAGAAGTATACTGACCTAATACCATAGCTGGCATCTAACCTGCCCAAACCAAACAAGATTCATTGTTTCCTGTGCACAGTTCGTTACGTCTGATTTTAGCCTCCAAGGTCAGAATCGACTGTATTTTCTGATGATGAAGGCTGATGTTTGTTTGGAGCTTGTTCTGTTGTATGAATGGGGAACTGTAAACCAAAAGAGATTTTCTCACATCTTTCTGCACAAGGCTGTGTGTGTTTCGAGGGAGAAATTTGGTTGTGATGCCCAGAGTGGCTGAGTAGCATGATATGTTATCTGTAGTCCACTCAGCCCTCTAGCTCTTGGAAGCTGTGGGTAAAATTTCTCAACACTATGATATTAGGAAGGAAATGGAAAGAATGCATTTTCAAGCAGTCAGTATATAATTATTTAGTGGTTTTCTGTGATGTCATTTGGAGAGAGCATTTGGCTTTTGAAATAGAAATTGGCTATTGTTGGATGAGTGTGACTGTCCCCAACAGGTCATGAGCAGTAACAGGCGTGTCATGTAGCACGTGGTACATACTATCAAATGAAAAAAGGTTACCTCGCCAAAACATACTTCCCTAATAAATTTAGGTCTCTGATTCAGCAGAAATCATTCAGCAGTTGTCCTGATTTAAATTTTTCTCTGGCTCAGTTTAATACAGTAGCTTTATAAGATTTGTATCCATGTGAGGAAAAGCTTCTGTCTAACTTGTATCTTGGTTCACTGTGTTCAACAGCTGTGCAAAGCAATTCCACTTGGGTCCGTTTTGGGGATGCTTTCAGAAAATACATGGTTTTAGCCAAGAAATGGCTAGCCAGCTTCACATGAAAGTTTGTTGTTGCAGACAGATAAGTCGAGTCTGTCAGTAGTGGAGAGCTGATGGTGGTCTTACACCAGATTTGCCAAGTGAATAGCTTGGTGTTTGTCTTCTCTTGCTCAAGGTGGTTTGTTGGGGTGAGCATGCTAGATGCTGTGATGGTGAGCAGCAGAGATGGGATGTTCCCTGGGAAGATGCAGCACGCATCTGACTTAGAAACTGATGAGAGATTGTATTTTTCGAGTGAGAGTGAGATTCACGTTGCAGTGGTTGGCATGGATGAAAAGGGTTCAGGACATGCTGATGAGGAGCATCTGCTGGCAGGAGGGTTCATGTGGATGCACTAGACACTTCTGGCTCTTGGTGCAGTTTACAAGGTTGAGTATAACATCTGCTTCCACCTGAAGCTTTGTCAGGTTGTATTTCAGACACATTTGGCTCAGACACAAAATGCAAAATATAAGGTATTTTTACAAGTTTCTTCTTTTAGAGGTTATTAATACTTTCTTTTTTTGCATGTGTGTTCTCTACTAATTGAGTCCAATTCAGGAAGCTACTTAAAGGTGGGCTGAAGCCAAAATATCCAAACTATTGCCTGGGAAACAGGACCACTTGCATTTAATGACTAAATTAGAGCAGTGTTTGGGGAGTGGGATTGTTTTAAACCATTTCCCCCTCCCCCAACTGGATACAACAGTGTCTTGTTCTAAGATCGTTCAGTAATCGTAGAAATATTTTAAGAGCAGATTTGAGTCATTTGGAACAAATCAAGCTGTGGAGTTGTTCAGCTCTAGCCTCTAGTATTATTTGTGTTGCTACAGGGCAGTCCATAAAAACTAAAGACTGAGTCCTAGCACATACGTGAGCAGCCACAAACATAATGTGCCATGTGTAACTTATTTTCTGTTCTTTGTCCATAGATTATATGTGGTCTTCATCTTGGGAATCACTGAAATCCCAACCAGACAGTGTCCTGAACACGTTTGGTGGTGACCCTGCTTTAAGTAGGAAGGCTAAATGTAAAGAGTAAATGACCTCCAGAGCCCCCTTCCAGTCTTCAGTATCAACAATTTTACAATTCTGTTACTTTGTTGCTTACATATGTATGTTTTTACATATTGTGCTTTAAAATATTGCCCATAGTTTAAATTCTAAAGATGGAACTGATTTTTATTGTTCACTCCCTCCAACTCTATTTAGTCAGTGAATACACGCTGAAGGATTGAGTAGCTGGAACTATGTTTTACCAAGTGGAGCATGTGAGATACATTAGTTGTTTGTCTGGGCTTCAGGAGGGCTGAAGGAATGCTTACTACTGTGACACTTGCAGTATTATCCCGTAGGAAAGGAATGCAGAGAAGAGTAAATTGTCTGTCATTGCCAGGCATTTCACAGACTTTATGGTTTTATTCCTGCATGTAGGCTTTTGCAGTGATCCTACTAATCAATGTGTCAGTTTTGAAGCCCTCCTCTCACCCCTGCATGTATTGTGCATCAGTCAATATTCTATACTTGTAAACTGCTAATGTAATTCCTTAAACAGCGTGAATAAATTGTGGTTACCTTTAACTTCTCTGGGGTTCTGGGGTGGGAAAAATCCTGTATTCCAGGATTAATTTTCACTCATGTGAGCCGTTACACTTTCCTGTCATCCTGCGTTCACAATGCAGGTAAGCACAGTAGTGAATTGGAGGGAAATTTTAGCGAGGACTCTTCATGGTTTGACTGAGGCTTAAGTACCAGTGTTGTGACCTCTCTTTTCTGAAATCTGGGAGGGTTTCAGGAAGTAGAGAGAGCCTTTGAGGGCTGGGTTGTAGACTTTTTGTTAAGGCTGCTGGGATAGTGGACTTGAGCATTGTCTGTCCTGGAAGTTTGGAGGAAAACTTTCGCATTGCAATATTCTGTTTTCCAGGCTCACGTGAAAAGGGAGAGCACAGCTTTCCTAACAGTGTCATGTTTCAGACAGGTCTTCCACCTGAGCACTTAATAAATCAGCTTATTCTATCCTCTCTGTAGAAGAGACAAGGAGAGGGAGACAAGGAGAAATGCCTACTCATTTCACTTGGGAAACAGGTAGAAACCAAAGAATAAGAGTACAGTAAAGGAATTTGGTGGGAGAGAGCCGCTAGTATATGCAGGCACGCGCGCACACACACGCACACATGCACACACACACACACATATATGTGTGTATATATATATAAAATAGCTACTCCACTTGTTTGTAGCTGCTTGTTCTAATATAGCCTGTGTGGCCAAATGCCCTAAAATAAAAATGTCGTATTGGGATGGAAGCTAATGGACTCTTTTAATGTGGCACAAAGGCTGTTAACATTAAAATTGCTCTGATGTTCCTTTTGACCTCCCTATTGTTAGGGTTTTTGGGGAGCACAGTGAGGCATTCATTCCTTTCATGCTCCGCAGTGTGAGGGACTGCAGCTGGGGAACATCTTGGAATCTAGCTCATCCAGGGAGGCTTTTGGGGCTGGTGAAACCTCTGTGAGGCATCTGTTTGCTTTTAAGGTTCTCTGGGAATTGTGAGAACTGCCCTCAAAGAGTGTTTATCAGCCCTGTGGTCTGCTGCTCTCAATGGGGCTGTGTATGCCACAATAGACCTAAAAGAGCATTAAGGTTGACACGATATTTCTATGTGTGCTTTACGAGAAATGTATTTTCTTCTTTTATTATCATTGTTCTCTGTGGCAAGGGTCATCTCCATAGAAAGTGATTAATTTGATGAAAGTATTTTTCTTGCCCTGGGCTCCATTTGTTGCCTGGTACCATGCTGTGCTAGTCATGTGTTAGCTTTGTCTTACTGCACATAGCATTAGGCTTTGTATGAAGAATGTGGCCTTAATCTTCAGTAGGCACTGCTGAACAAGGGAACAGAGCCTCCATGAGATGTGGAGTTCATGCAGATCCAAGTTTTGTTCCATTGCCTCTTAATTCAGTGAGGCTCTAAAGCTAGATTTTACTTCTGAAAATTCCAGAGCTATCAAGAACAGCCCAGTACTTGGTGTCTGTGTACGCAGGAATGCTCTCCAGTGCTCAGCCTTAAATTTTTTTAACTCTTGAATTGTTTAACTCCTCTTCTTGTGCTTTAAGATCTGTCTTAATGCTGCCTTTGGAACCGTGTAGTTGTAGTGTTTTCCTATTGTATTACTGATCTTGTGTCTTGAAATTTCAGGTCTGTAGATAATGGGTATATGTCTGTTTCTCTTTCTTTTTTTCAGTGCAGAAGATGGCGATAATAATGGAAAAGTTATATTTGAGGAATTTGAATAACATCTGTGGGGATGGCTAGAGCTCCTCTTACTCAATTTCATTAATTTTTCTTTAACTTTATGGTCTTCATGTGCATGAAACTAGTGTCTGTTTATAATGCAACAAATCAACTTGCTGAAATTCAAGCTCTAAACATGAAATGAACTCCTGAAGAAACAGAATTCTTCCTTATAGTCTTAAAAGTAAACCTGGTCTGCTTCAGTGTGTTGTTGAGTACCAGATGTGACTCTCAGTTCTGTCTTGGGATCATAATTTTATTTTGAACTAATTGTGCTTTAGACATCAGTCTCAGTCCTGTATAGTTGTACCCTGTGTTTCATTTGAGAACGAGCAGCAAGGGTAGCAGTGACAATGAATGCAAAGAAGTACAGTAGTGTCCAAGGATAACTAAACTAACTAACTCTAAAGTCTCTTCTAAGGTGGTTTTTGAGTGCAGTGCCAGGCTTCTTGGTGTTAAACTTTCAAAACTTAAATGTTTAGGAAAGAATGCCCTAAGCAAATGATGCAATTACTGCTCAGGTTTTCTTCCAGGGTGGGAGACAAACTTCAACCTTAGCCTTAGAAACTGGAAGCAGTTAGGGCACAAAGAGGATGAGGTTGCCCATTCATATCTGAAGTGGGCAAGCAGCTACAGGCACATGTCTCTTCTTCCTACTTCTACTTCATCCTGCACTTGGTTTTGTTCCTCTTCCTTGGTTTCCTGCTGAATTCCATTTCAGTTGCTCATCGTGCTGCTGCCACTGTTACCCTGTGCCAGTTTTGACTGTTGTCTCTTATCTCTTCCCTTGGACACGTTCTTTGCCTCCCCCTTACAAGATTTGCTTTCTCCCTTGACACTTCTTATGTACTTCATATGGCTCCTCATCTAATCAGTCTTTTTCTGACAGTTTTCTTCTCCAGCTCCCAGCCTCCTTGCCGAAGAGTTCTTTCTCCTCTCACTGGTAAACTGAGATGGCTCAGCCAGCTGGGCAGTGGCTTTTTCGGGCCTGAGGCTGTCAGAAATGCCAGTCATTGCCGGGTGTGGCTAAGAAGTGTAGAGGAAGGGGGTTAAACCTTGGTTTAAGGTCTTATCTACGCATAGAAATTATTACTTTTCATTGAACTTTTAAAAATAAAAGTTAAAAGTTAAAAATGGCTTGAGTTAAACTGCAGTAGGCTTTGGGATGTCCTATGCTGGCCTAAACTTGGATTAATTCAGCGCAGATGTAAAACAGACATTACCGCTGCAGCAAAATCTGTTTGAACAAGAATTACATTTTCCTGGGTGCCAATCTGGAAGAACATTTAGCTTTGCTCCAAATTAGAAGACATTTGTAACAGGCTTCTGAGTGGCAATGGGCTACTGGGAACCCTTGGCAGGAGTCTGGCCACTTTCTACCTGAGGCACGTAATGCATCTGCTTTAGCAGAGTTCTCCGTGCCAGAAAATATAGAATGACATCTCTCTTACCCTGTCACCAGAGAATGACAGAGCTGAGGTCAGTGGGGAGCTTCATCTGCTGACCAGGCCAGACTGATACCCGAAGGCAGGAAGTGGGCATATCCCCACTACTGGATCTTTGCCCAGACCAGCTGGGTCCCATTGGGCAGAGCTCTGGGTGGTACTGGCAGCTGAGCCCTTCTGAAGGCTTCGCCTCCTCAGTGCACTGTTGGCAGCCCCACATGCCCTACCCAGTCTGAAAATGCCAATGAATGAGGGGTTTGTCTCTGCAGCTGTGATGCAGCTGTGTGCCCCCTGCATTCCACCCCATCAGTCTGCTGGCCTTGAGCTGCTGGCTGGGGACAGCATGGGCTGCCTCTCTCCTGCTGGCCTGGGAGTTGTCACTGACCACTTGGAAGCTTTGCAGGATAAAGGCTTTTCATTGCTGCCAGTGTCTGCCAACTCCTATTGCAATTAAAGGGTAATCTTTTGTAAATGGTGCTAAATTAAGGCTTAATCCTTCTCTCATGCCACATAAGAGGATGAATCCCTGGTTTTCTGAAAACAGCTTATTGTTTGGGCCACTATCCAACCAACTCTTACAACAATAGTCCTGGATGGTTTGCCTGTGGAGGGGACTCATGCTTTTTGGTCAGTCTGCCTGTAGATCCAACACCTCTATGAGGTGTGTGGAGAAGTAGAGGGTTTATTTACCACTTCTTTGTATGGCTCATACCATATGAAACGTGGGAGAAGGTTTCCTGTTGCTGAAGTTCTTACTCTGGATGCTGTGGTGATGGGAGATGACTTTGCCTATGACTCTGTGTGTGGGTCTGTGCTGTTGTCTGCCCACTCTCTAGCCACCAGCCATGTGCTGTGTAAGTGTTGCATTGAAGCAAACAGTCCTGGCAGTACGGGTTGGTTTGTTTTAATCAAGGCAACTGTGTGCATAAAGCTGTAGTTTAAATTATTGTTGTTACATAAGGCTACTGCCACAACATAAATCAATGAGGGAGGAGAGGGTAACTTTTCACTGCTCTTGGAATTGCTGATCTGGATTAATAAACAACAAATTTCACCTTTGGGGACAGGAAGAGACTGCCTTTTGAGCCCTTGCTAAGACCAGGTTTTATGCCTCTCCTTAGGGGAACTACTATGTCTGTAGAGCAGGATGGAGTCAAAATGTTTATTTGCTCATAAATATGTAGACTTGTTTAAAGAAAATGCAGTCAAATAGGATGGAGGAAGGGAGCAGTAATGGGGACACTCATTGATGAGTTTGTGGGCAGCTCATCAGTGAAACATAGCCAGAAGCTTGCTTTGATTCCATGTTTTTACACAAGTTCCTTGAGGGGGAAAAAAGTAATCTGGAGAATTTCAGTGGGATAATTCTAGCAATAGGCTCTCAAATATACTATTACCTAAAATCCTCTTAAAATCCTCATTATGTAAGAGGGTTTTTTTTCTGTCCTGTTCAGTTATGATTCTATATAGCAGTGTCTGTAGCACTACTAAAAAGATCAGACTTGGTGTGGGCCTTCTTGATCTGTCTGCTGCCCAGAAGTAGATGGCTCCTGAATAGTCTGGTTCTCACCCAAGTGCAAGAGTGAATGGTTCTGCTGGATGCTGGCAGAGGGGTTCACACATATCCCCTCTTCAGCTGTGTGACCATGGGCAACTGAACCTTCATAGAGGTGTTTAGATTATTATTAGAGGCAACAAAACCTGCATTGTGTTTCTGCTGAACATGAGGTCAGAACTTAAGTCGAGATATGTTTATTGGTTTTAAGATGCGTTTTCAGTTAGCAACCACATGAAGGGCTGCTGGCTGGAGGATGGTGACAGACATGAATGAATCTGTGACAGACATTCCCTATCTAACAAAACAAAAACATAGGCAAAACAGGAGAGCTGGCTGAACAGCTGTTCTGGTGACAAGCGGCCTTTGAATTAATCCTTGGAACAATTAAAGAGTGATGGTCCCTTACACATGTCCAAAATCCCAAATGAAGTTTCCTGTATGCATTTTTTTAACGATGATAATGACATTGATTTCTTTTCAGTGGAGCTGGCAGTGAGAACACTGCTCAGGAATGTAAACATTCCTCCTGCTTCCTGCTGCTCAGCTCTGCTTTGCTGCAGTGTCTTGCCCTGCTGAAATCAGGGGTGTGATGAACTTACGAGCACAAAATAAAATTAGATCCATTATTTGGAAGAAAAATGCTTCCTTTTTATTTTTGAGTAATACTTTATTGTCTCTTCATTAGTACTCCTCATAAAAAGAGAGTCCGAACTTAACCGTTACCTCTGTGTATGCAGTTCTATCTTGTGGTGTTGCAATTTGGGATCTGCTGTTCATGGTCAGGATTTTGTGTTTCTCGTGGTGGCTGTATTTATTGCCTCCCATACAAGTCACATAGTTCTGCACACCTTTACATGGGGCATGAAATCATATGGGACCTGCATTAGTAGCACTTCATTTCTGGATTTGCAGTTGGAGGCAAATAATCATGGAGATTCTTGTCTCCTGAAATCATGAAGAGCATGTTATTATTTTTAAATTTGTCTGGAGCGGGGAGAAAATAAGTTCTCTATTTGTACATACAAAGTCTCAATATGATTAGTTGGAAATTAATTCTTTAATGAAATACAAGATTTATTTATGGTTTGACTTACCTGTGTAAAACTATTTTAGGAGCTCTGTGATCTCCTTTCAAAGTCTCCAAAATTCACAGACTTGATTTGCTGCCTTTTAATTCTGAATGTCCAAAGCCTTAAGATAAAATAACAATGTAGATTATTCAAGTTTCTTGTCTTTGAACATTCCTGAACAGATTTGCTGTCTAATGGTTTTGGCAGTTTCTCACCATGTGTGAATCCATCATGCTGTTTCAACTCTTCATTGTTTCTCACCGGGTCCTCTGAAGCACTACTGTCATTTCAGGTTTTTAGACCTTGACCTTGGACTCCCAAGACAGAGTTTTTTTCAAGACATCCTTTGGAACTTGTGATGATCCATATTTTTGTTAATTTCTAACTATAATTAAATGCTCTTTATGTGTAATTAATGTTTGTTGAACAATTTTCAGAAGAGTTTGATAATTACATCTTTTCTATGTTGACTGAGTCTTGATGCATCTCTTAACTTTGAAGAATTTTTAAAATGTTTTTCTTCTCTGACTTCTCTGAAAGGTGCTTTACAGTTCAGCCAATAATTTAAAAGTCTACACAATTTCTCTTTGCAGTTGTCTAATTAGCAAAAAAAGACCACCCTTTGCCGTGTCCAGTAATAATCAGGCTCTTGTCCTGTTGTTATTCAGTCATTTATTTTAACCAATTCTGCTCTCTTTTCAGTAGCCAGCAATTGTGTTCGATTAATTTAAAATCCGAGGACAGCTTTTTCTTGACCCTTTGCTGTTGCTTGCTTGCTGCTGCATTTCTGGCAAGGACAGAACATTGTGGGTTTTGTTTGGGTGTTTTCTGAAGCCCCATTTTGATTTTCGGTGGGGATTTTTTAATTTATTTTTTTTTAACAATTGTTTCTGTCAAAAATTTCTGAAGTCAGCAGCAGACTGTGTTCCTGAGCTATCTTTGAGTTTCTCAAATTGCATCCAGTTTAGAGAATTCCCAAGTTTATCTTGGTTTCAGACATGTGTGGTTTCAGACATTCAGCTGAGGTGGTCTCCCGTTGCAATTAGCAGCTCTGTCTTGCAAGCAGTGAGACTCATTGACTTCCCGTGGTACCGTCAGGCCTGAATTTTGCAGTGTGGGTTTGCTCATAAGGTAGAAAACAACACTGAACTTAAATAATG
Source organism: Sterrhoptilus dennistouni (assembly GCA_013397095.1). Taxonomy (NCBI): domain Eukaryota; kingdom Metazoa; phylum Chordata; class Aves; order Passeriformes; family Zosteropidae; genus Sterrhoptilus; species Sterrhoptilus dennistouni. The sequence goes on along the minus strand of VWZU01014320.1, from coordinate 553,994 downwards.
AAAAGTATTTGAATGTTTGGAGAGAAGAGGCACTTTGCAGATGATAGTGTCATGGTGATGTAGGGCCTCTCAGATGGTCACAGAGTAGTGACACATCCCAGGATAACCTGCAGTCTCTTTAGGTGTGCTGAATGCTGCTAGAATGGGCTCGAACAAAGGGGCAGGATCCATAACATCTTCAGCACAGATGTGACGGTGTACAGGTGTCTGCTGTGCTGTCCATTTTAGCCGAAACTCTTGCTCTTGCCAGCAAGGACAGTGTCTGTTACTATTCTGACAGGCATTCTGCCTCAAAATGAGCAGTGACTCCTGTAATCCTGACAGGACCCTGTAAAAATAGCTGCCAGTGGGCTTGTGCTGTCGTGTGCTGAGGGGCTTTCTCCCTTCCTGTGCAGTGCTGCTGGGACCCCTCCAGGGATGGGGCCCTAAGGGAAGCCTCTGCTTCCCGTTTGCCAGTGTTTTAAGTCATGCACCAGGACTTCACTTCCTCCTGTATTTTGTAACTCTTTCTTTTCTAATCCTCCCCTTTACTCCAGAAAGTGTCTCACGGAGTTGAGCCGAAGGAAATGCACTTGTCCTCTCTTTTCGGAGCCATGGTAAAACCCTGTCCTTGAATTGTTTCTGACACTGACACCACTGGCAGACAGACATCTGGGGGCTCTGAGCAGTACCTCACCAGCCACACTGAGTATTGACTGAGCTGTGTGCTCCAGATTAACGGGTGCACACCAGTGACTTGGCCACGTGGCTGTTGCAGCTGGCAGTTGCTCTCTACAGAGTGTTTGTAGAAACTGCATTACGAGAAGGCTGGGGTTTGTCCCTCTCCCTTCTTGCTTTTTGATCCAAACCTTAGAATAGAGGCTCAAATATGTCTAATGTTTATTTTTTTAAGCAATACACGACCACGATGGGCAATGGTAATTGAACATGCTGTAGTTCAGTGTGAAGCCTGGATGTAGGCTGCAAGCAGATCAGAGGGAATTGAGAGACTCCTCTGGAGTTTGTTGTAAATACTGTGCTAGTAGGACAGAAAAGATTATGATAAAAGTTGTATTTAGGTTAAACTCTCTGGACCTTTGCTTAGGTTCTAGGGGGGAAATAAATTTGTTATTCAAGTGTTATGACTTCTTAATGAAAGGGCAATTAGATAACAAGAAAATGTCTGCTTTTGCCAGGTAGAACAAGCTATCAATGGTACATCTGATAAAATGCCTTGTGCAGTTGTGCACATACATGTGTGAGAACAATTGAAGACCACTAAAACCAGAAAGCCTGACTACTAGTTTTGGTATTTAGAAAGCTCTTTGCATAATGGTACATGAACTGCAGAGCTCGCATGGTAACTTTGACATATGCTGGAAGTGTTTCCACACTTAGCATTAGTCTCCTTTAATACTCTGGTGATTAAAAATCTACTTAGGTATTTTAAATATTTAGTCTGATATTTTAAAAATTTATTTTATTTTCCCCCAAAGTGCCTCATGTCCTGGTTCATTCTGGTACCAACAACTAGTAGGTATTTATATGTACTGGACTGTATTTATGCAGGCATGTGGCTAAATCCTTGTAGAGCAGGGCTTGTTCTTGGAAGCCTCTATTATTGTCACACCAAGGGAAGCTACTGTGTTGGTAAATAAGCAGGCAGCAGTGTAATAAGCTGTACGTTACATATGTTTTGCAGGATGCAGTCTACTTCCTTGTTTTATTTCTAGAGCGGGTGTGCCTATGCAGCAGGCAAGCATTGTTTTAGTCCTCATGCAATGCGATGCTAATGCTATTAGCTATTGCATTAAAAAAAAAAAAAAGAAAAACAAAAAAGAAAACATTTACTTGAGTATCACTGGAAGATTTCATGCTTACTGTTATCCATACAGATAAAAAGTCCTTGGCTGGGGAGCAGAGCCAGTGAAGAGGATGCAAAGTATTTTCTATCACCACTGTGTGTGTGTGTGTGTGTGTTTGGTTACCAATAATTAAAGAGTGAGTGGAAGCTGTCTTCTCATCCGTAACCTCTCAATTTTGCTCTCAGCTAAAGCAATTATCTTCTCCTAATTTCAGGTGCTGGGCTGGGACAGAGGAGGTGAGAGAGAGGTTAAACTTAATTTTTTGGGACTAGCTGTTGAGCCAGGGAGCAGTTCCTTTGGTGCCAACTTAAACTCTTGGTTGACTTTGTAGAAGCCTGCACTTAAACATCAATTGCTTAAGTGGATTGTGCTTATATGTAATAAGTAATCTTTCTTGTGTGGGAACAAGGATGTTAGATCTTGTGCTTTATTTTTATGTTCCTTTTATAGAAAAGTAGTTCATAGTACTGCAGCAACTTTTCTCAGTTCTGGAGGTAATTGTGTTGAGTCACGCTCAGCAGGCTTTTACAGCCATAGGTGGGCAGCCTGATACTTCGAATTTTTACAGTTTCACTCTGTTTCTTACAGTGTATTACTTAACAGGCACCTAAGGGTAAGTGAGCTGTGCTGTAGGAATGTGCTGCAGTGACCCTCTGGAAGGTATAATCCTTCTCCAGCTCTTGCCACAACATTTTATGGAAGGCAGTTTAGAATTACTTTGTGTATTCACTGTGCTTTCTCCAAAGAAAGAAAGAAAGCGTGAACCATTATTTTAACAAAATGAAAGCCAGATCAAGGACTAGTCTCTTTCCTGAATTGTGCACAAGTCTTCACTGTTGCATGACCTTTTGCAAGATGCTTGATGTCAGTATGGAGTGGGGTGACATGGTGGGGAGTGATATAATGTTTTGGAAAGCCTCACAGCTTCCCTGAAGGTACCAGATCTCCTTCAAGCAGTTGTTTGTGAATCTATGCCTGCTGCTTAGTTGAGGTTTGTGTTTGCCTCTGGGGATATTTGAGTGTGAGAGAAAGAGCCTACTACCAAACTCATGGAAATATGAGAGCTTTTGCGATGGTGAGGAGCAAATGAGGAGCTGAGGTCTGTTCTGGCACTCAAGTGGTGGCTGGCCACAGACAGAGTGTGGGCTGGGGTGGTGGATGAGGGAGGTGGTGGTGCTGGGCTGGAGATCCAAGGTTGCCAAGAGGAGCGGTCACACCTGCTACTTGCAAGGCCACACACATTCCTGGTGCGTATGCATGACAGACTGCAGGCAAACTGTAGTGTTCAAATAGAAAAAGAAAGATTTTTCTTGCAAGTCGTGTGTGGGGCAGTTAAACTATTTCCATTTTGGTCTAATGTGAAGGACAGAATGCATATACTGGCTTTGTTAGGTGTAAGTTGGTTTTCGTAAGTTTATAAGTTGTCTTTGGTAGATGTAACTCCTCCTAACTTTAGATACATGTTTAGAGGGCTGAGATCTCATTTGATTTTTCTTTCATGATGTTGCAGGATCTTCTAGTGGTAATGTTGTGTTTTAACTCCATCCAGCCTCCAAGCCCCACACAGCCACAGGATAGGTTAAGGTGGTACCAAAATTGGCCAGATAGCTTTCTGACATGGTTTTGAGTATTAGAAAGCAGGCATTCTTTATTCTAGCCATAGTCATTTGGAGGATCCCTTCTCTAATCGAGTGCCCTGATAAACAGAGATTTTACTATACACACTGATTACATATTCATTAGCTATCCCTGCTTACTTGATGAGTATGTGTTACTTTATTTTACATAGCTGCCCCCCTTCTTAAACCTCCTTATGTGTTCTTTGGTGTCTTCTTTGGTGGTCTTCAATTTCTGGTGTCCTTTTTAGGTGGCTGTTTTTCAACCCCTGCTTCTGAGGAGCTGCAACATCCTTGTTTTGTGTGGCTTCTGCTTTGTCAGCTGTATCTATTTCTCCAAGGTTACATTGTTCCTTTTATTTGATAAGAGTAAAAAAACCCTATTGTTCTATTCTATTATCCTTATCAAAGGTGAAGATGAGAAGGAAGGCAGTGATGTCAGCAGAGGTACTCCATGATGCATTTGCCCAGTTTACAGGGATTTATTGATCAGGCACTTACTGAACAGCAATGGGTATAATTTGATTAGTAACACTTAAGTTTTTTCTTCTATGAATTATTACAATAAAGGCTGTGTGAGGCACCTACTTAAGAAAATGCTGCATTGTCCTTTATGAAATGTGTAATTTCATTTAGATCTTGTTGAGTTTTAAGTAAAGAGCTAACATTTTAAGAAGGAAAGGGCTGCTTCTAAGTTTCTAGTGTCCATTGCACCCTTTGAACATTCCTAACATATCTTCTCAGGACTAATTACGGGCCTTAGTGAAATTATTCTTTGAGGTCAGCTGCTAGAGATCTAGTGTAGTACTTACAGATCACTGCTCCTGGTTTTCAGTTTCTTAAAATTACTTCATTATAGATCATACCTACATCAAGTTTCTGCACAATCGTTTGTAATGCATGTCCTGATAGGTGCTGAGCTCGAATGCCTGCAAAGGAGCAGCAGTCTTAACAGGACAATACTGTACAGAGCCCATTTGCAGTCACTTCTTGTTTCATATGCAGGGGAAGATGACCCAATGACCTGCCTAACAGGATCAGCTGACTGTGAAATGGCCTGTACAGATAAATAATTCCATCAAATTTAGCAGAAGGGTTTAAAAATCAGCAATTGATGATCAAATTTCCTGCAGTGTGACTTCTGGGAAGAGTGAGTTTGAGTCGTGTTTCTCTACCACAGTGGGCAGGTAATGACACCCTTTGCACTTGTAAGTAGAAATCTCTAGTCTCTGCTGTCTAGCTCCTAAACAGTCCTGATGTTCAGCGGCATTAACTCCTTTTACACATTTCCATCTTTCCTTTGAGGCTTGGTCTGGAGCTATGTAGATGTTGCTTGCAGCAGTTCATTGGTCTATTATAATGCACAGTGAAGAAAGATGCCTTAGGATAGCTTGTTTTATGTTTTTCCTTAACTCATCAGTTAAAGTTATCCTGAAAGGGCTACTTTTTTCTGTTGACTTGTGTCATTCCACCTCTCCTTTCTCCCCTCACATGCCCCTTTTCTTTATTTATGAGAAAGCAGAAATGTATGCTCACCAAAACTTCCATTCCTCTCTGGTTTAAACTCAGTAGAATGCAATTGGATCCTTTTAGGTTCTCCTTCCCTGTTACAGTTACAGGAATTTTTCTTACCAAAAAACCCAAACCAAAATCCCAGGCTTTGGGCTGAGTGCCCATTGCAGTCAGTGAGAACAGCTGGACTTGCTGGTGGGCTGTGCAGGGGACTGCTGCTGTGTGGCTTTCCTGGGAAGGTGACTAATGATGAAGACAGCAGCAGTTCTGAGGTGGCCATGGGGACACCATCCTGCCCACTGTCTCCAGGGCAGGACACTGGGGATAAGGAAATGCTCCATACTGTCAGAGAATGTACTTTTGATGTCAGTAGTCACAGATGTTTGTAATGACAGAGACCACATTTTGGGAGGTAATGTGTTTAGCTAATTTATACTATAAGCTTTGAAACAAAAGCAACATTCACATCTTTAAGAGCAGCAGTGCCCACAGTCTTTCATGACAGTGATGAATGACAGTGGTGAATGAAATACCTTGTGACTAATTGTCCTTGGCTTTTGACTCCAAGCTTTCCAGGACCTCTTCTTGGAAGTCAGAGTGGACAGTGATGAGTCCTGACAGGGCTGGCTTTGCTCCCTTACACAAAAGGGAAAGAGCATGTGTACCTTGATCACAGTTTGGTGCCTGCAGCTGAAGGAGGGGAGGATGAGGGCTGATCTCTGTTAATCACTAGAAAGCCTCCTGGAAAAAGACTTGAGTCTCTCTTGAGTAGTGGTAGAGAGCAACTGAAGGAAAGTATCTTGTTTGATGTTTAGTCTCATGACTTTTATCCTTATTTTTTAAAAAAGGACATCTTGATTAATGGCACCTTTTTATTGGGGGCTTGGATTCTGTTTAATTTTTATGGGTAAACCATTCTTTCACTGCAAAAGTAGCCTTCTAAAAGGAGCAGTTTCTGCAAATTCTTCTTGGTCTTCAGCACAAAAGAAACAGAAACACATCTGCTAAAGTGCTCTCAAACCTCACCAGAAAGGTGAACAGGCACCTCTGTGTGTGTTTCCTCTGGTGATGGACGTACCTGGTACTGCTCTTCTGGTGCGTGCATGCACACAGGCATTACTCTGCTTTTCAAACTTGATTGAGAAAGGCAAGGGACTCTTTTCAGACAAGCCCTCCTTTTTTCCTGTACTTATGTCAGCTTTTTTTGTCAATGAGTTAGAAACGAATCCCTCTTCTTCGTAATGTGTTTCTTGGAGGAACATGTGCATGTTCTGGTCTGCTTGAGGTGATGCAGCAGCCGTGTTACTGTGACCGTGATAGCAAGAAGGGCTGAAGCATCTCTTAAACATCACTGTGTGAGTGAAGGAAAGGGTAAATGCCTTATGCTGCTTCATCTGTTGAGGATGGTTAGCATCTTGTACCATCTTTTCACTGCAGAGAAAAGGCCAGTGTGACATTTAGTAAAGACTGCCCCTGCTGCTTGACATTTCAGCATCATGTATGGCTGGATGTGCAACCTGGAAAATGAGAAGAAATGAAGACACGCACAGGTGAAGAGGCTTCATTTTGAGAGGAAATGAGCATGAGGATCAATGATGTCCAGAAGTTGATTTGTATTGTGGAGTTCTGCGCTCTTTTAAGATTTTCTTCTCTCTTTCTTATTTTTTCAGCTCATGTATAAGGAATTGTCTCTCTCTGCCCTCTCCCTATTTCTTTAAACGGAGAACACAAGTTCAGGTTTAGGTGACAAATGAATTTTTAAGCAATTTACTTGATGAAACTCTGTCACTGAAATATTTGTGGTGTTTTCTGTTTGCTTGGGTGTGTTCCTGCATGGCACAGGAACCTCCCTGTCATTTTGACTGAGTATGAAGGGGATGTCACTTCCCGTTTACCTGTGTCATCTCAGGACGGGTGGGCTATGAGTTTCCTTGTCAGTATATCTGCTTTAACATATAGAGTTGTGGGGTTTTTTGCACTTTCCTAGTTGCTGTGGTTCACTGTGTGTAAGAAGACAGGTACAGAGTGAAGGTAGTACCCTAGAGACAATGTAGGGCAGCCTCCAGAGCCTCTAACAGTCCTTGTGCAGCACCTAGATTCTGATCAGCTCTTGACAGGCCTTTAGGGACATCAGCTCTTTTCAGAGGCTAGTAGAGTGTTTGAGATCATACTGGATTTGTTCAGAAAAACCCCTTTCCAGCATTTCTTTGGGGGGGTTTTATTTGATAGTGGCATCCCAGTATTTTGTGTTACTCTTTTTTTTTAGCAGCCTGGTTCAGTATCCCAGAAAATACAGAAGCATAACCATCATAATTTTGGATGACTTTTGGGCTAAGTAGAGGTCTGGAGTGACAGATTATAGAGGCAAATAAGGCAGAACTGTTCTGATTTTCCTGAAGGTCTGAGCGTCTTGCTTTTAAGCATGACTGAGATCAATCTGTGCATCTCCCGTATCACAGCAGCTGTTCTGAGAGAAGCATTTGGAATTCTTCAAGTAGCGTGTTTCAGGGATTTTTCACATTTTGTGTGTTCCATGAACAGCTGCGCTGTGATAAAGAACTTCTTTTGAAAGATCGTGTTTAAAATTTTAACAATGTTTTTAAGAACTTGACTTGATATCTTAGCGGTATGTTAAACTTCACAGAATTGGGAAAACTTTCTTCTCAAAGCTTGGAGTTTTATATGAAAGCATCCTCCAGAGTACTGTGTTTCATGCAAAAAACTATCTGCATCTGCATGACTAAGATCTTGTTCCTCTTGCAACATAAACAGATGAATCTGTGTTATCATCAGACCTAGAGGCAGCTTCAGCTTTTATGAAGTCTGTCTTTTGGACATCAGTACTTTAAACTCAGTCTAAATGTAGTTTGATCCAGGGCTTCATTTGAAGTGAGCTGAGTTTGACCACCTTATGTAACATTGCAGTTTTTGGATGAGTCTACCTCATCCATTTGCTGTCCAGATTCTTTTTTCCATTCATAGTTGTTGTGGAGAGCTTTGTATTCTTGAGATTTAAGACATCATTGTTTGAAATTTGTAGTAATCTCCTTAATTTAGCAACAATATTTTCTGAGCTATTTAAGAATATGATGGCATGTATTTGCTACGTGCCTTGAGTCTGCTGATGTAAGTAGTTCTGTGAACACGGAAGTTGATTTAATAGCATTTTTGGTACTAATTTTGGTAAACCTTCACCAGCAAATTATGGTAAATTTTCAGTGTGTTTCAGGGATGTTATAATTGGCCTTTGGGCAACACTGTCTAGTGTATTTGAAAAAAGAGAGAAGGATCTCATGGACTGGCATGGCTGGTAGGGGATGGCAGCTTGACCAAAGGAAACCTGTCAGGGTTTCAGTTATCTGCAGCTTTGGCAGCATATTATATGAGCAAGAACCAAAAATTAGCATTGGAATGATTTGGTGCACTTCTCTAAGCTCACTGCGCTTGCGACACATAACTGCGAGTCCCCAGCTGGGAAGTGTTTAGTGTTTGCCTGGTCCAGAGGTAAATGGCTATACAAAATTTGGGGTTGTGTATTGCACAATTTGAGGTTGTGTGTTGGGGGGTAGATATTAATTTATGTTGGGTTTAGATGGTGTTAAACCCAAGGAGGGCTTTTGATGTGTGTCTTGTGCAGCTTTCTAGAGAGATAGTTGTGAGTAAATTGTACCTTTGTCCAGAAAAATGCTTTCCAATGCACAAGCATTGGAAGACAAGCACAGCTGAGCAAATAACAAGACAGCATTTTGTTTCATGAACTCTTTGATTTTGCTTTTGCCCTAATCTTGGAATCTGGAAAATAAGAGCTTTGTTAATTCCTTAACATTAGTGTCTCATAATTCCTAGAGGCAGCTGTTGAGCAGAACATGATGTTTTGCAGCCTTAATGTCAGGAACTTTTATTTTGTGAAGAGATGCTCCAAAGTCTGTCATTCCAGTGTAGCTGTGCACAGTTAATAAGTTAATTCGTTTTCTTCCCTAATATATGGAAATAAAGGTTTTGGAAGAGAAGGAATAGTAGGGTAACTTTGACTGCTGCTTCTGTGTTTTAGATAATGTTACAGCAAAAGGAGATGGGCAGATGCTGGGCTTCAGGATGTATGAAGGTGTAGGGGCTTCATGCATAGCAGTAAAAAGTCCATTTTCCTTTTACTAGGTGGATCTAAGACAGGTCTGGGATGTAGCTATGGCAGGTTATTGCATTGCCCTGTAATGTTGCACAATTTTGTTAAAAGCTACATTTCCTGTTCTACACAGGAATTATGAAAATGGCTTGCAGCAGTGATGTCTGAGGTTGTTTGTAAGTACATACAAGAGAGGTAACAAAGCTTGGTTGGAAGGGAAGTGCTTTTCAAGTGTTGTCTTATAAATGCATGCAACTTGAATTGTTCCAGGCCTGTCCTGATGACCATGGCTCTGAAGGAGGTTTCTCTTGTTCTGTGTGTCAGAGGCTGTTTACTCACAGCGCTGTACTCTAGACGGTAATACTCAAGCTAACATCAGGGTTTCTGCCAACGCTTCGCAAGTGTGTTGGCTGAGAGCAAATAACAGCCTTACTGTACAGAAATAACTGGAGCCCATGGGGAACAGCAGCATCCTTAGGTAGGATTGACCATGAGCTTGTTTCTGCAGTTAATGTGTGTGAGCAGTTCCCATTTGGTTGGGTCATGTGTGTCAGCTGGGACAAGCCATAATAAAAGACAGTTTCTGAAAAAGGAAGTCTGACTATTGTAGGAAATGGAAAACCTCTCACACATGAAAGTAGTGATAACTTACTGAACTTCACCTTGCCATCACCAGAGAATAGAGTTCTGACTGCTGTCTCAAAACATAGTGAGTGATTGACAGTTGACCATGGAATTAACAACACACCTTCAAGCCTTTGAACAAAAATATGCATTCTTATATGGAAATGTGAGAAGCTTGTAAACTGATGAAAAACTGTCATGTAAGAGTAGGATTTTATATAGAGAGAATTCATTGTTGTAGGATTTTACTAAGGCAAAAAAAATGCATAAACCTCTGAAAAATAAAAAGGTATTTTACATGGGTAACTCAATGCTAGTAGCTCTTCCAAATTTACATTAGGCATTTTCCTTCAAGGCTTAAGGCAATCCCCAGCTTGAGGAGATTATGTGATTTCTTGCACCTTTCTCTGAAGCATCTGGCATTAGCCTGTGTAGAAGACAGGATATTGGATTAAAAAAAAAAGCCTTGTCCTCTATGGCAGTTTCTGTGTTTAAATACTCCCTGTCAATTGTGATGTGGGCAAAATGATGAATTTTCTTTGCAGATGTTAAAGAAACCCAAGGCCTAGCATCTGCCTTGGAACTTCCATGAGCAAATTAGTCATTATTCTTAAGAATCCCTCTCTTAGTGGCATTATTGAGCTCCGTGATGGAATCATGCCTGGACTCTGAGGTCTGGCTGATCAGCTGTGGCTTTAAGTGTCCTGAACTTCCATTTGCTGTTTTGGCATCCTGCAGCTGACCAAATGGTGCTGCTTCACTGGGCAAAGAGATGCTCATTGTCTCTTTCTCTGCGCCAGAGGTCTGTCAATACATGCTGGTCTATAAAAGATGGATCTTAATTTATTACGGGGAAAAAATAGTGTATTTGAGGAGCTGGTGTGCTTTTTGTTATCCCTTTAACATTTATGGAGATCTTGGGTATTAGGCTTTTAAGCTGCTTTGTTGAAATTCATTTGACCAGGACTTGCACAGATGGTGCTTTTTGTCTGAAATATGGTGCTTTTTAATTTCCCTTAGGTTATCTTGATGAATCTGGCTAGAATTTCTGCTATGGATATTTGTCTTCTGTATCTCTGACTTGCTTATCTGAAATAAAATTTAGTCTGATAGGAGCAATATCTGTGTGCCTTTAATCATAGGCAGAGCTAGCATACTTGATCAGTTCTCTCAGCCCTGGTATAGTCAGTAGTTTCTGTGTTGTTAATTCACCTGCTGTAATATACAGAAGTAATAAAATACTGAAATCTGTTTCTCATCAAAGCAGATGTTTTTCCTTCTCTGACAGTATTTTTTCTGAAGAGCTGGCAAAAGATGATCAGTTGTAAATGCATGACTAGATAAGGAGTTTCATGAGATGCTTCTCTGTCCTTGACTTGGCCTGGTATTAATGTTGACTAGGAAAATCTGACATGTTTTTGCATCCCGAAAAGATATTGTGTGGCACCACCTGAAAACTCCAAATACACCTGGGGTTGCATTGTGGTGCAGGCGCGTGCAACACTTAGAAGATCGCATTTTTAATCTCGTTGAATATGGCTGATCTTCCTTCCAGGCTGTGTGTTACAAATACAACTACTGGAAGTGGCCAGCTCTGCTCTCCGACATGTGCCAGTGACAGCCGCAGGCTTTTCTGTACCACAACAGCTGGGGTGTCTGTGTGGGCTGGGGGCACATGTGGAGAACGCTCCTGCAGGGACCGTCACATGGAAGGGCTTCTAGCAACATGAAGACCCACAAAAAGAAATGTAAGGAAGCAAAATAATGCCAGTGTCATGACCAGCCAGAGGCCGGCTGTGCCAAGTGGGTTGGATTTCTGACCTGCCTCTGAGTGCCTTTACTGGCACACTGCTGGGGATTGATGTCTTGAACTGGCTGGGGGATTGTCCGCTGACCTACTTCAGCCAGCGTGACCCCACTGGCTTAGCCTGGATCCGGAGCAGCCCTGCTGATGTCGCCAAGCCTAGGGGAGGGGGCTGTAATCTCCCAGCCAGGAGCACCTGCTGGGAGCTCCCAGCCTGGGAAGGGGAACAGGGGGCTGATGCCAAATGTGTTCTCAGTGATTCTGGTTTTGCAGAAGTGAATCTGACCCCACTACAGAGAATATGCATGAGCAGCAGTGCTGGTCATCTTGCAGTCATCTGGTTGAAAGCCAGTCATTTTAACAGCAGACTCGAGTCACTGCATTGTTGTTCCCTCCTACAAGGGTTAATACGAGGTTCTACTTAAGCATTCTGCATCACAAAGCACTATTTGGGTGCTGTGGTTTACTTTTGCCCAGATATTAGCATTTGTAAATCTGACCCCAGAATTGCAGAGTGTACGACAATGTTACGTTCCTTTGCCTTGAAGAAATGTATGAGGGTAAGTGTTTGCAACTATTTAAAATTGAAGTTACTTATGCAGAATTACAGGTTTACTGATAAAAGATGTGTTTTCTGACTGTCCTAGGCTTTTGGACAGGCCCATACCAACCACAAGAAGGTAGCAGCAGATGGAGAGAGCAGAGAGGAAACCTTGATTCAAGAATCAGCTACCAAAGAAGAATATTACATGAAGAAGGTTATGGAGTTGCAGACAGAATTGAAGCAGATAAGAAATGTCCTTGCCAACACACAGTCTGAAAATGAACGCCTTAATTCTGTTGCACAGGAACTGAAGGAGGTGAGTGAAGATGCACAGGGTGCACTGCAGCTTGGATTTGTTACATTTTCTGGTGCTATGTAACCAAAAAACGGTAAGATTTTTGAGCTGAAAGGTGATTTGACAGACACATGGCTGGATGTTTGGCCATGCTGGTCATGTGGGTACTGCACACCAGTTCCCTCAGTTCCAGAATTGCTGCCTTAAAAAGCAGAGGAACCTGTTTAGGTGAAGCACAGAGACCCTTGGATGTACTTTTTCTGCTTCATTCCCAATACAGATTTTCTTGCTGAAAATATTTGTGGCATAATTTCACTTTTTATCCCTTTTTCCTCCCTTATTCCTGAAGGTGTGGTATTATAACAAAACACTGAAATGCACAAAGAGAGGGATAGTAAAGTTTGTAGTCTTGTGTTTTCTCTTGTGATGGCTTTTACATTTATGTAGATTGCTTAACATAATAGCTTTGACCTTTTATTGTTTTACTATTGAAACCACGTATTTTTAAGGGGATACCATTGCTGAGAAGTTACTTAAAGGGTTTAATTACTTACAAAATCTGTAGCTCAGCAGAAGTCTTTGTGGCACTGGTGCAGAAATGATTGAGAGCTCAAATCATTGCTTAAATTCAGACCAGTAAAACTACAGGCACTATAAGCCACAGATGGATGGATAAAACAGTCAGCAGTTATTATTCCTGAGTTTTCTTGAACCTTCCTTTGAAGCACTGGAGACTAGTCTTGTCTGGTCCTAAGCTAATCAGCTGGCCTCCCCTGCCAGGAAGGAAGGCTATCCAAGAGCCCACATCTGAATCTCAACTTATTCCGTATGGCCTCAGCTGCAAGTGTCTCATGTAATTTTTTAGGACATAGTAACAAATATGTAGATAATATTTGGTGGTAAAATCGATGAGGAAATGTGGGTTACTTCTCTGGAGATGTGGGGATTCACTGGTGCCACTTGTTGGGGTATGACAGAGAAGATTTGTGGTACAAACAGTTGCAAGTAATCAAACAGGCCGGTCAACTTCTCCTTTAACTTTATGGAACAGAGTTGAAATCAAACCTTGTCCTTAGACAGGGAAGCAGTTCTTAGAAAAAAAGACACAACACTTGTCTGTATTTCCCAGCCTTTAAGACTAGCTTAATGGAAAAGCTGCCCACCCCAGAGGTAGCACGGTGTCCGTGAAGGATTCTGGTCAATTCCCAAAGTGCACTGAGCAGCAGATTTCCAGTCTGCTTCCAGTACCACTGCAACTAGAGGTGATTTCTCTTTGCTGATACTGCCCCATTCCAGTCACTTTTAAGGAGACATAAAAATGTGAATTCATGTCATCCCTCAGCTTTCCCTGTGGCCCTGGGTTTGTGCAAAGATAAAGAGACAGCACTTACTCAGGCATGGAATATGGGATATAGCAACTTGTAATTTGCATTGGTGTACCACAGTGTCTGATTGCAGCAATTTTGATTTCTTAGTGTGCTGTGAAGCTGTGCTCACTTTGTGGCTAAAAACAAGCAGACAATTTTAAATAGCCTAATCTTTACCTGATATGTGAGAGAATTGTAATTTCAATTTATTAGTCCTAACAGTTGCAGGTGATTCAGTATTTATGTTCAGAACATGCCAGATTCAAGTCTTGGCACGTGCTGCAGCTGCAAATATTTTCCTTATCTCAGTGTGCCGTGTGTGCCTGTTGGTACCCATGTGGTTACTCAGTGGACCCTTGCTGCACGCTCTCGAGGGCTGAGACTGTATTTAGTCATCGCTGGCATGCCTGTGTCTGGCCAGGAGTGGAGAGCTCAGGGGCATCTCAGTTTGTAGGCCTGAGGCTGAAGCTTGCTTGGCTGGGCTGCAGGACAGGTGAGATCAGGCAGCAGATCCCGTGTGCCAGCTGAAGTGACAGGCTGCCTCTGTCAGCAGCTAGCAGTGGTTTTGAATTAGAACAGTGGAAAACCACCCCATCGCATCATGGGCACAGCTACAAAAATACCATTTTTCTAGGCAACTGTATTCCCTGCTTGCCAATATCTGAAGCTAATTCTGTGAATGTTTTAGAACATACTTTTCACTTTGTATGAATTAAGTGTTTGAAGATAGGGCTTGAAGGAAAATAATACTGGAAAACATACAAGCTAGTACAGTGAGCCATTCCTCTAGCTGTATATATGTTCCAGCTCCATTTATTCAAGTGTCTGTATGTATTCGTGAAAGATCCCAAGATCATACTACACTAATATATTGTTTTTTACTTCTTATCTATTTCAAAACAATGGTAACTTTTTCTTTGAAGTCTTTCATTAAGTCCTGCATGAAAGTCTTGGGGCTGAGGGAAGGGAGTATTTTATGTCAACCAGTTTCTATTTTTTTCTACCTGAGATCTTAGATTTCATGAGTTTTAATTCTGTGTCCCTCTCCAAAAGGATTAATTGTATCATATTTTCAGCTTATTACTCTGGTTTTAAAGAAAATGTGTGTTGAAAAGCAGCAGCAAATATATGTCCAAATAAGAACATCTGGAGTCATCTTAATCTGTCATTCTCTTGTGAAAAGGCCCTTCTTGTTAAAGTGGAAACAGATTTGGGCACTGACTTCTGGTCTGGAAAACTTTTGCTGGTTGCTACAGCCAGTGAAACAACACAGGTGTGAAAGCTGCTTTCCCTACTTGTTTCTTGACTTTTTTCTGAGTCAATGATGAGAATTTGTAAGAAAAGCAAGAATACAAAATCTAATTACTGTGTGAATTACTTGGTTTTCTGTAATTTCAGGGGTAAGGGGAAGAGTTTCTGTTTCAATATTATTCAATTAATTAGTGCACATTAAAAATATATAAAAGATATAAAATTTTGGAATTTAATTGTAGTTGACCAGTTGCCATCATTTGGGGGTTTGTTTGTTTTTCCAGGTCAACCAGAATGTGGAGATCCAAAGGGCCCGCCTGCGAGATGATATTAAGGAATATAAATTCCGAGAAGCACGTTTGCTGCAGGACTATACCGAACTTGAAGAGGAAAACATCTGTCTCCAGAAACAAGTGTCTGTCCTGAAGCAAAGTCAGGCAAGTTTTTCAACCAGTGAGCATTGCTTTGGTAGCACCAGCTAATTCCTGTGTTACAGTATGGTTCTGTCTCATTTGAACATCCAGCTACTTTTTTTCTACCTTTGTACTATTTTTGAGACTATAAGCTTTACATTTTAGCACCAACACTTGTCCTTTCTGACTCTATTTATACACAGTCATAATACTTCATTGCTTCTAATTTGACTTCCAAGTCCTTCCATTGCCTTCTTTTTCTCTGATGGAAGAAAAGTCTCTATTGTTCTGCTTTGTTACTTGGTTTAGTCTTTTTGCTACAGTAGTTTTTCAGTGTCACTCAATAATGCTTCCCATCCACGCATCTTCCATCCTTCCCCTTCTACAGTGTCTGGAAATGGGGATGTTTCTGAAACATATGTTTTAATTGCTACTTAATCCTTACCTTCTCTCTCCATTTCTGTGTTCCTCTTCTATTTTAGCTACTTTCATTAAACTTGGAATGCTGTTATAGTTGCTCTATGCTGTCACATCTGTATGACTGGTTGTCTGAAAGGTCACATTTAATTGTGCAGCTCCAGCTATTTCCAGAGTTTTAGAAAATTGCATTCTTGGAACTTCTTAGGAACTTCCCTGAGTTATCATTTGTAGAGCTAATTAGATTAGCTGTGGTCTTTGGCATGGTTCACTTATGTTCATCTATTGGTGTGGGACTTGCTATTTTTATTCTTCAGGTAGCTGTCAGTCCCATTGCATAAATAAAGCTCAATTGGGAAGGTGAAGGACATAGACAATAAAGATGCTGCAAGGAAACAGGTTGGGAGAGCTGGGTGTGTCCAGCCTGAAGAAGAGAAGGCTCAAGGGAGACCTTCCAATACTTAAAGGGGCTCCAAGAAAGCTGGAAAGGGACCTTGGACAAGGGGGAATGGCTTTCCACTGCCACAGGGTAGAGATAGATTAAGTAGAAATTTTTGGCTGCGAGGGTGGAGAGGCCCTAGCACAGGTGGCCCAGAGCAGCTGCAGCTGCCCCATCCCTGGAAATGTTTAAGGCCGGATTGGACAGGGCTTGGAGCACCCTGGTCTAGAGGAAGGTGTTCCTACCCGTGGCAGGGGGAGGAATGAGATGAACTTCAAGGTCCCTCTCTGCCCAAACTGTTCTCTGATTCTACAATTCCATGATAATATTCTTAAAATCAAGGTTCTTTAGAAAACTCAACGTTAATACCATCTGTTGTAGTCAGCACATAGTAAAATCTCTTTAGGATTTGCTGCAGAACTCCTTCAGTGTTCTGAACAAAAGCTGCCCTGCCAAGCTAGAAAAGTGGGATATCGAATATATTTTATTTATATCCAAGTGAAACTCTGTGTTAGTGTTTATTACTTTGGCCCTTGCTGCCCAAAATGGGGTTCCAGGTTGGACCTGTTCTTATCTGCATGTATTTGGTCTAATTATGCCATTTTGGGTGCCCTGACATCCTGTAGTAGAGACAAAAGGGGCTGTTGGGCTCTAGATGCAGGCTGGAAGAGAGAGGGAACTGGTAAAATCAAACCTATGTAGTTGGTTACTTTTGGGTTTTACCTTTTTTTCTCATTCATCATATTCAGAGCAGCAGCTGGGAGTTCCCAGCTCCATGTTTACATTTTAGAATAATGATACTGGAGAATGCTGCTATTCTGGCCTGATCCAAATTTAACCTCAGATGCTATCTCGGTACTTGCTAGTAGTTATTGACTGCTATATTTTTATTCTGGAAACTTTGAAAATAGACTGCTATGTGAAATATTTTATCTCAGTGGAAGTATACAGAAACAAGAGCTGGTTCTTTTCATGGCAGTGGATTATTTAATTTTCTACCTTGTCTTAATCCTACTTGATGAACTTCTAATTATTCTAGTTTTTAATTATTCTAGTTACTGATGTAACTAGAAACAGCTGTCTAGTTTTCCCAGGCAACACTGAATTAACATGCTTGATTCCTGGTTTGGAAGTTGGGTGTGGTTCAGCACTCCCAGGTTGCTCTATGTTGACATCCAAAATGCATTTAGCAACTGGCAAAAAATAAATAATGTGACATGACATATGGTATAAGTTCCTTTCTTTTAGGGTAAGGAAAAATATTCTTTGTTTGCTTCCTCCCTGTGTTCCCCAAATGATTAAAAATGATTAAAACTTTTAAATCGTTGGTATACATAATTTCAGTGCAAGTGAGATTTTTAAAAGTGCAATATTAGAGGTAATAGCATGCCATCAAACTCATCAATGTGTTTCAGACTCTCAAGTGTAGAGTCTGGATTGTAGCCCTTTCAAGATGTGCTGAAATGATGATGAGAGAAATGCTAAAGCATTTTATTTTGAATGCCTAAAAGCAGAGCTTAATCACAATTTTAACCCAGTTGTGTATTCGAATGGCAGTGAAGCAGAGTGTCAAAGTGTACCTTTGTCATGCCAGGTTTTAGAAATACAAAGCTTAACTTTGTAGGAAGACTGGCCAGGGAATGTGTTGATTAAACAAAGGTTGCATGCAGTGCTAGGAAAGACTGTTTTGGGATACTTCTGTGTTGGAACCCAGAAATTACATAAGCCATGTTTACAGTCATAGTGCTAAAACTAGACTCCAGAAATGAAAAAAGTATTCTGTTACTAGAATATTTAAGTGATATCAAGCATTCAAAAGCAAAATGACTTGGTGCCTTGCAGGCAGACATTTTCATTAGAGGTTTTTCCCCCTATTTGTATATCTCCAGGTGGAGTTTGAAGGCTTGAAACATGAAATCAAAAGGCTGGAAGAGGAAACCGAGTTTCTCAATAGCCAGCTGGAAGATGCCATCCGACTGAAGGAGATCTCTGAGCGCCAGCTTGAGGAGGCCCTGGAGACACTGAAGACAGAGAGGGAGCAGAAGAACAACCTTCGGAAGGAGCTGTCTCACTACATGAACATCAATGATTCCATGTACAACAGCCACTTAAACATCTCTTTGGATGGGCTGAAGTTCAGCGATGAAGCCACAGAGCCCAATAATGATGAAATCATGAATGGATTTGAACAAAACTGCCTCAGCAAACTCAGTAACGGCAAGAACAGTACTTCAACACCTAAGAAAAATGAAAGCTTCCCTCCAGCTCCAAGTCTTGTTTCAGATCTTCTGAGTGAATTAAACATTTCTGAAATCCAGAAGCTGAAACAGCAGCTTGTGCAGGTAAATGGGTTTCCTAAACAGTTGTGCACTCCGAAATAGCTCCTAAAGTTTGTTTGGGATGTAATTTCATTCTTTTCAGCATCTCATGTGGTACTGTTTATACTGTATTTTTAAAGGCTTCAATTGATTTAGAATTTGACTCTGTTGAGTGTTAGTCAGTGAAAAACCACAGCTTTTTTCTTTTCCTTTCTTTTATTTTGGTGCAGTGGAATTGGCAGTCATGTCCTTTCCTTGGTGGAAAGTTCTAATGCATCTCCTGTGTAATACTTGCTGTGCAATGCTTCGTTATATCATTAGCAAGAACAATAGTGGTTTGTTTCAAAATTGAAAGCTACTCCAATCACCTTCATCAAAAGTAGTTTTGTACTTATATTTTCTGTAATTAGTTCAAAGAGCATGAAGTCTTAATCAGCACCAAGTATTTCTGTGCTATATTTGTGCAATTAAGAGAGTTTAGAACAAGGTGCACATTTCTGTTTCCCACTAGTACTTTGTCAAGTGTATTTTATATTATCTTCTGTAAGAAAAAGCTCTTGTGCAAAAAACTCTCCGAATTTTTTAAAATGCGACATTTAGGAGGGAAACTTGAAAAAGTTTTGGTATTTCTGAGTCTTTCGTGAAGTTCCAAACTTTCACCATAGAGTAGCCGTGTATTTTCTAGAATTTACTTGATAATTTAGAAGATATCAATAAACTTGCTGTTATCTGAAAGGAAGTTTTCACAATGAGACCATCAGCTGGGAAATTAATGTGTAAAAATGTGCATTTTGAAGAAGAGATACGAAAGAATTGGCAATGAACACTGTACTTGAGATAATTTTAGAATACATTGTTGAGCCTTTCCCATAATGTGCAAGTGATTGGATTTCTGTAACCATATGGACCATTGGCTAAGCTTTTGTATCTTAGAGTTAAAACCATTTCAGTTATACAGTTCCCTTAACATGGATATCTGTGTTCCTGCATTTCAGATGGAAAGAGAAAAGGTTAACTTGTTAACAACACTGCAGGAATCTCAGAAGCAGCTGGAAAATACACGGGGGGCCCTCTCAGAGCAGCATGAGAAAATTGGCAGGCTCACCGAAAATTTGAATGCCATGAAGAAGCTCCAGGCCAGTAAGGAGCGTCAGTCTGCCCTTGACAACGAGAAGGACCGAGATAGCCATGAAGACGGAGACTATTACGAGGTTGACATCAATGGGCCGGAGATCCTGGAGTGCAAGTACAAAGTGGCTGTGGCAGAAATTACTGACCTGAAAGAAGAGCTCAAAAGTTTGAAGGCAAAATACAAAGAATGTGAGTCTAAGTATGAGGAAGAGAAGAGTAGATACGAGACTGAGAGCCAAACTCTCACTGAAAAGATCACCTCACTGGAAAAGTCTAGTCGGCATGATAGAGAACAGATGGCCAGGCTGGAGAAGGAGCTGAAGAAAGTCAGTGATGTTGCTGGAGAAACACAGGGCAGCCTCAGTGTGGCCCAAGATGAACTAGTCACCTTCAGTGAAGAGCTGGCCAATTTATACCACCATGTGTGCATGTGCAACAACGAAACTCCAAACAGAGTGATGCTGGACTACTACAAGGAAGGCAAAGGTGGACGCAGTAGTCCAGAGGCCAGGGGAAGAAGGTCTCCCATTCTTCTTTCTAAAGGGCTGTTAACTATTGAGCTGGGAAAGGCAGAGAATGGAAGTGGTGACAGCAGCCCATCCCCGGTGTCATCTCTGCCATCCCCTGTGTCAGATCCTCGGAGGGAACCGATGAACATTTACAACTTGATTGCCATAATTCGGGATCAGATCAAACACCTGCAGGCTGCTGTGGACAGAACAACCGAGCTCTCCAGGCAGCGTGTTGCTACTCAAGAACTTGGGCCTGTGGTGGACAAAGACAAGGAAGCTCTCATGGAAGAAATCCTGAAGCTGAAGTCCTTGCTGAGTACCAAGAGGGAACAGATAGCAACTCTAAGAACTGTGCTGAAAGCCAACAAACAGGTAGACCAGGTCTTAGAGGTTCGAAGGTTACAATGTCAGGGAATTAGGTCTTAAGCACAAGAGAATTTATCTTTGAGGTCATTCTGCCATTCCTTCAGCTTTGTGGGGCTTTCGTTGCTAGTATTTGGCTAGTCTGAGGCTGAAGCTGGCTGTTCCATTAGAGGCACCCAGCTGTCCCACTTAAAGATGAGCACTGGGGCTGTAACTGACTTCAGCTTATCACATACTCCTGAGACTTTATTAAGGTTCAGATAGCTTCAATCTACTGTGTGTCTGAATTAGATAAGGTTATATTTAATGTAGGACATGTAAAATGAAGAGGTAATCTTATTTTCTACTTGAAAGAATTCTATAGTTACCCTTAAATTTAAGTATTGTTCTCTCTCAAACTGCAAAATAAAAGAGAGCCTTCCAAGATGAGAATGTGATATAAGAATGTGGTCAAAATATCAGAGGTGAAAGGTAGAATTAGTCTTTGGGGATTGGACATTCAACAACATTAGCAGTGCAGTAGATGAAAATAACTGCCATTGAAGTACCACATGATATTGTTTCATCATCTTCTCTATGGTTAAATTGAAATTGTCTTTTAAGAAGTATAGTGTTGTTTAAGAATTAAATAAGCACATTAAGTTTGCTTTTGCACATTTTAATAAAGGTGTCCCAAATGTAAGATAAGTAAAACGCTATAATGGTTAGAGAACTCTGCTAGTTATTGACAAATGCATTTAGGTATTGAGATACTAAGGTAGATAGTTTTGTTCCTTTTTGTTGGTAGTAGATAGGTTTCACTACATCTGTATTCTGTAACTTCCTTGATGCTGCTGCGTGGTTAATGGGAGTAGGAGACAGCTCTTCCCAGTGTTCAGAAATGAAATTTTATTTTATCTGTACAAGATAAGTTGACCACAAGTTTAACATTCCAGTACAAAGTAAATGTTTCATTATGTGAATAGTGATTAAAAGTCTTTTAGCCAGCCATTTGATGAAGAGTTTCATTAAATGTTATGTTCTGTTCTCCCTGGTAACCAACAGACTGCAGAAGTAGCCCTTGCCAACTTAAAAAGCAAGTATGAGAATGAGAAAGCGATGGTTACGGAGACTATGATGAAGCTGCGAAATGAGCTGAAGGCTTTGAAAGAAGATGCTGCCACCTTCTCTTCCCTGAGAGCTATGTTTGCTACAAGGTAAAGACTATAGGGAGCTCTGCAAAATTTACTTCCTTGCTTGTGTGGGGAGGAGTTGAACATCCTTCCCATCCACCCTGCAGAGAGTGGAGCGGTAGGTGCTTTTCCCAAGTTCACTGCTTGCAATGTGTGTGTCTGTGATCACTCATATTGATGAGGAACATGCATGAATATAGTGTGCTGCTACAAAACATAAAGCTGTTGTGGCAGTATTTATTCAGGTTGGCTGGGAGATTACCTTTTATCCCTGGTTCGTGAATCCATTAGCCCTGAGAAGGAGTGACATGTAACAATACAAAAGGAGCATTTATTGTACACTGAAGATGGGACTCTGCTTTACCTTGATGATCTAGAAAAAGGTAAAGCTGTTGCAAACATCTTGGTATTCTTAGGTTGTCCATCCTGCAGTTGACATCTGTCATTTCATTGACCTGTGTCAGCTGATTTGATTGCTTTGTCTTTGGAATTTGCTTCTGCTTCTTAGTTGTGCTTTGTGGTGTTAACAGACATAAAACCCTGCTGACACATAGAATCACTGAATCATCAAGTTTGGAAGAGATCTTTGAGGTCACCAAGTCCAGCTGTCAACCCAGCACTGCCACTTAACTTCTAACCCACATCATCCAGCACTGGATTCAGGTGCTTTTTGAACACCTCCAGGGACCTGGGCAACCTATTCCAGTACCTGGCCACCTGAAGAGTGAAACCTGAATCTCCTCTGTCTCAGCTCAAGGCCATGTCCTGTGATCCTCTCACTGCAGGCACAGCAGAATAAACTGGCCCCACCTCACTACCACCTTTCAGGCAGTTGTAGAGAGCGATGAGATCCCCCCTGAGCCTCCTCTTGTCAAGTCTAAATAAAACCAGCTCCCTTGGCTGTTCCTCATTAATGCTCAGAAGAGCCAGACACAGAAGATGTGACTTTGAGCATTTCCAGAAAGGGATTCCTAGATGGGAATAACAGCATTTACCTCCTATTCCTGGTGCTAGATCTAGAGTTGGTGAATAGTACCTAGAGACAAAAACAGTCTGGGCTTCCAGCATCCGTGTGAAAGCAAGGAGATGTCCAGACAGAACAAAGGCATTTCAGTATCCAATAGACATGCTACAAAACCCCATAAATGATGTTGTGCACACACTCACATTTATAGCACTGAGGTGTCTAGACTCTGTCTGAGAACTGAAATGCAATGCTGCATCTGTTAAGATTCAACCTTGGTGTAGGTGCCTCTTCTAGATAGGCCCCCTGGGTTGTAGCAGTCTTCTCCTGGGGATTTGTTGATGTGTCTATGTCCACACCACCTTCCCACGTTCCTGATGCTCTGCTTGAACACTGCTGCTAAGGAGAGTGAACCACAGGATGCATTCCTGTGAAATAATAATGGTGCAGGGAGCTCCTCACAGAACACTGAGCCAGCTCTTGTTTGGCAGTTTGTCTGCCCTTTGGTTTTAATCAAAGTGAAAAGTGAGTTACTTTAGGATATGGGAGATTACTGCAGCAGCAATTACTTGTCTCCATGGTGTTTTAGATTGACAAGTCCTGGTTTTGTTTGACAATTCATAGAAAGTGTCAGTGCCTGTATGCTGTAAAAAGTAAAGCATATACACAGCTTGAGTGATGTGGGGTGGAGAGAGCTGAAGAGCTTGGAATTAGATGCTGGGGTAAGGGAAGGGTGGAGAGAAGGCATTAAAAATCTGTCTTTAGTATTAATTTCTAACATTAAGATTGAGTTAGAAACAGTAGGTGGCTGATCTCTTACAGCTGAATGCAGTCAGTGCATGTCACTTACATGTCATTTTAACTGTGTCTCTGCTAATACATTTCCCAGTTTTTAATAAAGCTGAGAAATTGTGATTTTAATCCTGCATATTTGAATTTCCTTAGTGGGTTGACAATTTAATCTCTCCAGGCAGAAGTACTTGATGCTTCTCTCTAAAGCCTTCTTCAGTCACTGTTGAGTCACCTGTCTTGTTTCTGTGGAAGTCGTCACATGGTCTTCATTGATTGCAGGGGAGAGGGGAAAAATATGGATATGGCTAGGTGCGTTTGGTTACATCGCTTTTTCTTTCTTTATTTTTTTTTCTGGAACAGAGTTTGAGTCACTAGAAAATTTACTTATATTTACATATATATTTACTTATATATGGTACTAAAACTATGCTGACCTTTACATAAATTGGTCTGTAGAACTAAGGCTAAACCACTGTTTGTGGGAAGCAGTGGTATGCAGCTTTGGAAAATGTCAAGTTAGGTTTTAAAATAATTTGGCTTCAGAGAGTTTTAGAAGATTTAGGTTTTATTTCTCATCATTATATTTAACACTCAGGATGTTTATTTTCTCTGTGTAGATATTTGTATATAGCTGGTGTTGTTTTAAAAAATCTAGTTGATGTTTCCTTAAGCTTCTTTTTTTGTTGTTGTTAATTACCCGTAGTAAGAAAATGGGCAGCATCAAAGCCTTGTGTTCACTCTACTTAAAGCTGTAAATGTGTGAAAGTACAACATGCTTACACTAATTTCATATTCTTCCTAAAAGTGTGAAAGCTAAATTATTTTCATTTAAAGGTGGTTTTAAAAGAAAGACATCTTCTATTCTGATTTTATTGAATATGTAGCTGGGAAATAGCCTAGCACATGACAAATGGAATTGTAAAAAGGAAGGAGCCTTTATTGTTCTGTCAAACAAAGCAGTAAAAATATACAAAGCACAAAGATATGCCACCATAGCTGCTGCTGCCAGCTATAAAGCAGGTCCAGATCCTGTGTCATCCTGGATGGTTAGGGGGGCAACATTGCTGGGGTTTGGTTTTTTGAGAAAATTAAACTAAGAGTCAGTGAGCGGCATGAAGGAAGAAAGTGAGGCTGATCCCAGTCCACCTTGGCGTGCAGCATCTAAAGCCACTGCTAGGAAACTTCTCACCCCTTTGTTCCAGTAAATGATTGCTGTGCTTTGTAAAATGTGTTGTTCCTTGACCCGGGACAGCCGTGTTTGCACCAGGATAAGGTTTGAGTCTGAGGCTATATGATTCCTTTTCGATTAAAGAGTCAGGAAAGCAGGTTTGGGATGCAGGATGGTGTGTAGGCAAAGTAGTTAACACTCCTGCCTCTCCCCAGTCATCTCTTCTATAGGAGGAAACAGTCACTCAGGTACAGTTAAAACCTGCAGATGCATATATGCTACTGACAGCACTTCCCTTTTGTGGGAAGAAAGGAAAAACTCCCTGAATAGAGTTCTATGAAAAACAAAAAACCAAACAACCAGTTGAAATAGTGAGTACCTTGTAATTTCTAAGGACAGTCAGTTGATGTTGTAAACTTTTGAGCTAACGGGAAGCTCTACGAGATAATGACTTGCTACAATAATCTTCTGGAGTCAAACTCCTGGCTTTAACTACAGCTTGGCTCACATGGGAAAGACTTCACTGCTTTCTAGACTATGCCAGGCACCTGTGTCACCAGTCAGCCATTGGCTTTGCACTGGCTGTGCTTGGTTAAGAAGCAGGAGTGATACCAGAACATAAGTAGGATGGTGTGGGACGTCCCTGCTCTGCTTTACTGCAATGGTTTTGTTTTCTCTTCCTCATCTCTTTTTGTTCCAAATGGGGTGGAGGTGAAGAGATATGCCCCCTTTGCTTTGGCTGGCCTGGATTAACACTTCTCTGTTGCATGTCAAATCAAGGCAGCAGCAATCTTGATGCTGTTTCACTGAGCTGAAAGTTTTGGGGCTACATTAACTTTATGTTCTGTACAAAAACATGGGTATATTTTGATTCACAAGAAAGAAGCTGGAAAAGGGTGGGGGAAACCTCCACATATTTTTATGTTGCCCAAATCTTTTGGGAGGGTAATACTGAGCATGAAAGAAGGGGAACAGGGACAGGTCACTCCAGTGCCAGATCATATTTTGCTGAAGCAATCACATTCCATTCCTCAAGAAATTGGTGATGCTATTCTGGAGATCCCCCTGGTTTGCAGTAATGGAGCTTGGAAGGAATCAGGTTTGAGGTGTACACAGAAAAGAAAGCAGAAAGGTCACTTCTGATATAACCAGACCTTGCTTTTCACCTCAGATGTCATGAGTGTGTTTGAACACACCCCACAGCCTCTCTGACCTCCCAGAAATCTTTAGTCTTTGTCTTGCTTCCACCCCCAGGGGAAGAAATCATGTCTCTGACACTCTGGAGCAGCAGGGCACAGGGTCAGTAGGAAGCTGGGAGCAGTTCAGTTTTGTGATCACTCCCTCCTTCTGGAGCTGGTGACAGCTTCACTCAGAGAGGAGAACTCTTATGCTCTCAAGATTACTTTAGTCTTTTCAGACTTCCCAGGGCTGTTTCCATTTCAGTTCGTCTCTTGAGCTGAAATGGGTTAATGGGGCAAGACCTGGCCCTGAGTCTGGCTTCCACTCCCTGGAGTGTAGCAGTTGGTGTAGGTCCATCTAACCACGCTGAGAAGGGCAGATGCTGGTGTTCCAACAAGTTTTAAGCTTTCTGGGTTTGTTTTTTTTAAAGAAAGACCCCTCACATACTGGTTTTTCCTGGGCTGCAGTGTGGGAGAGGCTGTGAGGAACTCCAGAGCAGGATGCCCAGAGATGCGGGGGGACAGATTCCTGGGGGGGAGGGGGGGGCCCAAACACACCCAAACTTCCTGGTCTGTAAAGCTGCAGCACAGTTATAGTTCATGCAGTTTTATATTTATATTTCTGAGTTTCTGTTTAATCTCTGTATGTATTCAAAAATAAAAATTTGCTTTTTTCTTTTCCCTATTTCTATTCCCAAGCAAATATAATTAGGAATATAGTCCTAATCCTGCTATTTAAAGTCAGGGAGAGTAGAATTTGAGGCTTGATAGTATAAGCACAGCTGATGAATCTGCATATCAATGCCGTTTTGTTTTGTGGTTGGTTTTTTCCCAGTCTGCTTTATATTACCTAATGATAAATGTCCCTTAAAGTCAAGGGCTTTTCAGTTTCAAAATTTAAAGGAACTTCTCTGCTGATATTTTTGCTTTTGTGAAGAAGCTGTATTTTGCAGTTGGCAATTTCAGCTGGTACCTATGAATATTTACTTCTCTATCCATATGCATAAATGTTGTCTCTGTGCAGTAAATATGCACCTACATATAGACTTTAATTTTTTAAGTTGTTCATGGTGCAAGTTAAGCAGCGTCCAGGCTCAGTGACAATGACTGTAGATGGAACAACTTGAGGCATTCATACAACTTTACCACAGCCTTCCCACTAACTCAGTTCCTTTAATTGTTTTAAATTTGATTTGGTGGTGAGAACAGTTAAATAAAGGTCACTTGCTATTGAGAAGACAACCACTATTTATAGCATAATTGGAGTGGGTTAAAGTAGAATTCTGAAAGATGGTGGTTTTTAATAGTGCTGTTCGGTCACCACTGGAGATTTGTTACTTGGACTTTGTGTAAAGTAACAAACGGCACAATTCAGGTGGCCATTTCACAATGCTGCTGTTGCTGCCCTCAGACCCATTCCAGCCCAAAGCTTAGAACCACTGTGATCCTCTGTAGGCAGAGGCAAAAGTAGTATGACTGCATGGGGTGTCTACTTGCCATGGGAGGACATCTCACTGACATTAGACATGAGTACAGTTACATCAGGCTCCATACTTCTGCTCTTTAAGGAGGCTGTTAATGATACACCATCTTAAAAGGCACAAACATAAGCACTGAGTATGGGTTTTTAAGAACCCCAATGAGAAGTAGTTGTGGTTTTTCTACAAGTTTAGTTGAAGTTCATGTTTAAGAGTGTGTGTGAAGCAGCTGCAAGCTATCATTCCTGTATAGGCTGGACACAAGGGCTTGTTTTGGAAGGTGGTTATAACAGAACCAGGATTGCTAAAGATTGATGTATTTCATTGCAGATGTGATGAATATGTCACACAGCTGGATGAAATGCAGCGGCAACTTGCAGCAGCTGAAGATGAGAAGAAGACTCTGAACTCCTTGCTTCGGATGGCTATCCAACAGAAACTGGCCTTGACCCAGCGCCTGGAACATTTGGAACTGGACCACGAGCAGTCCAAAAGGGTGCGCACAAAGTCTGCCTCCAAAGCCAAGGGCAGTAACCCCAGTGTAAGTCACGTTCGGTCCTGTGGAGACAGGTCTGAAGGATCTGTCTTGAACAACCAGGTGTTTTATAGTGAGAAATACAAAATCTATTGTGACTAGGACATGTCTAGAAAAACCAGATTCTGCATCTTATTTTATGCTGTAACTGTCAGCGTAAATCCCCACTATCTAATGTCACAGTGAGTTGACTTGTACTAGTATGTTGTTGATCCAAGTAATACAGACTGTATTACAGTGGTCTTAACTGTAACTAATGCATAAGTATGGGGATGCTATTAACAAGTTAATAGTGGAAAGCAATTAGCTTTTTCCACAATTGACATGTCTGGGGTTGGCTGTTTATGGTAAGTGTTAAGAGTACACCTGATAAGATTATATATCTGGTGTTACTTACTGTAGCTTGTATAGCACAAATGTGATCCTTTCTCCAGGGTTGCAGCATACTTCAATAAATGCTTTCATAGGCAGAAACAAACAGAAAACCTTCCTTGTTACTGTGGCTTAAGTGGTGAAAAGCAAAGGTTAAAATTAGGGCTGTGTCTTGGGAATCCAAAGCGTTTGGAAACTGGAGTCAAACTTAATTTGCCTGTTGCAGCAGATGTTAAATACTTGCTGTTGTATCACCACTAATGAAAGTCCTGAAGCTTTTATAGACTATAAAAGCTAGAAGAAAACTTGGTACATTATCTGCACTCTACGTCCTTCTCTTCAGAGGGATAATCAGAAGAAGCTTGCACATTTATATTAAAAATATGCAATGTTAACTCAATCTGATACAAAATTTAAAATGTTAAGAATTGGGATTCTACATGGTAAATAGTTTCTCTTTAAGAAGTTATGTCCTGAAAGGATCTGTGTGGTCTTTTGTTGCTCCTTGCAAGCATAACACTTTGGAAAGAACCTGTCTGAGATATCCCGTACGGGAAAGAACCTGTAGCCACACAATATGTATGTGTAGAATTAATGTGACTATGGTCTAGCATTGTTGGTCACAAACAGTTTTTCTCAGCTCTCAGTATTAACCTAAATAGGCAGCATTTCAGAGCTCTTAGAATTTTTTTAAGTACATGGAAGATACGGCATTCCATATGCAAGCCATGTGTTTCACAGGGCTCTACGTTAGAGGCACAGGAAATTGATCCAGATCATCCTGCTAATAATGATTTATGAAGTAGCTTAGTGCACATACTAATCTTTAAAAATAAATAAACCTTTGTCTGATACTGAACTTTTAAGGGGCCTTTTTACCCACTTAATTATAATAAGTTTGATAGTATAAAAGTGTACTTTATAATTGGTGCCTACATAAGAGAAAAATTGAAAATGTTGCTTCTAAAATTGTGGAAAATTTGTGGAGCACTGAAAGGCATAGTTCTTTGTTTAACCTGGAGTTTGAAGTGCCTAGCCTCAGACTTTATTTTAATGTAAAGCCCTGTTGGTTTTGTACTCTTTCAAATACTTTTATATGCCTGTAGTGTTACTAAAAGAAATGCAAGCCTGTGCTGGTGAGTGCTTGATAGTGTGGTTCCCAAAGCCATTCTAACCTTGTGCTGTGGTTGTGCTCCCCTGCCCATTCCTGTTGATGCTCACAGCTTGCTCCATGCGCATGCAGGAGGTACCCTGGTGCTCACAGAACCTGATAAGAGCATGGCTGGTTTTCCTACTGAGGAGAAACTGTGGGAGATTTTGGCTTCTTAGATATTTTTAGACATGTTGTGAGGAAGTCTTCTAAATTAATATAGTGAGATTTGAAACAAATGGAACTTTGCTACAAAGCTAGGAACCATGGAAATGCTGCAGCCCAGACCCAGAATTGCATTTATTGATCTTTAGAGGAAGAAAAAAAACCTCGAGTGATTCAATTCTAATACATTTCTAAAACATGACTGCTTAGGGTTTTAAACAAATTTCAATTCTGGTTTTAGAAACTAGGCCCTGTGCGTCTGTTATTACTTCTTTTAGAAAATACTGAATTATCCTGAATTTGAGCTTTAATATTGCTAAATAGCAGGCTTGATATTTTAGAAGAGACATCTTTTATAATTTTCAATCCTGCTTTTCTTTTTGCTGCACAATCTTCCAAAAGGCCTTTATTCTTCTCATTCCTACATTAAGTACAATTTAAATATATGTGGTGAAAGCAGGCCTTTGAATGCTAACTTTCTCTGCTCTAATAGACTCGGTAACAATTCTGCTTCCACCTTAGTAGGGATCTTTAACACAGTTTTCACTGCTTCCATGTCTCTAGTGACAGTACTTCTGTGAAATACTGATGGCAAAAAGGTAAGCTGGAGAAACTAATTGGATGCATTGTTAGGTTTCTTTTCAAATTAGTTGGATTTTTCTGTAACAATTTTGGTGTTACCAGACAGTGACTATTGCTTTCAGGCTTGGCCCATTCTTTCAGCTCCAAGTACAAGCAATTTTGCTATTAGCCCGATAGCCTTAGTGATCATTTCCAATTTCAGTCATTTCTGCAAATATTTAAAAAACCCGAAGAACCAGCCTGACTGCTGTTTGAGTCAATTACCAGTATGGTTTATCCTGTCAGAAAAAGACCTGAGCAATGGTGTAAAGTGACTTGATCCTGCTGTTTGTATTTTTAGATAATATTTAAGACTGAGTCTTTTAATTCTTGATTAACAATTTCTTGAGATGTTCATTTGCTGTAAGGCTTTCATATCAGTCTCAAAGGGTTGGGGTAAAGCATGGAAAATTCCTTAAGCCATCACCTACCTCTGTAAGCAGGCTCTTCTGAATTACTCTCTGCATAGGCCTGCATGATACACTGACCTGCATGTTTCTGGGGAACCTAAAGCTTCACTGAAACATTTCTTGCACACTCACTGCTTTTAACTTATGCTTGAAGAGCAAAGCTTTATTCAGTACTTGTAAGAATCCTTCTTTCTGCAAAGCTATTGCTTCCAGGCTGAGCCCACAAAGCCTTGTTCACCCAGTGGGAAGGCATCTGCAAGCTGGAGTGGCTGCTGTTCCCCCAAGCCAGCTAACAGACCCTCAGCCAACTAACCTGCCTGTGCAGCACGTGAATGGGGTTAAGTTGTCAGTTGATTTAGAAATAAACACTGATTTTTTTTTTTTCCTAATGATATTTTATTTTTCCATTTTTCAGCTGTAGAGTAGTCCCCGGAGAAGGCCTTTCCAACAGTGCAACAGCATTTCTTAGCCCTCCTCACTGTGGTTCAAAGTGGTGGCCCATTGCACACAGAATGGAAACCACTGACCCCATCCTAACTTTTGAAAACATCTTTTCCTATATACTACCTGAAACCTTCCCTTACTGCCTGAAGCTATAAAACGAACAAGCTTTACCTATAAATGCTGCTGCAGTAAGAAACCTTACAAGTGCTGAAGAAACCTACTTCAAATGTAATGCTCACCATATTAGTCTATGCCCATTAGTCTGTCACCATTATAGTCTGTGCTCTCCTAGAAATGTTGGATGGGGGAATTTACTTCATTGCAGATGGTCATTTTTTACCTGTTTGTTAAACCTGTGCACTTTTGATATTTTTCTTTAGCTTCTTTAATTCCTTATGTAGAAGAGTTTATATAAATGCAGTGATTTGTGCTCATAGTCTCTCTCCAATTTGAAACTTGTGACTTATGAATTATATATCAGCATGTGGCAGAGATTTGGGGGGGGCTCTAGATTGTGATTAGAAAAGAGTTTCAACAAAAAGCAGGAGCTCTGCTAAACTATGTGCTGTGCTTCAGCATTTTTTTTATTAAAATGTTATGCTTTATATGTTTAAATTACTGATTTTTTTTAACTGCCATGTTCATTAAGAAATCCAGGGTATTCAAATTCTGGGGTTTTTTTCATATTGTATTATTATTCTTAGGAATAGTTCAATGTAACAAGAAGAAAACTTGACTTTGCTCTGGTTAAAACAGTAATAGGCACTTGAAAAATATTAAATAAGTAGTATTACATATAAATTCCAGAATTCCTGGGTTTTAGGAAGTTGAAGTATTATCGATTAACAGAATTTTATACAACTATACCAGTTAAATTCCAAATTGGAATTGTTTTGTTACTTTTTCATTTTATTGTGCCAAATTATGGTACATTTAGAAAGAAAAATTCTAAAGTGGTCAGTGATAGGGTGTTATCTGTCAGCGCCTTTCTGTCACTCATTATTGCCAGTAGTGCCTTTGATCATTTGAAGGGAGACTCTTAGAGTAGCATAGACTAAGTGCTGTCACTTAGGAGGAATGGAATGGCTGGTTTGGAATTTGTTAAAGATGTGGAGCAATAAGTGCAAAGTGAACTCCCATTTCGCACATTTTTAATGGTAGGCTTACTATAGAGTTTATATATTCAAGGAATTGTAAAAAATTCTGTTAGTCAATGATATTTCATCATGCAAATCCTTGCAAATTCAGGGGTATAGGGGGGAAAAAAGTCAAAACCACAAACCTGAACAAACCCGACTACACTTTCGGAACCAAGTGGACTCGTGTTGAACAGATGAGCAGTGTATGACCACATTTATGGTATTAGTCCGGGAAGGCGTCGGGAATGTTGCTGTCTGTGGGCGGTGGCGGGGCAGGAGCCACAGCGCTGTGTGCAGATGTGAACCGCAGCACATCAGGATCTCCTTTGCATGTTGTATCTAATTGTGATTTCAGCAAACAGAAACAGAGAAGCGTATCAACAAGCCATGCCAGGTTCTCAATGGCTTGGTGAGCCTCGTGTGGATGATTAAATTGGTACTTGCCGGAGGGGAGCCTTCCCACTTCTCAAAAAAAGTACAAATTCAACTAATATTGACAGTGCAGAAAAGATTTCTGTTTGCTGGAAAAAGCATTATTATTCCTAGATGTGGGGACTTTTATTTCCATATTCTGTTACACTATTGATTCATAAGAAATATTGTTGCATTTAAAACTACTACATTTGTATGTGGGTATTTATTTGAAATGATGTCAAAGTACTGTATTATGTTCTATGTGCATTACCTTTTAGCGGTGGGTTGGTCTCCATTTAACGTCCTGTGCATGTATTCTTGCCAAGTAACCTTTACACAGATCCAAAAAACAAAAAAGATAAATTCTTAAAAGAATAACTGTGTGTTAATTGGATAACCTTAGGAAGTGGGGTGGAAGTCAAAACACTGCTTCCCGATTAATAAAACAGTTTTTAATCTAGGAAAGAAATGTGCCTGCGTAAAGGTAGTCACATTGGCAGGAGCAATAAAAGACAAAAGGAATTGTGTGTTCTGCCTGTTGGTTTTGTGGTTTAAGAAGGTGCTGGTTTAAATCATCTGCTGAAGGGATTTTCAGCCGGGGCCCAAATAAATACTGATTTTTATCTGAAAGAAACTGAATACATCACATGAAGTTTTCTGCAGAACTAGAAAATTAATTATTTGTGCTCACATTCAGGGAGCACCATCTTCTCCTATTCTGTGTCATCTTCATGGATTAGTTTTGGCCTGGATCAGACCGGTTTCATGTGTGTCACTGAATAGCCTTATAAACACTTGTACTACTGGTACAGAGAAAGTAAGAGTAGGATTAAGGCTGTGGTGCCAAGTCATCCTGAAATTGCATCTTAATTTCTCATATACTCTCCAAAATACTCACATACTCTTAGGGCTCCTAGAGCCTAGCCCTGAACACTTCCCTGGAAGTATCTCCTGGCCTGGCAGTGTTCCCTGAGAACCCTGGTCTAGTGGGAGATGTACGTGCTCATGGCAGCAGGGTGGAACAAGATGGTCTTTGAAGTCCCTTCCAGCCTGTCAGGGATTCTGTGAAAATGCATTAAGTTGCTGTTTGTCCAGTAAAATTAGCAAACAAACTCACAAAAAGCCCATGAAGGAGAATGCCAAAACTCTCAGGGCAAGGCTGAAGTTTGCCCCATCAATACAAAGATGTTCCTGGATCAATGACTTCATATTGTCTCCTAGAAACATTAAATATGGTTTTATGTTCTAGTTTAACAACTTTTGTGTCCCCAGGTGGGATTCTCAGAAGCATTCTGCTGCTTGTTTCTCTTACTTGGCAGGAGTCAGCTGCCTGACACCGGTGCCTCAACATAATTTATAGCTGGAGTGCAAGATGCCAGTTTTTCCTTGGGCATTGAAAACACTTGCTCAGGGGTATGCAGTGAACTAGCAGAGCATGCGTGCTGGGATACTTGCCCTGCTTGTAGAGATCTGCATTTTCTGTAACAGGAGCTTTACCTGCAGGATGATCTACAGAAGAAACATGTAAATCCATCTGCATGCATGTGAGAGCTGACCTGTGAAACAGTAAAACTGGGTCATTCAAGAATGCTTTAGTAAGAAAGAAAATGAGAAAACAGTCAAAGGAGAGTATTTACATTAAAAGCTTGTCTAGTGAATGGCTATTGATTAAAACATTAATTTCTTTGACTCTTTTCTGTGTAGAAGAATCCCCTCCCTAAGCCCTGGAGGAAATGTTGCCTCTGCAGAGATGGAGGGTGGGTTCAGCATTCCAGCTGCAGATGTGGTTGGAATTAACTCTCTGGGAGAGGAATCTGCCAGCAACTGTCACACTCCTGCTTGCTGTGGAGTTAGTAATTCAGCAGTGATCCTTTGTTTCTTGCAATGAGGCTTGAAAGCAAATTGCTCACTTCCAGAAAGAGGAACGGGTCAGATTTCTGGATGTACTGAGATGCCTAAGGATGAGACTTGTGGGATGAAGGCAATCAAAATTAAGACAGAGGTGCTTTTTGGAGATGCCACTAGATAACATGGTAAAATTCAGCCAAACAAATATTTACGGTAGTTAGAGTTTCCAAAATATATTCACATTCTTGTGATTTTTAAAGGCTGATGTAGTAGATGGACCTACAGGATGAGGAAAAGGTATTTTTGCATCTTCAAGAACTTTGAAGAAACAATTAAAAACTATAAAGATCACCTATGGGAGCTCATAACCAAGCAAAGCAGCTAGTTAATGATTATTCTGAGTTTATTCTTATTTTTGAAGGTTATTTTGAATGTTTATCTATGAAAGTTTCAATCAAACATTCATTAGTCGTTGTTGGGAAAGTCACTCATATTCAAACTACTCAAAAGATAGCTTCATCTGTCCTTTCCCAGGAAGGGAGGGGAAGATGCCGCTTCCCAGTGGAAATGCAAATTTCCTCAAGAAGGAGCTATCACAGCTTGTGGGAGGGGAATGTTTTTCCTCATCCTTACTGGTATCTCAAAGGTAATATGAGAGCTGATCTGCCCTTTACCCAGCCCTGTCCTTTTGGGACGTGCTGCTCCTGAAGGAAGCCATCAGTTTTGATAGTTATCAAGTGAAGGGGTTGGAAAATGTCTTAGGTCCAGCAACTGTTTAGAAAACAAAAAACCCATGAAAGCCAGCTAACAGGCTGGATCTGGTTCTAGATGTTAGAGTACTTTTGAAGCAAAGGTAATACACTGAGTGGGAGCAGTGTAATGAAAGCTGATGTTTGTGACTGGGCTGGAGAAAACCTGAGAAAAATTTTTAAATTTAGACCAAATCTATACTGATATCTAACTAGGACAATGTATATAATGTATTACTTACAGGTGAAAGTTACATACATAAGCAAAGCTTGTAGATGAGATGAGTTTAAGGCAGGCTGAGGTGAGTTAGTGCATGTACAGACCTCCACTGGCCTCATCAGAATAAGGATTTAACTAAGTTGAAAATTACTTTCAGGGCAGAATCCCCAAATACTGTAGCAGCTTTTGACTGAATCAAGTGTCACATTAGAAGGACATTCTATGTAGGCCAAACATACCTGTCTGATTCTCTTTATGTCGCAAGAATTTTGAACAATTTAATATATTTGAAGCATATCTGTTGTTACTTTTAAAATAAATGTCAGCAGGTAGACATTTGGGCTGTGAATATCCTAGGCTAAAATATTGTAGCAGGCTTAACAAGCAGGGGAAACTTCCATACTGATGATTTACTATATGGTTTTAAAGCAATCATAAGAGGAAAAAAAAAGCCAAAATAACAAAAATTTTAAAAATAAATTCTCACTAGCAATTACATGAACCATTCTAAAAACCAGCATTTTAAAATCTTTTTTTGAAACTGGTCATTTCTGGTTTTCAAACAGCAGTCTATTTGAGGAATTACAATTCTCCATTATTAAGTTTAAGGAGAGAATAAGAAAAAATTCATTTAACTATACACTTCTTCATATTGCTTGACATAATTTCTTCTATATCTTCTCCACAAACCTTTACTCCCTATTTTTTACACAGAAATTTTCAGTTCAACATTGTCCCAGCATTCAGATACAGGCTAACTTAAATTTATGAAAAACACTCAATTTGGTAATTCCATAATAACAAACATTTTCCCCTTAATTTCTGGTGGTGAGATTACTCCTAACTATGACAGTTATTTCTAATTATATTGACTAAACATTCAGGCAGTTCTGACTCAACAATCTCAAATGTTGCTTAGCTTTTTTCCTCTGTAGCTTCTACCCTGGAATTCAAATTAATGCAGCTCAAAGCTTTATCAAGAGATGAAGAATGAAACACTTGATCCAGTAGTGAAACATCAGCTTCCTGCTATTGCCAGATGAACAACAAACCTTTATTGAGCCACATATCAGAGTCCTGGAGCTGGAGCAGAAATCTCTCTCCTGTTCAGCAGCCCGACATCTCCATCAGGGAGCAGAGTGCTGACATGCCATGGACAGTGTCGGAGGGAGGTTTTATCGCGTGATCTTTCCTGGCTCTAACAAGTATCCTAAAATTACCCTGCCTTATTAAGATGGGAAAAGCATTAATTCTTTTTAGCTGGTAATCAAGAGGTTGTTTAGTAACAGGTCTCAAAGATAAGATTCAATTTGTAAAAGTAAGTTCCTTGTGGTTTTGTCTTTTGTCCGTAGGGACAGAATTCTCAGCTACCATCTCTCACCAATACACATAATTACCCAGTTGCTGAATCTCCCGAGCAACTCCCTTTGGAAGTCAGCTTGGAGAAACAACTTTGGCTGTGGTCTACATGGAGGGATAAGACTCCGTGGGGGGAGCTGAAAAACAGTAAGAAGCATAAAAGGGATGTGACCCTTATGCCTGAACATGTAAAATAGAGTTACTGGCAGCTGTGTGTGATCAGGGAGCAATTCTGGCAGAGAACACGAGATGGCAGTGCCAGATAGGGCCAGAGAGGGCCAGACAGCAGGGTGGAACAACAGGCAGAGCCTGAGAGAGCCAGGCAGCACCAGCCAGCAGGGCTCATCTGTTCACAGGACCCTCTGCTGCTTCAAGGAAAATGGGAGCTGAGAGCAGATCAAAGCTGGTCACACTTCTTCCACACTAAAAGATTTGACTTTTGTCTCAAGAATTCTCCCCTTCATCCCTGCCCTTCTCCCTTTTGTTCAGGTTTGCCATGGTTACCCATGGTTTTCTACAGCTCACCTCGGATGTATTTCTTGCTCTTTCAGCAAATCACTGGCTTGGCAGCTCAGGAGTATGAAGCTTTATAAATGGATACCAGTGCTGCAAGTGATTATCTTGAGTCACATGACAGACAATAAATGGAACCACAATTGAGAAGAAGTTTTTATTTTTTATTTCTCTCTCTCTCTTTTTTTTTTTTTTTTTTTTTTTTTTTTTTTTTTTTTTTTTGATTGCTCTGGTAACCCAGTTCACTTCCTGAGTATTCATCAGTTGTCCATGTGTCACATAACTATTCTCGACTTGCACAGGATCTGTTGTGCATAAAACTTGCCCTGCTTGTTAATTTCAATGCCTAGCAGGAATGGGTTGGCGCAGCAAAAGCTGTCTTTAACTGTGTGCTAGGTCACAAGTTTGACAGAGTGGCTGGCAAGCAGTGGGAGTTTGGTCTGCACCTTCCCCTTTGCCCATCCATAACCCCGAGTCTGAGAGCACTGCTTCAATCAGCATGGCCAAGGTTTCATCCCAGCCGAGTCCAGCAGCCAGTGGCCCAGCTGGGACGTGTGGCTGCCTATACGTGAGTATTTCTGCACATTCTCAGCTCACCACTCACTGGCATTGTCAGCTTGCAGGGGGGCTTTGTGAAAGGTAAAAAAACAGGCAGGCAAAGCCGAGGGTCCTGCAGCAGACATCATCCTTTTGTACAGAGAGGAACAAAGCTAAACTACTGAAATCAATCAAAAATCTCATTATGTAATGGATAGCGTGACCACATACATGCCACATACATGCCTAGTTTCATTAGTTTAGGAAGTTTTGCTGCCAAGAGCTGATGTGGAAACTCCAGTAATTAGTCCCAGTGGTATACCTGCCAAAATGGGTGCAATTTCTCACTAGCAGATCAACCTGCTACATGAAAAGTAGTAAATAATGATATTATTTAATCAACAATTAAAGGCTATTAGCGCTCCTAGAAAGATTTGATTTGTCTCAGACATTTGAAGGTACTCCACCAGAAACTCCACTCTTAGATCTGCAGTTCATCTCCAATTGTATTTTTTAACTTAGGAGTGAAGTCATATGCTGGAACAGTTGCTGCTGGTGGAAAAGTATTTAAGCCTCACAAATGGATTACTACTTAAGACCACACTACTTAAAGCTTGCCTTTGCTCATCATAGTGACAGCTAAGAAAATATAGACATGAAGACAAACAGATAGGCTAACATCTCCTGTCTATTAAGTATATCCAAAAGGTCTGCACAAGGTAAAAACTAAATCTAGTATATATTTTGGGAGATAAATATCTAGAAATAAAAGTGCTTTGGCTAAAAAGCCAATCACAGATTATGACTTTCAAGGAAGTTCAGGATTTATATAATTGTACAAATATATATATATGGGTGTTGGAATTAGATGATCTTTTAAGATTACTTCCAATCCAAACCATTTTATGATTCTGTGATTTAAATTTTTTTTAAAAAAAAAGTCACTTAAGGTATTTGCTGATCCATCCAATACATTCTGTGTGAGGGTTGGCCCACTGATGCCTTGAAGACAGGAGATGCAATCTGACTTTCTGGATAAACTGACTCATTTAATAAATGAGGCTTACTTACCTGCTTTCCTGGGTACAGACGTAACATGAGATCTCCCATGTGACAGAAAACACACGTCATTGTAGGGCAGGAGCTATATGGAGACCTTTCCCTTTGCCTCTGCTTAAATGACTCCACTAAGCCCAACCCAGGCTGGGCAGGACTGTAGTGATCGCCCTGGGCTGTAGCACATGTGGCCGCAAGGGCAACTGATGGCTGCAGGAGTAACTCATGACACTCTTGCAGTTGCCAAGATCTGGTAATACATAGACCAACGAGGTCTGTGAGTAGAGCAATTGATGATGGCTGGTGTGAAACTTTATGAGAACCTTTGAGGACTTTCATGAAGAGTCACAGACAATCTGTTTTTAAGAATCATACATCTGTATTCTGGATAATTTAATAATAGATTACAGAAATATTGTACTAACCATTTTGTTTTGTTTTTT
This sequence comes from Sterrhoptilus dennistouni, assembly GCA_013397095.1. Taxonomy (NCBI): domain Eukaryota; kingdom Metazoa; phylum Chordata; class Aves; order Passeriformes; family Zosteropidae; genus Sterrhoptilus; species Sterrhoptilus dennistouni. Next base: position 514,694 of record VWZU01014320.1, on the reverse strand, counting down.
TTTCCCAGAGTAAAGTTTTACTAAATATTTTGGCTTCAGCTAATTTGCTGGGTCACCCTTAAGTAACAGAGTAATTCCATAATTGATGAAATGTAGGTAGAGTGACAAAAAAAGATGAAAACTCTTTTATCAGAATTCAAAATGAGTCAGTGTTTTTTTCTGAACCCAGATTAACAGTGGCTAGGGTGACACAAATCAAGTGCTGGAATTCCCTCTTTCTGTTAAAAAGCTATACCTTATATCTGCCAGACTACTGTGGCATGTATTAGAAGTCAACATTTCTGGAGTAAATTTCTAATCTAGTGCTGCCCAGGAAATAAAAACAGTATTTCCCTCTCCTGTTTCCAGAGATTCCAGTTTTAGTACCTTTCTAATCAAAGCAGCAATCTGACAGAATCTCAGTTTGGCTGATTTCAGGGTACTGAGAATCTTGGATAAAATCTACAGTACCCTTTAGATTATTTAATTTTGGAAAAGTCTTAACTCTAATCCTGCTAATTGTTAAAAGCACTTAGGTACCTCTGTGCTTTTTCCTTTTGAATAATGGGATTTGTGTTCCTGAAAGTCATTGATTGTGACATGCATCACCATTGATGCATGATTCAATTCATAAAGCATATCTTGTTTTTGAAGGTAATGCAAAAGTCAGTGTTATTTAAAAGTGTTTAACTGAATGGTGACAAGCTATAGCTCCTCATTTACTTTATAATGGGATACAAGAATAAATTATGAACATGGGAGCTGAAAGGATCTTCTGGGTCACTGAGTTCACCCCCACTGCTGCAAATTAATGTGCACATCTGAAAAGCCAACAGTTTTAAGTAATTTAAAAATATAAATGCAAAGCCACAGTAAACAGAACCGAATTTATCCACAGAGGTTTCTATACCACTACTGCCATGAATTCTGGTATTCTGGCAACAGTCAGTAAACAGAGAGACACCCACTGACAGGTGAGGATTCTGCTGTCTGTCACACATCTTGGCTATTAGCTAGTGGTCAGCAGTACCTCCTCATCATCCTCTCTGGTGAGGATGGACAGTCACACATCAAGTGTAGCCTTTCTAAACAACATATTATGAGTCCCCTAGTGATCCACCCTCATTTTATACCCCAGAGACATAAGTGAATGGATCTACCACCCTTGTAGCTCATTGTTTTTTGTCAAGCAATGGCCACAGGATTATTGTTTTTTCCAGCCCAGCATTTAAAAGATGAAGAATGGCTCTTGTGCCCTCGTTGGATACAGAGGATATATTCATTCAGCTGTGGAGATCAGGCTCCAAAAACAGGTGGTGCACTGATCATTCATTACCTGTTGCATGAACCTAATTCTGCTTTCAGAGAGCCCATATAACAACTCTGAAGTATATCACCTTAAAAAGATCTGAATCAATTTAAATGAAAAAAATCCTGTTAAGTCAGTGTATAAAGAATACCAGTGATATTAGAAAGTCCAGGACTGGAAATGTCTCAGTGCTAATAAAAATTGACATTCAAGCCCCAGTGAATATTTAAATTCAAGTACTTCATGATGTGCAGGTAAAATACTATTTCACTTTGCTTAAAAATATCATGCCAGAATGTAAAAGCTGCTGTGTCCCAAATGGAGGGCTGCTTTACTTTTATCTGCAGTTCCTTATTTCTGTATAATGTTCTGTGGGGTTTTTTCCCTCTGGATTTGTGGTAAGTGGGGTTGGTGAATGTGGAATAGACTTGCTTTTGCCTAAGACATTGTAAGGAAAAAAAAAACCCAAACCCCACCACAGTATGATTTTGGCTTAAAAATATTTTGCCTTGAAAACCACCTTTGATCAATTATTTTTTTCTGACTTTTTCCCCCCAAAATTTAAAAGCAACAGATTAAGTTTCAGTGCTGCTGTAAAATTTAATTGTTTTTATTACATTTGCTGGTTTAATCTCATTGTAAATGAGAAATAAAGCAGTTCTGCTTTATCTGCAAATGCAAAGGCTCAGCTGCAAATTCATGAGAATGAGATTGCAGAAACACTCAGAAGACGTCACAGCAATCTTCAAATCTTCATTTTCATGTGAAAAGTAGTCTTTTCAGAAAGGAAAGAAAACTCCAATCAAAATTCCAAGATTTATAAATTAAGACTCTATGCACAAAGGTACTCTGTGTTTGCCATAGAGTGTCATATGATGGCAAAAGAACATGAGGGTCACGCCAAGGATTACATGATCCAGAAGAAAACACAACATGCATCTCCTACAGGAAAAGCATGTCAGACAAAACCCATGCATTTGCAAAGCCTTGGCTTTTTGGTCTCCAATGTCTCATTAAAACTAGAAGAGGTTGTTCCTACCCTCATTAAATCTATCTTTCCTGGACATGCAGTGGTAGTCCCCATTGAACTGCAATGCTTACCATGAAGGAGAATTACTTTGTAATTACTTTGAGAGCTCATCTTGTAACAGAATTTTAATGCAATATGACAGGCAACTTTTTTATTTTTGGAAAGAGAGAATATTTGTATGAACTTTGCTAACCACTCACACTCCATTTATTGGCCCTTTACTCTTACCCTTGCACACATGTGCATTAGATACCAAGGGATTGGTATCTAAACAATTAAAATCAGCCCAAGATAAAGACCATATTCAATGGACATTGCCCAGTGCTTCAAAGCTTAAAGAAGTTCATTGTAGTGGGCAGAAAGCAGAATTTGCAGCTAAGATTTAATAAAACTAAGACCTTCAGGTGTTCAGCATGATCCAATTCATTGCAGAAGGTTTCCAACCAGTTTCTAATCTATTTAAGAGAATCTTCAACTTCTTTGACACTAACTGTGTGAATGGCAGAAATGACAGAAATGTTGACAAGGCAGACTTGTTTCTATTATGGACTCCTTCATAAGACATGAAGGGAAACAGCTCAGGTACCTGAGACTGTTAGATTAGAAGAAAAGGGCTTTACAGAGCTGGATATGTATCTACTGCCTGCAGCTCAATGAAAGGTGGCATCACATGCTTGTTACTCAAGAGTCACAAACTGTGCTGTAAATGATCCCAGGATCATTTTGCTTCTTACAGTTTTAAGTGATTGCATGCCTCTCAATTCAGTTGGGAAGAAAGTTCCAGTATTCTGGGGAGGTGTCCCAGCAATTTCTTTTGTCTTCCCAAATCTGCACTGTTTTGCTCTTTTGATGGTAGTGTCAGACCATCTTCCTCTTAGCTTTTTATTCCTTCCAATCTCTAGCAGAGCTGCAAACCAGAGCTCTTATTTTCTTTGTTATTTATCAGCTGAAACTTCTCTCTGACTCTACACCGTTTACCTTGGTTGGGGACATGGCTTATTTCCCAGATGTAAAAAAACTGACAGTGGTCCTCTGTTACAATTTTGCTGGTAAAAAGCAATGGCTACGACTTGCTGAAATTGTTAACTCACTCCAGAATAACTTGTCTGATTCTGGTCAGCGATACAAATTAAATTCTGCAGATACCCCGACTGTAGATACTGAGTGCCTAAAAGGAAAAATGGTCCAATTGTCTAGGAAAAAAACCAAACCAAACCAATTCCCCCTACAAACACCCCCCCAAAAAATCTCCCACAAACAAACAAAACAAACAACCTAAAAAACAAACCAAACCAAAATGCTGGCTAGGGTGGGAAAAGAATTGGACAGGAAATAAATAGGTAATTTTTAAGGAATGTTGGTTATTTGGTGTTCTGCTGCTGTATCTAACAAGTTTATATGCTTAAAATAAAGCTTGTCTCAGCTTCACACTTCTTAGCATGGACCTTGCTTTCATGAGAGCAAAGAACCTGGGAAATCTCCAACAATTTGTAAGTTTCTTTCTGCTACTGAATCTCCATTATACCTGATAACCATGCAGCAGTCATTCAAGCAATGAGCTTGAATCTGTTCTGGCGAAAACACTGTAGAGAACCCACCTCACTATCCTAAAGGACAGGACTAATCTAGGAGAGTCATATCCATTTTTTACAGCAATAAATGTCTGAAATCATTAGTTGCGTGTTAAATTTGTGTATATTAATGTTTTTATATTGTTCTGTATATTAAGTACATTAATGCTTTAATGTAGGATCTTGACAGTAGCAGGTTGGATTTTCAAAGTGAGAAGAAATCCAGATTGGTTCATCACTGGTGAATCTGCTTTCTTACTCTGGTTTATTTAGACCCTACTCATACAGTTGATCTAGAACAGCTACTTCTTTTATTCTGGAATGATTAGTCCATGGAAATTAATTTTGGGAACGTCACTGCAAAACTGCGTTTCCATTCCACCACAATATTGAAGTGCTTAACAGCATATTTCCACACTAATGCCTGCATCAACATTGGTTATTTCAGGGGGGAGGTAAAGAGCAATGACAAACTACTGGGTAATAAAAAATAGACCAAAGCCTAACACGGACAACTTTTCATTTCATCCTTTTGCTATTTTTTTTCCTGAAGAGAAATGCCTTTGTGAAGACCATTTTGCATGTCTTTGTGCTTTCAGAGAGAGATTGCTTGATAGGTACTTTTGGTTTTCTCTGTTATTCACTCCTTGTGATAAGAAGCTGGGATCTTAAATCTCAGAAAGCTCCCCTTTAGATATATGCCTCACCTGAAGAGGCAGGGCTTTACCTCTGTGGAAGGAGCACTTCACCCGGGCTAGAAAAGAGAGCATCACCCTTCAACCAGGGTGCAGCCCCTCCTGCCTGCAGCGTCCCGCTCTCTGTCCAGGCACAGGGCGGTGGGTCAGGCGGGCCTTCGGGACTGAGCATTTGAGAAGCTCTTGTTTCTTGGAATGTTTCTGGGAGGTGGGAAGAGGCTAGCAGGGTTTGGTCCCTCAGACAAAATTCATATCTGAACTGCCCTCTGGCATGTACATGGAGGAACCGGTCAGTCAGAGGAACCAGCACAGCCCGGGCTCTCTCCTGTGCCTCGGCCTGTGTCCCACCGCCGCCCCAGCAGCTTCTGGCTCCAGGGGAACAGCCGGTGTAGGGCCAGCAGCCCTTGGGTTTCCCTTCTTATCACTCGTGACGTGATTTTGAGCTTCGCCCTGGGCTCGTCCTCTTCCTTAGCGAAGGAGCCCATAAACACCTTCTTTGTGGGGTGCGGGTTGTGAGGCGCTTGGGCGTCCCCTGCTCCCCGCAGCGCGTCCCGGGCCCGCCGGTTCCCT
>VWZU01014320.1:479986-508695 GCA_013397095.1 Sterrhoptilus dennistouni | reverse complement strand
GGGGCCGGCCCGCCCTCCCCGGGTGCGCTCCCCGCGGCCTCCCCAGCGCCGGCTGCTCTTCCCCGGGCTGCCCCGCACACACACACACAACACGGGCCCGACCCGCCGGCCCCGAGCGGCTCACAATGGCCGGGGAATCCATCTTTGAGTAAATGCAGCGCTGAGCTGTGTAAAGATATTTTTAGTTCTCCTAAACCCACAGAAAATCGGTTCTGTTAAACGTTCATTTCAGTAAGACTGCTATTAACTGTATAGATTAAATTTATTTCCTGCCAGTCCATATTTATCCACTTATGAAATGTTGAGGGTTTTTTCCCCTCTCTCCTTTTTAAATACCTTTTGGAACTGTTAGTACTCTAAACGTAAACCATTTCTAGTTGCAAATTGGAAATCGCTGAACCATAATGGTCTGCTGTGTTTAGCTGTTTCTGTAAAACCAGCATTCTTGTGGGGGGAAAAAATTTAAAAAGGAAGGAAGGGGAGAAAAAAGCCCTAAAACCCCTTATGGGATTCGTGTTTAGAAAACTGGCCACATGCATTATAGCTGTTTTTTAAACCTCAGTACCTGTGTCATATTTTCCATTCCAAATATTAAGAGTTGTTTAACTATGTTAAAGGGGTATACGGTATACTACCTTAGTTCCGTTGCAAGCTTTAGGGAATTGTAACACAAAGGAAAATAGCTCTGCAACATAAAAGAATCTTGCAGCGCCTGATACTCAGTGGCACCAAGGAATGGGAGAGACTGTTGGCAATGGTTAATGACCAGAATTGGTTTTGTTGAGAAGCATGCGGAATGGAAAGGGGTTATGCATGATAAAAGTATTCTTGCATTCTTTAGAAGAAGTTTAGCTTTCATAGAAAGCTGTTTTTCACAACACTAGGAGGATGTTTTAGAGTTCATACTCCATCTAGCAGAGCTGTGTTTATAATATCCCTTGAAATAAGCAGGCTGAGTTGTTCCTGATTTAGCTCACTTGTGACCCGGTTCTTTATATTGTTTGTGTTCTTACCTTAATAATGCCAAAGAAAAATTATAAAAAATGAGATTGAGTTTGAAGGAACTCCTTTTAAAGAAACAAATTCTTATTTTTAAAAAGTGGAATTTTTCTGTCCTGCTTCTTGGGTAGGTAGAAGCTGGATCAACCTAGGAAAGGTTATGGTAAGTTGCAGAGTTGCTGAAGTTCCCCACCTGATCCGGATTCAGAGATAATCAGCAATCCGACCTCTGGCATCTCCTGAACTCCTTGAGTACCAATATTCAGTACATTAATTTTTAGAGGCTGGTCCTCCCACATGGGTTGGAGCCTGCAGTAGCTGAAATGCCCATGTCAGCAGCTGCCTGCTGTCAGTGAAGGAGCCAGGGTTCTCATATTGGTTGGTTGTAGATTGCAATGCGAGCAATACATAATTGTAAGATCAGTTGCTTGTAGATTGGTGCCATATGTGGCCCTCTGTATGTGTGTGTTTATTATTTTCTTGAGTGTGGTTGATGCTCTTTGAGATGCACATAGTCCTGTCTGGAATTGTTCTTGAATGGAGTGGGAATTGCTGTTGTCCAGTCTCATGTGGCGCAGCTTCTTGCATTTAAATGTATGCCTAAAACTCTTGTTGAAAGCAAAGCTGAGACTTACTCTTTCCGGAGGACCTCTGCCTCTTGCTGAGTGTGCAAATCTAGGTGGAAGTGGGATGTTGAAACTTAGTGACACCAGGAGTGACAGACTTGGGAAGTCTGAATCCCAGGTGATGATTTTTCACTTGTGCAATTTTTGCACTGCAGTGTTTCCAAGGCAGTTTTTGTGGCTGGGTTTTCCAAAGTATTCCAATGGTTTTATACTCTGAGTTCCCTGATCAGGTACAATATGTTTGGTTTTGAGAAAGCTTTGTTCTCAAACAAGCTGTGTGAGATGCAGTGATGTGGGCAGTGCAGCCCTCTGAAATATGACCTAAAGTCCAACTGTTTCCTACTGGTTCTAAGTGAAAAATGTACAGCTAACTTCTGCAGGAGGTTTGGAAACAGCTTTGTCTTCCCATGTGTCTGTAAGCTCAAAGGACACTGAATGTTCCTGCTGACCAAGTTCAGTAATTATGGATGCATGGGGTTTTTTTCCCAGATTGTCTGGTCTTTTTTTTAGGGATCTTGATAAGATTATTTGAGATCAATAATGATTCCTGCTTTGGTCAGTGAGTGTGACCCAGTGGTCTGTGTGAAAATGAAAAGGGCAGGGAGTGTACATGCAGCAGTGATGTGATTAATGTTTTAGTTCTTCTGACTGTGCACTGATTTCTACTAAAGCTATGAACTTGTGGAATGCTTTTGAGTAAAATTAATTTTCTTCTTCAAGCAGTTTTTTTAAAATTTGCATTTTAATTTTTAAATTTAATTTTTTCATTTACTGAAAACTCAATTTAAAACTAAAAGAGGTGACTGGTAAAACGTATGTAATGAGTATTTCTAACTCCCTGGATACAGATGTTGTGTTAGACATCTGAGGCATTGATTGTGTAGATGTTAGCTTGAGTTATGAACAGCAGCAGATTCAAAGCAATAATAACTACTGTGGTATCAATTTGTATTGTCATTATCAAATTTTAATGTGAAATGTGATGTTTCACTTGAGAGACCGACAATGACTTGCAATTCTTACATAATGATGAATATTGATACTCTTTTGAAGATGTGTCTCTTGTTCTGAATTCTCTGAACTAGCTGAAAGTTCCTTTTAAGTAAAAAATAGCATGACTTCATATATTTCTCAGATGTGGGAACAGAGTATGTGTCATAGCCTGAGCTAAGATGGACATGGACATGAGTGAGAGAGAGGAGAGGGAAAATAGGAGGGAGTATCACTGAACTCCTTTCCATGATGTGACAGCTCTGGAGCCATGCTGCATGCCTGTCATCAGCGCTCAGGACTCTCTTTTTTTTTTTTTTTTTTTTTTTTTTTCCCCTCTGCCAACCTCTTTGAACACGCCATTGAGAACTGAGCCTAGCACCCCCAAGCACAGGACCCCAGACCTCCATGGTGAAAATCCATGTGAAATTGAAAATAGATGTCTGCAGCTCAGTGTTGTGTTCTCTGGAGCATTTGGGAGGCAGTCAGGTCACAGCATGGAACTCTGGTTGGTTTGGAGGTTATGTGTGATGAAATTTGAGATGCCTTTGTTGGTAGAACAATAGTGAGGTAGACTAGAAAGTGCTTGCAGGGGAACTATTTTTCCCCTCCCTCTATTCTCCCTGCTCCCATTCCCAGCCAGCTCCTAAAAGCAACAGTTATTGTAACTAGATTTGCATTTTACACTTTGTAATATCTTAAAATTTTATGGGTCTTTGGGTTTTATTTCACAGTTTGTGACTGTTCATTCTATCTGTGCTGCCTGTTGTTATGAGTTCCTGGTATTACAATACCAAGTGCTTTACCTGGGTGCCAGGCAGGTGCTGTGCCAGCCTGTGCAGAGAAGATGTGCTGGTGCGTGGTGTCTGCGCTGGCGATGCCAGCTGGAGTGACAGCCTCATGCTCATCTCTGCTCCCTTGGTGGTGTGGCCGTTGCCTTTCTGGCAGTGGTCACCATGTCCTTCTACCAGAAATACCTAGGCCTGCAGTTGTGGTTTGGCTTCTCAGGGTTAACTTGTTGAGTTTAAGTGGCATTATTTAAAGCACATTGCCTCTGTGGTCGCTGACTACTACCTCACAAGATGCTGTTCTCACTGCCTTTTATTCTGGTTTTACTGACTTTTGTTGCTATTTTTGTCTTTCTGTGAAAGAATTTATTGTTACTACCTGCTTTCTTGTTTTCTGGGTTGCACTTTTCTTGCTATTTGCTTGGGGTTAAGACCCTTGTGTGGGACAGAAAGCCAATGATTTAACTGCTGTGAAAGTGCTAAGTGAAAATTGAGATGGAAGGCTGAGAAGAGGAACTTGTTGACATAGCAGAATCTCAGTCATGTCATGCAGGACTCCCTGCAAAATCCTTGAGGGACTCAGCAAAGTGAGTTCATCAACTCCTCATCTGTAGCCCTTCCATTAACAGAGGGATGAAATTCCTACCTTGCAGCCAGGCTATTTGAATAACCTTTCAGATATGGGCACAATACTTTTGTCCTTTCTTCTCTCCTTCTTAATATAATTTATTTTGTGGCTATGAACTCTAAAAACCAACAGCTTTTTCACAGTTAACCCTCAGCATAAAAAAGTTGCAGGAGTGCTAAAGTGTTTTTTTTCTCCTTTATTGAGAAGCTTGGTACTGACTGAATGACATAATGTGTTTTAGTGGTGGGGCTGGTAAATCTGGCTTTACTGTCACATGGCACCCCCAAGAGGCATTGTTGGTCTCTCTCTGTACTTGTGTTGAGCACCAATAGCCTGAGAAGGACGTTCTGTGTCTTGAAGAAATATGTCAAATGTTACCAACTTTGGTGTCTTAAATGCTGGTGACTTTCTAGAGAGCTTAGAGTCATTAAAGGCAAGAATAATAATTTCTAAATTTTAAAATTTTGTAGGCCTCTAGAGTACATTTAAAAAGTGCTGGAAGTATTGATAGCTGTTCAGAGGCCACTCTTGAGGTTGGATCAGAAGCAGTCATTGAGTTGTGAATAGAGTAATGTAGAATTAATGGTCTTCAAATCTGTTGTTAGTGATAGGAAAAATGGGTCTTTTGGGGTGACAGACCCTTCAAGGTACTAACAGGGACAGAGCAGACCACTGGCCATTGCTGTGAGAGGTGAGGAGCTCTGAAATGGTCTTCATGCATTTCAGCATGGCCATGAGCAATTCCTTTACTCTAATTGCATTTTAAAGGATTCTGAAGGATTGTTCTTTATTTCTTCTTTATTCATCTAACTTGATGCTGCTTCATAGAATTTTTCTTGTTTAATGAATATTCAAAGAGAGAGCCTTTTTTGCTGGGCTATTGAATGAATCAATTACACATGGTATTTGCCATTTTCCTCTCTTCAAGTGTTTTGAATAATCTCTGCTGAAGTATACAGAACCACTGCTAAAAGTGTAGTACCTTTATGGTTAATTTCTGGTAGTCACTGAGCTGGTTAATTAATGTGAATGGCTAAAATACTAACACAGAGTCCAAAGCTGACACTGTTTAGATGTCAGCCTGTTATGGGAAGCCCAGCCTCTATCCTTGGGATGGAGCATTTGGATACGGTGTGTGCAAGCAGCATGCACATCTGTACATGGCATCATGGCAACCTGGATGGAGATTTTTGGAGGATACCAGTCTTGATATTAAAGAATCTAATTTCTAAAAGTCCAAAGAACCCAGTAGTCCCCGTATTTTTTGAAAGACAGGATGACATCTAAATATCACGTGGATGTCAGAGGTTTTTCCTCTTTGTTTCATACTTCTAAAAAGCAGGTAGTATTTTATACTTTTGAAAAACAGGCAGGTGTCTGACTATAATGAAGGAATTTAACACTGGGCTCTAGTTTTCTTAAACTCTTGGCTTCTTTTTATTCTTTCTTTTTGGACTTGCAGGCTCTGAGCAGAAATTCTCTCTTGGTAACTTAACCCTGAGCAAATATTTACATTCATGAGATTCTTACTACAGTAATCATTTTGGGCCTTGGGGCTGGAACAGGGTGAAAGTTAATGTACCAAACACTGGGACAAGGAACTGTGAAAGGAAGACCAAGAAACCTCTGAGCATGGGTTTACCATGTTTGATATGAATCACCTGCTAAGTGTAATTTGGTTGTCACTTTCAGAACGAGATCTACAGAGATACTGTGTTTTCTACTACTGGCCCTGTGTGTTTGATGAGGGATTGTGATTTGAATTTCACCCACCGCTTTAAAAAGCTGAATAAAAATGTTTGTGTGAAAACTGAAGGGAATGAAGTAGTAGAATAGAAGGCTGAGATAGAAAAAAAAGGAAAAAGTGAGTACAGTGCAAAACAATCTCGTAGGAGTGTAGGAAGAGATTTTGAAGAAAGAGGGTTTTAAAGTCAAAATTAGTAAGTAATGTGAAATTTGTCAAAGAGGAAACCTGTACAAAATGCTCTGGGAGATTAACCTGTGGGCACTGCAGAAGTAAGGGAAAAGTTCTCCAGGGTACCAGCCAGAGAGAGCTGAATAAATACGGTAAAGGAAGGAGTGATCTCTCTGCAGACCAATGGATGAAAATACCACCGGATCTCAAATTCCCATAGGCTTAGTTTTTTTCCTAGATTTTGCTGTTACGATCAAGCATCATGCCTGGTGCTGGCTGCAGTGTTTCTGGGAAAGACAAGGGATGAGAGTGTACTTAGTTCTCACACCCTTTGGGGGAGAAATACGCAAGGTTCCTCATGGAGGCTCTCTGTGGGGGATAGAGCTTCCTCACACAAGCCCACCTTGGTCACGCCTTTGGAGATGTGTTTAGAGCCCCAGGGGTTGGGTAGTGGTCTGGCCCCTGGGTCAACCCACTGCAGCTCCGTGCTGCTGCTGGTGAGCTGCCAGGAGAGTGGGGTGGGCGCACCTGCGTGGGATAGCTGAACACATAACCCAGTGCAAGCTGGGCATTGTATTCCCTCTTAAGTTGGATCGAAAAGGGGATTGTGCCTCCATAGGTAAAACTGTGTTGTAGGTTGACATGGTTGTACTGGAGCTGTGGCTGAACCTACAAAAACTGACAGTGATTAGGGCCTAACTCCCAGGCTGCAGTAGTGTACAGCTGCATCTTGGTACTCTTAGGGGTTTGTATTGAAGTAACATATATGGGTTTTCTATTTAAATTTTTCCCATTTTTTCCTTTTTTTTTGTTGAATATCTGCAAAGCCCCTGACTGGGGGTAGATGAATTTTGCCTGGAGGAAAACCTCAGCTATTCCAATTTCCTGTTGGAGCCAGGTGTTCCACCTCTGTGAGTCGCTCTCACTGGCTGTGGGAGTCATTCATGCAGAGCGAAGTTTCCCATGGAGGAACAAACAGTGCTGCCTGCTGAGCTCTCCCGGATCTGTTTTACTAATTGCTATTGAAACTCTTACAGCCTGTTTCTTGGCTGTAGAAATGCAGAGCCAAATATCAACACTGGGAGGAGAAGTCCCCCTCTAATTATTGCATGGTTGAGAAATGTATTTCCTAAAATTTTTTTTCATCTTATGCAAATACACACCTTGTTTTGCCATTCCTAATTTACTGGTGGAAGTGCAAGTGTTCACAGCTAGGGGAGAGTAAGATTTCCTCAAAATAGTAAAATAATTAAAAAAAAATAGTTAAACAAAATCCTGTCTCATCCGTACTGTGTGGAGTTGTTGAAACTGGGTCTTTGATTGCAGTTATGGCTGCTTGATCTTGTTGGTTACGTAGCAAAAATGTTGCTTCACTTGGAATGCAGAACAGATGCTTTTCTCATTCACTTGAAAGGATAGTCTGGTATTTTGTTGGTATTTCCCAGACCATGCAAGTCCCAAAAGTTATTTTAAAAACTGTTAATCCTCTTCCTCGGACAAAGAAACTGCTGAAGCAAATTTTGAGGATAGGAGAGCTCCTGTGTTACTTGTCCATCTACTTGGGAGTTCTGGCCACAGACTGAAAACCTTTGTAGCAAATGGTTATGGAATAGCTGGCAGCAAGAGGTGGTTTTATTATTTCTTTTCTTCCTCCTATACTCAATTGTTTAAGTATTCCATTGTGTCTTAAAGCTGGAGGGTTCATCGACTCACAGAATTCATGGAAATTGAACTTTTCTTACAGTTGGCAACAGAATTTCTAGTTGTTCAAAGACTATACAGAGTTGTGCCCTAGTTTTACTTGTTTGTTTGAAGTGTTAAAATGTTGTATCATGCCAGTGTATCATGGGGGTGGATGTTCCACCCCACTCCTCTTGGAAGGCATCACATTTTGGGTTTGCGCGGATTCACTCAAAGCTGTAAGGGACCCACAGGTGAGTTGCCTCCAGCTGCACAGTGTGCACTGTTTACTGCTCCCTTTTCTCTCCTCCCTCATTTTGCATTAGGTTTCACCATGGAGAATTGAGCAGGATCTTGCTGAAAGATTTTTGATGACAGCAGAGCCTCTACAGGGTGGTGGTTTCCTCTCTTTGATGGAGGGTCAGAAACCTTGGAGTCCTAGGTGGTGCCTGTAATCTGGGAGAGGCTTGGTGAAGTGCTTTTAAAAATCTCAAACCGTGAGAATACCAGTTTTAAATTTGGCTGTTTGATTCCCCTACATCTGCTTTTGCACCTACATTGCTTGGGTCTCCCAACTACAAAGGTATTGGCTGCTAAGAGTATTTTGCAAATCTGCCAAACACATCAAATTATCCTGTCTCCTGTTTCCTGATCTGTCCCATCAGTTTTATTCGATGAACATCAAATTTCTGTTGAGTCCTGGTCATCTGTTTGTCCCACTTCACTGTGCCTGAGGAATCCTTGAGTACTACTGATGTGGCTTATCATCAACCTACCACTTTTTTTTGTTTCCCTAACTGTTCTTGGTCTCTTCCCTCTGACATATTCCAGTTCTGTGGAAGCTCCAGGATGTTCCTGATGACATCTTTTCCCAAGATGTTTCTGCTGTGACATCTGCTTTGCTGACTAATAAAAATTAATAAACCTTAAATTACTGATGTTTGAGCTGAACTTAGCCTTGATCTTCAGATCCTTCTGGAGACTAGATTGCAAAAATGCCCAATTTTGTGCATTAGTTTCAGCTCTATAAAACTTTTAGTTTTATATCCAAAACATTGAGGTTTGGATAGATTGTGTTTGTCAAGTTACAATAACGCTGTGCTGTTGTTTCCCTGATTTTTTATTTTATTTTATTTAATCTCCACCCTCCACTGAATTTATGTTCCTCTATCTTGTGATGGAAGAAGTGATCTTACGTATTAAATGAGACGTGAGCATGTAACCTCTTGGTGTAGCTTGAAGAGTTCTGGGTGTGGTGGTATGATAAATAACAAATTCCATCATCGTTGTCATTCATAGTACCATGTATCCCACAGGGAATCCTTTGGGCACCTACTGAGGATGTGCTTGGCACTAAAAGCTGATTTTTTTATTTCACCAGGTAGTGGGGAAAATAATATGAGACTTAATCTAATCTCCATTTGATTAGTAAATAAATACATTGATCTATCTTTTGAAATGCATTAAAGATGTTTAAATGACATGTGCCATACTTTCTAAAAATACTGCAGAATCATCATTCGCAATAAAGGCCTTAAAATACTTCTTAATGAAATAAAATTGTTTTTTCTTTTTAAAATATTTAGTTGTATGTATCTTTAAGTGGTGTTACAGCTGGATAATAGCCTTGTGTAAATGTGTCTACTGAATGAATGTGTAATTAATGTCCAGAATAAAAGAAATGTAATTAACAGGATTTTTCTTCATAAGGACTGCATTTATCAAATAGATTTATCTTTTCTATGTTAGCAGCCTGGTGTTAGTGTCCCTGCCCATGGCAGGGGGATTGGAATGTGGTGATCTTTAAGGTCCCTTTCAATGCAAACCACATGTGATTCTATAATTCTATGTATGTGCAGAAACTGGAGGTAGGTTATTATACTTCCTTGCTTTGGCTCTGACTTGTAGTGTAGTGTAGTTTGGTTTTCAGTGATGAAAATGTGTTGCTGCATCTTTAGCTCACTCTTCAGCTGGCTCTGAATTAGTCCCCATTCCCTGCACCCAGCTGGCCTATTCAAGATGTGGTGTAGCCTCTTCATTTCTACTTGCTGATATTGATTAAACCAGAGTGTCCAATTTTTTTTTTTTCCTCTTCCTTTTGGAATACATTGAATGCATTTTTAAGAGATAGATGTCGCAGTTGCAGGATTTGAACTAGTTCGTTTAAACAAAAAGCGCACAAACACTGGAAGTCTGTATTTTTTCTGCGTTGTTATTTTTATGTTAATTTAATGACAGTCAGCATAGAGGCTGGTTTATGCAGGATTTGGTAGCTCAGCTGTGGATTTCTACAGCAGTTTATAGCTAGTTTAGAAAAGTTTGAAGAGGCTAGATAGTGACAGTGTTTGGTTCTTTGTCTGGCTGAAATAATGTAGCATATTTGTTAAAGATATTGACATCTCTGGTCTCTTACTTGGAGTTGACCTAGATAGGTCAGCATTGCTGCTCTCTGTCAATCCCACCCATTGCACCTGTTCTCTGTGTAGTCTGAATAGTCTGAAGGGCTAAAATTGAATTAAATAGATTTTCTGGTTTTGTTGATTACTGATACTAAATCTAATGTGTTTTTTGGTTTGGGTTTTGCCTTGTAGGGTTGGGATTTTTTTTTCTTTAAACGAATTGCTTTTTGAGAGAAATCAGGAGTATGACTTCCTTCTTTCCAGTCTGTTTTTCAGTGGTGACAATTGTCTCGTAAATGTTAGATCTGAGCTGACAGATCCACACCCCATCAGGCAGACCTGCTTCTGAATACATTCCCAGTGCACTAACTATTCCAGAAGGTTGATGCAAACACCTCCAGTTGCTTCCTTCCCTCAGCTTCTGTCATATTGACCATGTAAAAAGAGCTATTTTTGTTTAGATTTGATTAGTTTCCCTCTGCTAGCCTCAAAATGTGGAGCACTCTTTAAGCTCTCTTCTGTTGAAGCAGCTTGCAGGTAGTCAGCTCTTGCCTTTTTGGGGCTGTCCATGTAAACTCAGCTGAGGTCTGGCCAGCATGGCTAAGGGTCTTCTGTCTGGGAAGATACTGAAATCTTTGTTACAAGTACTGTTTTAAGGGTGTTTTTCTTGTTTTATTGGGGGACTTGTGGGGTTTTTTTTGGTGGGAGGAGGGATGTTGTGGTTGGTTTTGTTTAATTTTTTTTTGTTCGGGGTTTTTCTTTTGTTCGTTGTGTTTAATTTGGTTATTTTGTTTGAGGTTTTTTTGAGTGTGATTGATTTTTAAGAGGACCTTCAAAAATAACATCATGTGTTGTATACATGCTGGAATAGCTGTATCCCAGTGAAGGCAAACATCAGATCCTTTGCAGTATGAGCTCAGCTTTAGTTTGCATTATATGTTATTGGATCCTTGGATGGATTTTCCACTAGGAAAGATGTCAATATCATTATTATCTGAGTTCAGGTAGGCTAACCCACTATGAAAAGTTGGCTTACAGTGTTTGTAAATGTGGGCACACCATAGTTTTATGTCACGTAGCCAGAAATATTGTAAACTGACGTGTTTTCTGCCCTTTGTCATCATGCTTAGTTTCATGGTGTCATGGTTTGGGAACGGTAATCCCCAACTCAGTGCTTCCACCAAGACTCTCCAAACCATGCTCCGTTTGTTCTCTCCCTTGTGGCAGCTGGATAGGTGAATTGGAAGCACAGCAGATAAAGATCATGAGTTGAGAGAAGATCAATTTACTGAAAACAGCAGTGAGGTAAGAAAATTAACAGTAAAGGCAGCAATAGTAATACAGAATGAACAGGAAAGAGGTCAGCAATTCACATGCTTTATCACCACGTGGCACCCTGATAATGCCTGACCACGCCTCACTGTGCCACCGGGAAGGGACCCCTTCCCCCATCCCGGAAAATGATGTGAAGTGTATGGAATAACTTCTGGGTTCTACAGTAAAAATTAACTCCATCCTGGCTGGAACCAGGACACATGGTTTTTTTGGGATGACACTTCAGAAACAGGCACTGATACTCGAGTTTTTAGTGTAGTCAGCCTGCAATATTAAGTAGACCCAATACAACAGAGGGAAAATACTGACAAGTGTCTTACTAGGGGGGAAAAAATTCTTTTGAGTTCATGGGGGTTCAGTATATTCCCGTGTGGTTAGATGCAGCTTTATAAGAAAATGGATATTTATTTTCCCTAGATTTAGGTCCCAAGTTTGCTCAGAGATCTGAACCAAATGTAGAGTTTCCTACAACTCATGTTATGAGTGTTTTTTATATTCAAATGTTGGGTAATCTCCTTAGATTATCTTTAAAAAGTGTTTGAGGATACAGATTGTAAAGTAATCTTAGTTTAAGATCTGGGGTGCTTAACAATTGAGGATTGTCTTGAACGTGTCAATATGATTAGGAAAAAGCCCAGGCTATTCTAAATAGCTTTTCCATTATCATTTCCACTCTCTATTTCCAGGCTTCATAGGAGTTTTATTGTTTATGTGGCATGAAAGACTTTGGTCCATAAGAGCAGGAAATGACAGAAAAATTAAAAAAAAATGTTTGCTGCCTGTTACACCCCTCTGTTCCAATGGGAAAATAGAAGTAGGAACAAAATTTTGTTTTTTCCCCCTTCATTTTCCTCTTTGTCAGAGGGGATGTGTTTGTTACAGTGAAAACTGATTGAAGAAATTCCTTTAGTACCTCAGCTTGTGAGGTACATGGGTCCATGTGGAAAGGCTAGATTTCTTTCACTTTGGGAGATTAGGAAAAATTGCAGCAGTCAGAAAAAAGAATCTGTCATTCTTGAGGTAAATATAAGGTGTTTTGTGATCAGTGGCCCAGGTGGTTACATGAGGACAAGGGAAAAATGGGATGCTGAAAAGTGGGGGAATTTGGGTTCTGCCAAAGAAAGAAGTTTTGCAATGGTCTTATTCAGCAGGGAATAGTCCAAACTCTTGGCTCTGCTGCAGTCCTGGGGGTCCTGCAGGCAGTCACAGTGGTTGTCTTGGCATCTTATAATGGCTGATCAAGTCTGAGAGAAGAAAATAATTTTCTGTGTTTCTGACACCAATGAGTGCTCTGCTGGTGTTACAGGAAACTCCTAATTGCTAATAT
This sequence comes from Sterrhoptilus dennistouni, assembly GCA_013397095.1. NCBI lineage: Eukaryota > Metazoa > Chordata > Aves > Passeriformes > Zosteropidae > Sterrhoptilus > Sterrhoptilus dennistouni. The sequence goes on along the minus strand of VWZU01014320.1, from coordinate 496,008 downwards.
TGTCAGGAATGCTCCCCTGCCCCCCTCCTCCATTACAAACTTGAGTTGCTGCTGTGCTGGCAGCCAACAGTCTTGGCACCTACACCAAAGGCAAAACTAGAAAGAAGGAGTATTTAAGGAATCTGTAAGATGTATGTCAGGAAAAGATTCCTTTAGCTAGAAGCTGGTATTGTGGTAGAGTTACATCTTTCTGTATTGGATAAAGTGGCATTTGATTGAGTCCTCAGAAGACCACAGATCTCCTTCGCTGCAAAAAGTGGGTGTTGTAGGAAACACAAGATATGGCCCTGCTAATTGTTGTAAATCTCTCAGCTGCTTTCCATGCTCCTAAACACAGGGTTTGCAATCCTTAATGGGGCATGAGGACTCCTCACTGAAGTGGCTTTACTTGGCACTGTGGTAAGACATTCTGGTGCCTTGAGTTGTAATGCAGCTTAATTTTGGCACCGTTGCTACCCTGCAGTTTGTGGAGGAGAGCTCCTTTTTATGTATGCAGAGTTTGGAGCTTTTTATTCTTCTAGGACTAATAGCAAGATCATATCTTTACCTTAAAGCACCAGGGGTAAATGCATGGTATATTGCTCTATACTGATTTTTATTATTTTTTATTTTAAATTTTAATGACTGCATTAACCTCTTTAGCTACCTGGAGTATTTTTAGATTTCACCCAAAACAACTGGGCATGAAACTAGGAGATTACTGAGAGGTAAGGTGCTGCTCTAGTGTTCTGGCTTTCTCTGCAGTTAAGGAGACCATGTCTTGCACTTGTTTGCTTGATGGTTCCTAATCAGGAGAATCAGAAACTTGTCCTGTTTCAAGTGCTGACTTACACTGTATAATTGAAACAACTGACCTTTTAGATGTTAGTATACAGTGCTTACACTTTGACTGAATCAGTTACCTCTGAATTGAGCTTTGAGGTAATGCTTTCTGGTCTTTGTCAGCTCAGTTGGACCTCTGACAGCGGTTGAGAAAGCCAGGAAGAAGACTGGCTTTGTTTGCTCTGACCTCCTGAAGCTTTTTGTCTCTTCCATACTTCATCTTGGTCAGTTGAGGACTTTACTTGGAGTCTGTAAAAAAAGAGAATCAGGTTATTTGAGCTGTCTGGAAAACCCTGTTGGACTTGGTTCAGCTTTAAAAGCTGCCCAAAAGCTTGGGCTGGATCTGGGCGAGTGTGTTACCAGCAAGACAGATCTTTGCATGAAGAACTGGTGGTGTTTTGGATAACATTTAAGGTTTCAACTTGATCCAGAGAGCACAGATACATGGTCCCCCTTGCAGCCAGATGGATCTACTCTTCATCTGTAGCATCAGCCTTTATTAGTGCCAACTGTGACTTGGGATACAGAGATTAACAGTCTCTTACAAACATTTTCTCAGTGGGTGCTGCCTGTTCGAAATTCCTGCTGAGAATTCAGCTCTCACTTGCTCCTGGATAGACTGGACTTGTGGTTGCCTTCTCTCTTACGTCAGGTTTGGGTAAAGACTAGATTTGGTTTGTAAGGGAGGAGTATAAACAATTTCTGGGTGTTTCTGATTCAGGAGTAGTAAGCAGTTATAGTTGACATTGTTCCACTTAGGATATGTATAATACAGAGAGGTAAGTCCACCAAATCGCTGGATGTGTTATAATGATCTTATGGCTGATCTAAATACCTGCCCCTGGCAGAGGTTTGGGTTCTATTTTTTTGCATCTCTGAGGCCATAGGTAAATATTTTCTCTGCTTAATTCATATATTTTTTCCTCCCTAGTAAATTTTTTTGTGAGATGTTCTTTGGTGCAGTTCTGTCTCAGTCCACCAGATGACACTTGATGCTTAAGGATGAAAATATAAGTGGTCCTACATGAAAAATTCTGTATTCCTGTGTTGATTTAGAAAAAAATCCAGAACAGCTTATTTCCAAAATGTTTTCATGTGGTACTTGTAAAATTTGAGGTGTGTGTACAGATAATATGCAGATAATAATATACTCCCTATCCCTGGGAGTGTTCAAGGTTGGTTTGAACACGGCTTGGAGGAAGAGTGGAAGGTGTCCCTGCCCATGGCAGGGGATAGGATGAGAGGAGCCTTGAGGGCCCTTCCATGATTCTATACTCTTGTTTAATAAGAGGTTACTGGTAGGAGCGAAGACCCTCAGAAGGGTGTTTTCTTACCCTGTTAAACTCATCAGAAGGTTAGTAGCTTTGGTACTCATTTGTGTGGTGGAGCCCTGGTGCCTTTGCAGATTTTACTGCATATTGACAGCAATTACAAATCCTTCAAGCTGGGATGAAATAGTTTGCAGGCCATGGTATGCATTTGTCATGTTCTTTACTGCCTTCCCCTTACCATCTGTTCCCCCAAATCCTTTATTTTTCACTTTTACTCTTTTCCACAACTTTTCTTATAATGTTCATAGTCAACTCTTTTGTTCCACTTCAGTTTTGTCTCAAAACCCCATAAAAGAATTAGACCAAAACCATAAAGCAGTAACTGAGACGAACTGAGCTTTTAAACTGTGTTCAAAAGAGATTTGAAATTGAACAAGGGGAGTTATGCATTCCTAATTAGAGGCAAAGCTAAGTGAGCATGACAGATTTATTGATGATAAACCTCAGTCCTGTTTAAACATCTGTTGAAGCTCAGCTTAATAAGTGACAGCAGATTATTGCTGCCTCAGAGGTAGTTCCTGGGTGCCTGTGGAACTCTGGAGGAGCTGCGTTGTGGTGTGTTTGCAGGATGAGTCCCAGTAATCCTGTCTGCTGTGCAAGGTTTACTACAAAAATTGTCCTTCCTAAAATCAACTTGTTTCACTAAAAAAAAGCCAAAACAAAACCACCCCACCCCCCAAAAAAAACCCCAAAACAAACCCAAAAAAACCCCCAAAAATCAAAATCCAGAGTATTCTCAAGGTGTGCTACTGAAGGGGGCAAAAGATGCATAAAAATTATTTTCTTTTGGATTAAAAAGGATCTGAACAGCTCCTGAAGGCAGGCAGAAAACTGCGATGTTCCAAGGGCAACAAAATACTTACCTTAATATGAACGTGAAATTACTTGTGTGGAAAATCATGTTTTACAGGTTGGGGAAGAGTGGAGTGGGACACCAGTCATGGGGTGGTTTTATGCGTCTCTGTTTTAGTGCTGTTGGCATTAACTGAGGGCATGGGTGGTTTGTTAGACTCCATTTATGCGTTTTCTCACTGTGGGAAACTTGGGAGTTTCTTGAAAGTGGTGTTCTGCCTTTTCTATCTCCACTTGTGCCCTACTCTTTTTCCTGTAGTCCAATATGTCCAAGTTTTGCTTTGTTTCATAACCAAAACAGTACTTTTCCACCTTTTTCATACAGAGATCCTCACTTTTCATATTCATTTAACAACATGGAAAGATGTTTCCTTGAGAAAATGTGGGGGTTTTTGAGTGAAGAGTGCATTGCCAAATGTTTGTCTAAAGGATGTCATTAGTATGGAGGGAACAAATGATAACCAGCCCAAATCCAAACCTCTTGGCAGCAAGCTACAACAAAGAGCTTTTTGGATTGACGTGTGCCAAACATTTAAGCCTGTGTGAGAGGCTGTGCTTAAAAGAACAACATTCAAACCAGGAGCCCTGGGTGCCATAAAATAGGCAAGTTAGTGCAAGACTACTGCCTTGCAACCTTGTTCCTCAAGCCAGGGTGCAGTTTCATGGCTACTTGAAAAATCAAAGGACAAAGGTAAATCCTCCTTCTGCGGGTACTGAGCTAGTGCTGGGTCCAGAACAAGTCAGGCTAGGCTGGTCACAGTGCCATGCTCAGCGCGCAAAATAGCAGCTGGCAAAATTCAAAGAACTGACTCCTTTGATTTGTAGTTCTTTATTTAGGTCCCTTCAGCAAAAACCTGCAAAATCTTAGCTGGGAGGTGTTTGAATGTCTGTAATTGATATATTGTTTCATGTGGAAATGTTACTTCATGAAGTGCTTTGGGATTCTTGGGGGGTTTTGAAAAACACCTTTTTTATAATAAGATTATTATTAAGCCTGATTAATTATGATTGAACACACTCCAAAATCCAAGATGAGGGCTCTAAAAACTACAGGCTTGAGTTGATTTTAATTTTGTAGATCTTTGTACTGGCACTGATTCTGTATCAATGCAATACTGAAATTAGCAGGATTTTGTTGGTTAGGGCTTTTTTATTTTTAAATTTGTGTCTATAAAGCTTTAACTTTTCCTTTGGTGTGGAGTGAGATGCATGGATTTGCCATGTCAAGCAAGTGTGCTGCTGCTGGTTCCTGGCAGGGAAACAAGGGCATTTATACCTCTTAGGCCTGGTAGAGAAATGAGCAATTGAGTGAATTGTAGTCTTTTTCTTTACAGGAAAAAGGATAAATTGAAAGGCAAAATTAAACAAAAAGACTTTTGCTTTGTTTTTCATGAAAGCATGCACATATACAATTAATTACAAAAGCTGCAGAGTAAAGCTTTGAATGTTAAAGCTTTTTTCATGAATTGGAAGTAGAGCAATAGTCCACGTGAAAATTGCTGATATAATAACAGGCTCTTTGTTACTGTGCAAATTTTTGCAGAGTAATTTGTTTAACACCATTTTTGGTGTTTCTGAATTAATTTGGAAACTAAGTAAGAGAAAGAAGACCTCTAGTGGTCCAGTTGGATGTTTAAGTAGAGGAAAGCAGTGTAGCATTCTGCCTCCTCCAGCACGAGATGCTGCACTGTACCCTTGGAGGGGTATTCTCCTATTTTTCCCCTGTGCTGGGCACTGATGAGGCTGTGCTTCTCAAATTCTGGATTCAGTTTTGGTCCCCTCATGATAAGAAAGACCTTGAGGGTCTGGAGTGTGTCCAGGAAAGAGAATAGAGCTGGGGAAGGATCTGGAGCACCAGGAGGGCTGAGTGAGCTGGGAAAGGGGCTCAGCCTGGGAGAAAAGGAGGCTCAGGGGAGACTTTGTCTCTCTCCACAACTCCCTGACAGGAGGGGGCAGCTAGAGGGGAGTCATGATCTGCTCCCAGGGAACAAGGGAGAGGACAACAGGAAATGACCTCTTCCCCACCAGCAAAGATTTAGATTGGCTATTAGGGGGAAGTTCCTTCACTGAAAGTGAAGCATTGGACAGGCTGCCCAGGGCAGTGGTGGAGTCACCATCCCTAGAAGTGTTCAAAAAACGTTGCTGTGGCACTTGAGAACATTGTTTAATGGTGAACATGATGTGCTGGGTTGGAGGTTAGACTTGATCTTCCAGATCTTTTCCACCCTTAATGATTCTATGATGCTATTCTAGGGTTCTGTCACCTTTAGTCATGAAAACTGGATGTTAATTCAATGAAACCTTCCACCTTTTTTTTGTCTAAGACTGCTATATTATGGAATTTGGATGGGAATTGGCCCTTGGTTTGGACATCCCATACTTAACATTATAGATCCTTATGGAAATACAGTTTCTGTTCTTTGATATAAATCCTTATATGAGCCCATCTGCCTCTTTTCATGTGCTAACGAGTATCTTTAAAATTTTTCATGGGCTTGTGAAAATCAATCCAAGGCTCTTCTATTTGTGGAAGACAAAATCTTTGATCTATTAAACCTTGTATGGCAGCAGAGGGATGACCCTGTTTCAGTGTGCCATGAAGAGGATTTACTTTCTTCGAAAAACTTGAGATTTTGCTTGGAAGAACTGATTTAAACCTGATATCTTTTGAATACACTTACTGCTCAGTGCAACTGAGTCCATATGGGATAATACTCTGGGTTTTTTTACTGCTTCTTGCATGAAATGCTATTACAAACTAACTTCTCTGCATGGTGTCAGTCTGTGTGTGCTTCTCCACTTTTTTTTTCCTGCAGTATTGTGCATTCAGTTTGCATTGGGCTATGACTAATGTACAGATTTGCTTTCTGTAGTGCCAGTGATGTTCTGCCAGTGTTCTAGTAGGGGATTCCCACAAGAATTCCCCTGCCTCTCCTATGTGGAGGAGTTGTGTGCAGCAAGAATACATGTACTTCAGTTATTTACTTTGTGAGGTGGAGAACAAAGGCTCCTATTGACTTAATTTTTGTTTGAAACAGTACTACCAGCTCACTAACTGGTGCTGAAGGGAGTTAGCCGTGTCCCAGGAGCTGGGTAGGAGTCCGTGCTACAGTTCTGTTCCTGCTGTGAAACCTTGGCAACACTTTCCTTTTTTTTTAAATTTTCTTTCATTTTCAAGCATTGTTTGTGTGAACTGTGAACAAAGCCTGTTTTTAGTAAGTATTTGTACAGTGCCTATCCTGATGGGCTCTGCTTTCCTTTGGGATTGTTGGGTGCCTTTGTAGGAGTAATAAAATTAGAACTAGCCACCAGTCCAACAAGCTGCTATCAAAGTGCTCTCACCAAGACCAAGCCTCGGTGTTCCACATCTCTGAGCTTCCAAAAACCTGTGAAATCCCAGGAAATGCAGACAGCATGTTGCTTACATTATACATACACACGTATTCACCTGATTGCAGAGATTTATTCTCCTCACTGATGAATTCAGAATGTCACGGACCTGAGCACAGTGTGCGGCTCTTGTGCACTGTCTGCTATGGGAGCAGTGATAGGGATTCTGCGAAGAAAATTGTCCAGTGATTCTATTTGCGGATAGATTTATATTCATATTTTTCTTAAAGAGATTATAAACAAAATTTATCATGAACAATTACTGTAAGACTAGCAAACTATGTCTCCTTAAGTTTGAAGTTATTAAAGGATGTGCTTGTCAAGGTGTATAAGTGTACATATATACGTATAATGTATGGATGCATATATACATATATTAAAAATTAAGAATTACATGTAAAAATTAAAAAGAATTGGCCTGGCTGATGCTCTTGCTAAAGCTGTGCGGTGTTATGCACCATTCAGAGTGTACAACTGTGGTTCCCCTTGCACAAAGACTACCTTTGTTTTTTGGATGAAGTTATGGTCTATTTTAAACCCTGTATTTTAATAGTGAAGTTCACTGGAAATTCAAGGAAATGAGACTATGAGATTTTGTCCTAATAAAAACCAAACTGGAACTTGCAAAGTCAACTGTGAATAAATGTGTGTTTCATAGTTTATGGTTTCAGCTTTCAAGTTTTGTTCTTCTTTTCTAAGTGTTTTGGAAGAAATATATAGCTCCCATCAGTGAGCTCATACCAATAAGTTCTATTTATTTTCAAAGCGCTTTCTGACAATGAAAATAAAATGAAAGTGGGAAAAAGCACTTTATGCCTTTCATATTTGTTTCTGATAGATTTCACTGAGTTGAACCTCCAGCTCCCCCTGTTCCCACTTCACGCTGGCTCGGTTCTGAGTTTTCTCCTGGTGTGGTTCCAGAGCAGAATACTCTGCGGACATGCAGCCTGTGGGTAAAGCTCAGAAGTGTTTGTGCATAAAGGAATAGTCAGCACTGCCCGCCTGTTGTTGATAATGATAATAATAATTATAACGTATTATTAGAACAGTGACATTTAATACACTTATTGAACATGTGGTATGAAATGGCTGGATCAAATGGGTCTCTAAAGACCCGTTCATCTAGCTTTATTAAGGAGTTTTTGTTTTGTTTTGTTTTGTTTTGTTTTGTTTTGTTTTGTTTTGTTTTGTTTTAGTAGGAAAATTACCCAGTTTAAGTAAGTGAAGTTATTTGGGTCTTTAACCTTTTTTTTTTTCCACCATTTAAACTATGCAAATGATTTAAACCTCTCTCTTTATTTTTACTGCAGGTTTTAATGGGGGGAGTTTCCAAAATAAATTTCAGAAATTTGTATGACAAGGGAAAAAAATTCTCTTTAGTTTAAGACTAAAAGAGCAAAGATGCTGAGTTCTTAAAAGGAATATATTTTGGCAGCAGAAATTATTGACAGCAGAGCTACTTCCATTTTCTCAAAAGTTACTTGGTTTTCAAAAGTTTTTTTTGCAACAGAACAGTGATAAAACCACTTTGCTGTCTTAATGCCTTTAAGGTATCTCCTAGTAGATTGGAATGATCAGGGTTTACAGTTGAAGTGCCCCTGTAGTGATTGCAAATGCAGAGAGAAATAATAATTAATGAACACTGTTTCATGTAGCTTTTTTAAATTGATGTTTTAAAGCAGCCAGGGTCTGTAGGGTAGCACCTATATGCCTTATTAGTGCATATGAGGAAGTTTTCTGCTGCTATATGAGAAGGAAATGCTGGGTGTTGACAGAGATGGGGTTTAAAATGTCGAAACTTCAGGAGAATTGTGAAAAGTCACCTTTTAAAAAATCAGTTGGGTTTCCTTTCAGGTGACTTGGACTGGGTTGAAATATATGACAAACCTGTATGGCTCACAAAAGTACCGTGAGTGTTCTGCCTTCCTGACCAGTTAGCTCTGCACAGGACAAAATTATGAAAACACATATTGCAAACCACAGAGTGTCCCCAGATGTAATGAGGACCTCTATAAATCTCCATTTCCATGGGCTGGTGTGCCATTTCACCTTTAGTGGTGTTATTTGGGGGCCGGAGAACGTGATGCATGTGCAGGTCTCAGACAGATTAGTAATTGTACGTATTTTTGTTGGTTATTTACAAGCTATTACTCCATTTAAAAAAAACAAGGCTCTTTTGCTAGCTCCACTGTGGCTTGAGGGATTAATTGCATCTTCTTAGGTTTTTTAAAATTTATTTTTTGATGCATGCAACTACTGATAGTATTAATATACAGCAACAGAACTGTCTGCATCAGATATCAGTGATGCAGTTAGGTAAGCACACTTTTTCTTTGTTTCATTGGCAGATGAATGTAGGTGTCAGAACGTAAAACATAGGGTAAAGAAATAATAGATACCAACTTGTGCCTTGTTTTGCTGGGTACATGATTTGAAGTGATAGTTTGTCCTTAACAATGTCTTTTTTTTTTTTTTTTTTTTGTGGTTATTTTATAGCTGTTCTTCCAATAAGAGGTTATCAGTCATCTAAAAGCTACCACCAACCATGAGATTAACTCTTCATTTCTTTGCACATGCAGAGTTCTGATAAAAAGCTTCAAGAAGATTACAGGAGGATCATGTAATAATTAATAGCCAGTCATTTGTCAGTTTTATTCCATTTTTTTTTAATTTTTTTTTTTGCAATAAAAGACTGAAGTCTGTTTTTCCCCTCAGCTTTGCACATCTGGTACTTTACCTCGTTACTAGGAGATGAAGTATGATTTGTATGATGTGTATGTTCCTCTCCTAGAGCACAGTGGTTTTAGCCACATAATCACAGGACTGTTGGCTGGTCAGTCTGTTGCTATTTAGGTGTTAGAAAGTCTAAAACAGTGATGCTTTTTTGCTTGTTCTGGAAGGCTTCAAAGAAATCTCCTGGCTGCTCTTTCCAGATATGCCTGAATATGTATGCTTTTTGTATACACGTAGAAATAAATACATTCTTCACTTTTAATAATCAATATATGCTCTCCCTGCAATTTCTTGGCCGCCTTCTCAGCCTCACTGTTTACCTTTGTCTCTTCCTGGCAGCTGCCTTTTAAAGAAAAGAATAATCAATCTGAGCTGCTCCCTGGTCTTGTTGATCTTCCCTGGTAGTTGATGGTAGGTTTCCTGAGTAAGTGAGATTTATGCATTATGCTTTCTGTCCCTTCTTGCTCCTTAGGCTCATTTCAGAGTGGTCAATAAAAAGGGTAAGGAGCTATGCAATGGTTGTTTTTTTTCCTTTCTGTTTTTCTGAAATTTTTAGCCAGATAGATTGGTCCCTAGAGAGGAGACAAGTGGGCAGAAGCATCAAGATGGCAGCTGCCAGCTGGACAATGGACATATGAGTTCCTCCAGACCAGCCCTATCCTGCCCTGGTTGGTGCCTGCTGGAGCTGGGAGGGGGGCACAGTGGAGAGCTGGCATGGCGTGAGGGGCTGTGGCTAGAAACAAGTAAGCCCATTGCCAGGTCAGCCCTGAAGAGCTGCTCCATGGCTTTGGGTTGCTCAGGTTTCTGGCTGTTTGAAATTGTAAGCCCTTTCAGTCCTACCCCATTGCTTGTGTGTAGCAGCTAGTGTTTTATAGCACTTTGCTGTGTTTGCATTGGCAGATTTAATTCTGCTCTTCCTTGACTTTGCGTATGAAGTGAGATTTTGCTGTGAATGAAATTTTTTCTGTTGGCGGTTATAAAAACATAATGGCAAGGCCACCTGTGGGAACTGGGGAAAGCACAGAGGGTCGTACTGTGTGATCTGGGTCATGTGTGATCAGCAAAACTGATTTTTATTGTCATATCATAAAATCTGATCTGTGTTTAATTTGTATTAGTTTTTGATTTCTGGCCTTGTAAAGAAATGTTGAACTCATATTTGGCTGAAGAAGAACACAGGTAGAAATCTGTGTTGAACTGTTTGCTCTCTGCTTCACAGGGAGGTGGACTTTCCCTTGGGTCCAGGAGGGGTTTCTCAGCTCCTGGGCCAGCAGTGTGTCTTCTAGGGATTTTATATGTGTAAATGTAATGTATTAGTTCATCTTACTGCTGTGACATGTTGCAAAAACAGTGTTTTCATTTTTTTCTTTCTCTGAATTCAGATTGGGGCAGAAATTGCTGCAAGTGAGAGAGGAGTCAGAAAGGGACCTGGCCTAGGTTACTTCTCCCACCAGTTCTCCTCTGGTCCCACTTGGGTAGAAGATACCAGCCTCTTCTCGCAGGGTACTGGGACCTCGGTGGTGTCTCCTTTTCTCTGACATGGGACTGGAGAGATGAGGGAGCTCCAGGGAGAAGGCAGCTGCATTGAGGACTGGCTGGAGCAGCTGCAGAGCAGCCAGCACTGGGGTTTTCAGAAGAAACTCCAAAGCCTGACAGGTTTTTTCCCAGCTTGTGCCCAGACATTGTTCTCACAGTGTCTCTACCCCAGCTCTACTCTGTCTTTTTATATGGTCCACAAATTGCTTGTCTCCTCTCTTTTTGGCTTAACTTTCCAAACAAGCCCATTGGAAATGATGAGTAAATAAATGGTGGATTTTGGGATGCATCACCTTTAGTTGCTGTGCTTGCAAATCAAAGTGGTGTTTGTCTTGGTGCGGGCTTCTTGGTGTCCTCTACAGAGAGGCTGAGGAGGGAGAAGGACTGTGCCAAGATAGAGCTCTCTATTAACTGTTGTTAAAAACCTTTTTCTGTGGGTTCAGAGGCAGTGTTTGGAGAATTTTTTGATGTGCAAAATTAAATTACATTGGTAATGGTCAGTGGTAAACTGATGACTGAAAGTTGCTTTGTTTTGTGGGAAATACTAGATGTGAGTATCCCACTTTGGTTGGAGCATTGTGTTAATGTCACTGTAGTGAGCAGCTCTTACCTCTTTCTGAGGCTGGAAAAGGCCTCTAAGATGATCAAGTCCAACCTTTGACTGAATCCTGTGATAGCCACTAAACCATGTCACCAAACTCCATGTCTGCTTGTTTTTTGAACATTTCCAGAGTCAGTGAGTCCACCACTGCTCTGGTTAGCCTGTTCTAATGTTTAACCATTCTGTTTCAATGAAAGAATTTTTCTTAATATCCCAAAAATACTACTACTGCTATCCTAAAAATACTAATTAAATTTGTATAAAATATAATCAGTTGGATGAAATTGTATTGGCTGTTCTCACTGGGGTTTTGGTCCCAGGCTTCCACATCCCATGGGTTATTTTGGTTGACTTTCCATGGGGATCCTGCCAAGACCCAAGGAGAGGGAGGGTGGCAGGGGTGTGAGTCAGGATCTCATGGGGGAGCACTGTGGAGCCATGTGTCACTGTGGCCATCCTGCTTTTGTTGATGAACTTTTCTCAGTTCCACAAGGGACAAGAAGATACTTGAAGTGATCTGTTTTACACTATGTGTGAGAATTGTTTGTAAGAGAAAGGCTGTGCTGTGTTTTAATAATAAGGTAATGCTCCTTATCAAGCCTTCCTGAAACAAGTCCTCCTTGCTACAGCCTCAACTCTGCAACAGGTTCATCTTTGTCAACCAAGTTTTAATTGCAATTGAGCATTAATTCCTATCTGTGTAAATTCCAATATGTAAATAAAGTTTCTTCAGCTCCTCATTGGAGGGAGCTTACACCATACTTGTTTCAACCAGCCTCCCCTCAGCATCTCAGGGAAGCTTCATGCTTTTCAGCTGCTATGTGAAATTTGGTGCAAATGAAAGGAAGTGCAGGTAAAACTATAGTCGTAATAGTAAAATACATTTTCTTCTCCTGGACTACACTCCCACGCAGTCTGGCTGTAGGATATCTCCACCGAGTAGCAGCAATTGCCATCAGCGAAGCCCCCTCCCCTTCCCACATTTATTTCCATGGTAACCCGGAGACGGCATTCTGCAGCCTCAAAACTACTTTTGCTCTTTCATCATGCAAGCCGGCATTGTCAAGGGCTGAGTGTATTCCTACGGCTTTGAATGAATATAAAAAAAAAGAAAAAGCCTGAATTTGGCTGGGCAATTTTTATTTGGGAGGCCCTGCAGCAGGAAGGAACGAGCAACCTTCAAGTGACCTAGTGTCCGTAAATTGCTTAGTAAGGAAAAAGCAGTCTCGCTTCATTAATTGATTACGGGGAGGGTGGGAATGGTCTGTGTGCGGAGCGAGTGCGGTGGTTTCCTGCGGGCGGGGGCAGATGGCCGGGCGGGCTGGGCTGGCGGGCTGCCGGTGAGCTGCATGCTGTGAGCTGTTCAAACAGCGCTGTCTTGTGCCGTCTGTAGGGCTCTGTCAGGTATCGGGTAGAAAATGGTGTCTTACTAGATGCCTGCTCCTCGGCTGTGTTATGCATTCATTAGCCTTTTACTGGTGTAGAAGTGGGGCGGACAGTGCTTGCTGAGTGTGAGCAATTTAGTGCTGGTAGTAAAACATTTGCTCTTTCCCTACAGCTCCACAATGAGCTGTATTGATTTTACGCTTTTAAAAATCCGTATTTATGCGGCATTTGCGTGTAAATGTTGAGAATTTGCGTGTAAATGTTGTTATTTTTGAGCCGAGTGAGGCTGGTTGATTGCTCTGTGTGATAACAGCAGCATGTGGAACGCATAGTACTTGGTAAAAGAAAACGAATTGCTTGCAAACAGTGTCTGCAAATGGGGTATGAATGAAACGACATTTTAAATAATTATTTTCTTAGATATTCTGAAAGCAGAAACCTGTCTGGTCTAAGTGTGGTCAGAATATTGTATGATAAAGGGATTGGATGGATCATTACTTTGAATTTTCTGCTGATGTCTGTTTCCATGTTGTCTGAGTACCTGATTCACAGTGCAAGAAAAGTATTGGTTAAAATATTTCAGAGGTGCTGCCTGATCAAATGATTTGGTTGCCATTTGATTGGCTTGGGACAAACTGGCAGGGTTTTTTCCCCGTTTCTTACATTATTTGGTTGGGAGGGGTGAAAATGTAGCTTTTTTCTAAATGTGTCTGAAGTACACAAATGACTGAGAAGTCACCATGACAACATGGGGATCTGGGTCAGAGTTTCCCTCCATGCTTTTGCTCTTGAATTGTTTTAAAATATTTGTTATTTAGGCATTCCTTAAGGTGTTTGGGGGAGCATCTTACAGCTCCTATTTCTAAGGACTTTTAATGATATCCAGCTCTTTAAGTAAATGATGTATGCAGTCCAGTGTGTACAGTTTGGTGTACAGTTAAGGTGGGATCTAAACAAGGACATGAGCACCTCCAGCAGGAGTTAAGGATCCACCTTTCTGGCAATTTTGGTGTTGCAGATCTGTACACTTCTGCTGAGCCCTTCCGTGGTCCTGAGGATTCCTGTGTGCTTGTGGTTGTTACCGTGTGGGACACAGAGCCTGGAGATTCCTGAAAGTTATGCCCAAGCTAAGGTGTGAGAGAATCTTTGTTCAGGTGTGCCTTGAGTTAGGGGCAAGCTCGGGGACAACAAGAAAAAAGGCCGATCATGGTCAAGAAACAAACAGCTCTTCCACTCTTCCTTGCTAAGGGATGCTGAGTGTACCTCTCTGGGAGGAAGAGGGTTTTGCTGGATGTGTTGCTGGCTGTTCCTCTGCACTTACTGGGACATAGTGAAGCCATGCTGCCCGAGGGGAGTAAGGTTTGTGTTCAGTTTCTTTCTTCATCTGAGGCATTCAGATTTCACCACTTGCAAATTTTGGAGTGGTGAACGCAGATTGTGGGAAGTTGGACCATACAGGGCATTCTGAGCTCTCCTGAAGTCCTGGCACTGTTCAGAAGGGAATGAAAGATTCCTCAGGTTAGAGAGGGTGTGCCGGGAAGGCAGTAGCTGCAGCACAGGGAGAGGCTTTGATGGGGAGTTGTGGAGGAACAGCATTTGGTTTCTGTCTACTGCCACAGCCGTGGGCACGTGCATGGAATTAGATGTGCTTATTTTGTGGTTAATATTTTGGGGTGATCCAGTTTAGGAGTCTTCTACAAGAGTATTTATTTTGGGGAGGAGACATCTTACCGGGTCATCTCTCCCTGGTGCTGTCTTCTGACTCCTCCTGGCAGGTTTTCTAGGGTTGGAGAGGTGTTTGTTTCATGCCTGTAGCAGCAACCTGTGTAATTTATAGTGAATTTGGTGGAACAATGAGTAGTACTAGAAGTTCTGTGGAGGTGACGTTTCAGTGTCAGCAGAGGAGAGTAATTACACACTTCTCAGTTATCATCATACTTCTTGACAGAAAAAACCCCCACTATAATTTGGGTAAATTAAAGTAAAAATTGTTGCAGTTGTCACTTGTGCCCATCTAAACTTGGAGGGAAAGTATGTCTGTGACATCTTCTGAGAGTGTATGGGTTTACTTGCCCTTGTGGCAGAGCTGTATGTTTCAGTACTGAGGCAATTGAAAAGTAAGTACAACATGATAGTGACTTTCACCTTGTATTATTACACTACATCTAGACATGAGAATGTGAAGAACCACACGTTTTCCTCTTGACACTCATTAATATAATCTAATATCATCTTACTTGATACCAAATGGATAATCAAACATCTTCTTTTAATTTGGAAAAACATTGAGTTCTGTTTTATGCTGGAGCTAAATTTTCAAGTAATACTAGAAATTAATTTTCTGCAGCTGTGTAGGATTATTTCCTTCAACGAACCGCATGTCTGTGTGATGTAGCTGATTTTTCCTTTTTCTTGAAGTTACCTGATGTTATAATTTTGAATATAGAAAAGTGCAGAAAATTTAGTCCTTCAGAAATTCATCTCAAGTGTCTGAGAGAAGATTTCTTTTAAGCCAGAGGTTCAAATAATGAGATAAATCCCTTATGAGAAAAACAAGTAAGAGCAAGAGCCTGGTGGAGTTAGTTATACAGACTTTTGTGGTTACATACCTTGATTTCAAGATTCTTACAGTTAGGATACATATCATAATGCTAGAAGTGAAAACTTGAAAGTCCTGAATTTAGGAGTAGCTACAAAACAAATGTAAACCCACCCTTCCTTTCCTTGCCAAAAACCCCCAACCACAAACAACAAAAGAAACCTCTTCCTATTTCTAGGGTTGGAGTCAGGCTTGATGCTGTAAGGAAATCAGCACCAAAAGAAATCCTTCTAACTTATGAAAATGCAGTGGTGATAGGGCAGAGTGACACTGGTGATGCCATTACAGCAGTCTTGGTACTTAAAGGTTCTGGTGTTGGAAATGACGCTTTTTTATTCCACCTGCTCTCAGCAGTAGTGCTCTAAGAGCTCAGTGACAGTCACCTGAAATCAAGGCATCTGTACTTTTTTTTTCCTTATTAATTTTATTCATTTCTAAGTGGGAAAAGTCTTGGTTTCAGTCCTACAAAATAAGATTAAATTAATTTGCAGTATTTTATTAGGAGCAACTTTGTTTTGCTGTGTGTCAGAGA
Source organism: Sterrhoptilus dennistouni (assembly GCA_013397095.1). NCBI lineage: Eukaryota > Metazoa > Chordata > Aves > Passeriformes > Zosteropidae > Sterrhoptilus > Sterrhoptilus dennistouni. The sequence goes on along the minus strand of VWZU01014320.1, from coordinate 480,226 downwards.
CTGGCAGTAGCTTGCAGTGTAATCCTGCTTCTTGTCCCCTCCTGGTACATGGGGAGTGTGGGTGTATGGACTGCCATGAAGAACTGCATCCAAAGTTTAAAAATTCTTTCCAATTTACAGGGTCCCACTTACCACCCCTTCAAAAAAGGGAAGACTTCATCATAGTGGATAAATGTTAAAATTGAATCTTGCTCTTTGTAGAGCTATTGTTCTTTGCCCTGTTCCACCCTCCAAAAAAAA
>VWZU01014320.1:429570-479962 GCA_013397095.1 Sterrhoptilus dennistouni | reverse complement strand
GTTTCTGCATATGCCTGTTCCAACAGGAAACCAAAACTGAGCCTTTTCACTTAAGCATGGGATCAGTTGAAGTTTAATTTCCCCTATAAATGTGATATGGCAATAAAAAACCCTTGTCACAAAAATCGTACAGGTCTGGAAAACACTTCGCTGAAAAAGTTCAAGGTCTTGACCTCTTTGGTTACAAAGGCAAACTTGTTTAACTTGGGTTATATTTAGTAAATGAGTGGTAAAAATGCCATGGTCTGAGACGATGGAAAGATCAAACTGGAGTTATTTTCCTTGTAAAGGTGACTTTGCTTTTAAGAAGAATAAACAGCATCAGTTTTTGAATACTTTCAATACTTCTGATTCCCAGTGAAAAAGTATTTTGTTGCAGAACAAGAGGTTTTGATATATTTTTTTCATGCCATTAAGTAATAATAATTGAAATGAAGCGTTTCTGTTTGCTGGCCAATTGTGTTGCAGTAAACCATGTCATCCCTAGGGTTCTGCAGAGTGTAGGACCTGCTACAACAGCAGCCCTGCTTGCAGTAGCACTGTAGGAGATGCCTCGAAGCCCAGTTCTTCTTTCTGCTGCCTGTGGTCTTACTGGCTTCCACCCTGAGCCTCCACACAGCCCTGTGCATGGGATCAGCTCAGTCAATTTTCAGTTGGGTCAAATCCTTCTAAGTAAGAATAATGTAATGTCTGTGGTTGAGGGAGCAGTGCAGGAAGACTTTTGTAGTGGGAGAATCTCGGGTTTTGGTTTCTTTTTCCCCGAGATTCAGGCTGGTGGTTCGAGTGGGTCTTTTTGCCCTCTGCCCTCTGAAGGCTTTGAGCTAGGCACGAGAATGAAGTGGAGTCTCGAGGTCTTTTTTTTCCCCTGGTTTCTCATGTTGTTTATTAATTCTTATCTTACAATTTCTTTGTGCCTGGCCAAGGTGTTTACAGCAGCCCAGACACGATGTGACTCCCCCTGTGATGGGAGGTCACTTTGCTTTTATTCAGCTAACTACATACTTACTATTTACAATTCTGTGCCAATGCATAGCATCTATACTAGAAGGGTCATTTCTACTTTAAACTAATCCACTGAAACTACCTTGTGTCATCACCACCTCAGAAGATGGGTGTCAAGGGAGAAGGAGAAGGACTCAGGGTGCCACCCTAATTCCTCCGTCTTGTCCACTTGCACCTGCGTTCTAAAAATGCAAAACTACAAAACTTTCTACCTGGTGATAAACCACACCACTGTCTGTTACACATTTGTGACTTGTAATTCCTCTCTGTGTTGGAAGTTTTTCACATGGACTAAAATCAAAGCCTGTGTCTTCCTGGGCTCTGTGCCAGGGTCTCAAACCCCCCTGGACAGACCCCAGACCCTCTTTCTCAGGTCCCAGGCCTCTCTAACGAGGTCTGTGACCTTCCAGGTTGCCCAGAGGGATGCCCTGGACTCCGACAGGAGGACGTTAAGTGTAGTAGTGTAAAACCACACCATTAGTCCCACCACCTGTATCTTGCACCTGTGTTAAATTAGCCCAGGATTTACCATTTCTTTCTGCTGTTGGGTGTTTGGTCTGGTTTGTTAAAAATGTTCTTTTTTGGAAGTACTACTATGAGAAGCGGAATGACAATAGATACAAAACATGGAACGCTAGTGGTGCTCATGTGCTGGTCCTACCAGGTGTTGAGTTTCCCTTTCTGAGGAGCTGCCCAGCACTCTTGTGTTTCTTCTCACCAGGATGGAATAATACGAAGGGCTTCAGGACTGGGCCGTCAAAGAGTTAAATATGCAAAAGTACTATTCAGTGAATATTTAGGTCATGAAGGACTGAGAGTGGAGAAGGAGAGAACATAACTGACAGCCAGGGGGTTTATACCGGTAATGGACTAGGGAATATCTTCTATCAAGTAGTAGCACCAGATTTTGACTTTGTAACTGTAGTTTCTGTTGTGTTTATGTTCTTAGCTGCATTGCTGTTGGTTTGCAAGAGATGAGGTGTGTTCAATAAGTCTCTAAATGGGCTTTCCAGAACCATTACTTGTGTCTTTCATCATGTCCTGCAGCACTAGTTGGAGCTGACTTCCTAATAATCACAGATATTTTGAAGATTACCTTTAGTCTTCTGGTAATTTGTTGTCTTTTCTGAGGAAATGGTTACAAAATTCAATGTCCTGCTGACTTTTTGCAGGGCTCTAACCCATAAATCGTTTCTCAGTGACATGGATAGTTCCAGTTTGAAGCGTGGGGTATAGGGTTTTGCCCTGTTCTCGAAGGCTTTGGTTCCTAAGGACAGGGGTTTCTAGTTTTATCTCTCTGTGAAATGCCATTGAACATCCATGGTGTGATCTACATAAGAATGATAATGGTGAGCTCACAGTGTGTGTATGTCCCTGGGAGAGAGGCAACTCTCGCCTGCTGTCCCTCATGCCCAGATGGTGGTGACTCTTCAAAGGCTTGTTTGCATCTTCTTTAAACTCCAAAACTGCTCAAAGCTTTTGCCACTTTCAGGTGATTAAACAATTAAATTTAACAAATTTAGCAATTTATTTAATTTTTTTTTCAAATGTCAGAACCCAGTAATTTTAATTTAACATTATCATGAGTATTTCCAGTAGGTTGCTGAGTGGATTGGAATTTTACGCTGTTACGTCTTATTACAATTTAAGTTCTTTAGTCAAAGAAGCCAATATATTGTTATGGCTTTTATATAGCTTTTACAATTTTAATTCTGAAAATATTTTGGAATAAAACCTATCTTACTGTACAGAAGAAGGAGGAAATCTAGTATATTATATGGTTTAGAATGTGTGATAAATTGAATTTTACTTGATATGAAGAAATTTGTATAGTTTTCATGTCTTGAATGAATTCTTTGATGGAACTGTAATCTAGCTGTTGTAATTCCATCATCAGATGAGGTCACTGAACTGAAGTGTTTGGAGAACACCCCTAGTTGGTCTCTTACTCTGAAAACTGCCTGTGTTTTGTGTATGCTATGCACTCTGGCATTCAAATGTTATTTAATGTTTTTAAATGACAGGTATGGAATTGTAAGATTGCCACAACCTGTGTCGGGTAGCCGCTTTTGTTAAACGCAAGAGGAACTGGAGGTTGACAAACCTAGTATTTGTTACACTAAGCCGAGTCACATTCCTAATATCAAATGTGTCCCCTTGTAGAAGATTAGTAGAAGATGGATGTAGTAGTCCTCAGCAGAGTGCATCTTGTGCTCTATGCCTTTCTCAACATATACCTGTAGCAGGGGATGTTGCCTTTTCGTGCATCTGAGAATCCCAAACTGGCTGCTCTGAGGAGAGGAAGAGGGATCTGTTCAGTCCAAGAATGTTTTTTGTAGAAAATGGGTTGGGAATGATGTAGAGGTTGCATTCAAGTATCTGGGCAGGAAAAGAAGGTGCACCATGGTGAGAAAGAAGAAATACTCTTGGATCTGTGACCAGAAGATTGGAGAGATTACCTAGGATTTTCAAGTTGTTTCTAGTTTTATTCTGGTTGTTTTTTCACAAGGCCAGATTGGATGGGGCTCTGACCAACCTAGTTTACTGGAAGGTTTTCTTGCCTATGTCAGGTGTTGGAATGAGGTGGTCTTCAAGGTCCCCTCCAACCTGAACCCTCCTGTGATTCTGTAGCTGTGCATCCTGCAGGGAGCAAAATAGCCGATTCTTCCTGACCATTAATGCAAATGAACTTTTTAGTAAAAAACCACCTTGAAGCAATTATTCTGCTTGACAGGTCTGATTTTTCCTTTGCCACAGTCCCATTTTCCCATTCTGAGAACATAGCTTTAGCCAGGGGCACTGGAGCTCAGGGCTGGTCCCTCTGAGTGTGTCTCTGTGGAGTGTCTGCAGGAAGGCTGAGGGATGAGGCAGGAGCACAGAAGAGGGGTGGCCCCAGGGCACAGGGGCATGGTGGCCCTGGGGGTGAGGATATTGAATCTTCCATTAGTAAATTTGCGGATGACACTCAGCTGGGAGCATGTGTCCACCTGTTGGAAGATAGGATGGCTCTGCAGAGAGATCTGGAACGGTTGGATGGGTGGGCAGAGTCTAACAAGATGAAGTTTAATGAGTCCAAGTGTCAAGTCCTGCACTTTGGCCACAGTAACCCTCTGCAGCGTTATAGGCTGGGGATGGTGTGGCTGGACAGTGCCCAGGCAGAAAGGGACCTTGGGGTTCTGGTCAGCAGCCGGCTGAACATGAGCCTGCAGTGTGCCCTGGTGGCCAAGAGGGCCAATGGCACCTGGCCTGGATCAGGAATGGTGTGGCCAGCAGGAGCAGGGAGGTCATTCTTCCCCTGTACTCAGCACTGGTGAGGCCACACCTTGACTGCTGTGTCCAGTTCTGGGCCCCTCAGTTTAGGAAGGACTTTGAGATGCTTGAACGTGTCCAGAGGAGGGCAACAAAGCTGGTGAAGGACTTGGAAAACAAGCCATATCAGGAACGACTGAGGGAGCTGGAGTTGTTTAGCCTGGAGAAAAGGAGACTCAGGAGTGACCTGATCACTCTCTACAACTTCTTGAAGGGTGGTTGTAGACAGCTGAGGGTTGGTTTCTTTCTCCAGGCAGCAACTGACAGAACGAGAGGACACAGTCTCAGGCTGCATCAAGGGAAATATAGATTGGATATTAGGAAGAAGTTTTTCATGGAAGGAGTGATTAAATACTGGAATAGTCTGCCCGGGGAGGTGATGGAGTCACCATCCCTGGATGTGTTTAAAAAAGACTGGATGTGGCACTCGATGCCATGATCTAGTTGAGGTATTAGGACTGGGTTGGACTGGATGATACTGAAGGTCTGTTCCAACCTACACATTCTGTGATTCTGTGGGGGCACAACAGGACTGTGTGCTGGGTTGTGCAGGACAGGTGGTGCACTTGGCCTAACTTAGAAATTGCCAGAGCTGCAGCCATCCTGTTCGGCTTCTCTGAGGAAAGCTGTCCCTCATGAGCAGGGCAGGTGGGGAGACGTGGCTGGTGCAGACTTTGTGTGTATTCATAAATGCCAGATTTGGATACGGCAGGATGACACCTGAGCTCTAACCATCTCTGAATTCTGAATTAGCCTCAGTTTATTTATGAGCTATGATAAGATGCTTTCTGAGCAGTAACTTTGTGTAGTGACAATCATCACAGTGTTTTGAGGGGTCTGCCCATCATATGCAGAAGCTGACCTCAGTGCCACAGGGGAGTGTGGCTGAGGACTGTGTGGCCAGTTGGTGTCATGATCAATGACAGTCAATGAGTTGGTGTGTATCAATCGTTCCCAGAGTGGTGCAGGGTGACCAGGGCACAATCAGACCCTATTACAATTCGTGTATGCATGTGCTTGGTGTTTTTTTTGGAAGGACTATGGAGGGCTAGCTGACACCAGCATGCTGTCAAGGAAGCAGGAAGTGTCCTAGGCAGTTTGGAGGTGTATTAATGTTACTGCTTTGTTTTTTATTGATGGGTGCTAACTCAGGTCCTCCCTTTACCTGTAAAGATATTGCTCTGAAAGGTGTCTTGTTCCTCTCCTTGTGATGTCTGCAGCAGTTAAAGTTTTCTGAAGCCAATATGCCATAATAGATCTGAAAAAACTCCAACCAAACAAAAATTATTTATCCACAACCCATTCTAAGCAACTGAGAGGATTATGATGTCATTACTAAATTTGACTTTTACTGTCAATTATTATAAGAGCTCAAAATTGTAAATTCATTACAAGAGTAATTTATTATCTGAAATAATCTTGTAATGATCTTTTATTTTACTGTTTTTCTTCTACAGTGAAAATTCTTTGCATTTTTCTAATAGCATCTAAATTTCTGAAGTGGCTTTTACTGTTAAATCCCTCCAGTCATCCTTTCTTAATAATGCAGCTTTGCTAACAAGCGTACATTGTATGCATGGAAATTTCTCCATTAATGAAAGAATAACATGGAATAATGATGCAGAAATTATATGGAAACCAGTAATTGCTGAAACAGTGACTGCCATGGAGCTTGTGCTGTTTTATGCAATATAGTTTAAAACAGAAATATTCAGACATCCTGTGCAAGTGACATAGTAAATAATTATCCATGTTAGCTATACAAGTATATTGGAAAATGCTAGTTGCCTGTTATATTTCATGTAATGATAGACCACACTCTAAATTTACTTCAGAATTGAAAGCTATCACCTAACCAAAAGAATGTATACTATTTTCACAAAAATAATTTCAATGCATATTTTGGGTTAATGGTCTGATTCTGAAATTGTTGCCTGTTTCTGTTCATCTTTGATCCTCCAATTTCTTTAAAAAATTCTTTAAAAATAATTTCTTGCAGAGTTGTCACTCAATTTTGAGATGAAGTGTGTTGTTTTTTCTTTAGAATGAAGATTTAGCAGTCATCGACAAGGATTTTATTGTTTGTGATTTATAACTGATGTCCCAAATGATAACTTGGGTTCTTGAAAAATGTCCTTGGTTTTCACATTGTAGTGGCTATGGTTTGGGTGAAAGTACAATTATAGATAACGGGAGAGATGAAATAGCTGCAGTAGATACAATGAATTAACTGAAGTTTTGTTGGGAAAACTAATCCTAATTTCTTTTATCTCAGTTTTTCTCTGTACTCTATATTACAGGCTGTTGATCTGGTGTTACTTTCTTTGGAGCTTGTCAGGCTGAAATAAAGGATGCTTTATGCTGTCCCGTGGCTAGGATCCAGAGTACTGGAGCTGGCTCAGTGGTTTTCAGTCTCTTCGACATTTTTTATCTGTGCATTGTTTCCATGGATATCTTCAACTTTTCCCAGGTTTTTTTTCTTGCTCTCACGTTGGATCTTAGAGACTGGATCACAGAGTGAGGAAGCACTGATCTAAGCTAAGAAGATGGTCTTGTGTTGTGGTTTGAAAGCAAAATGAATGAGAGGCTCCAAGTCAGAGATATAATTTAATAAGAAGAAAGGTAAAAAGGTAAAAGTAAAATAAAATAAATGCAATAACACGAAGGATCACTGACAGAGTCAGAACACAACCTGAGCAGGATGGTGGAAGCAGTCCAGGTGAAGTGCTCTTCCTGAAGCAGTGATCCTGTAGAAAGGTCTGGTAGCCCTGCTCCTCTGGGAATCCAGTGGGTAAGTGCTAAGTGCACTGTCCCACATACCACCTTATATCCAGGTGAGAATGCTTGGCTCCTCCCCCTGGGCAGAGCATCTCACAATAGCATGAGAAGTGTGAAATGGGTCCTTGATGGCCCATTAGCAGAGATCACCCCTGGAGGGAGTTACCTGTGAGTCATGGGCCGTTAGCAGAAGACACCCCAAAAATCATTAGCAGAAGAGGCAGGGGGCTTGGGAAAACACTAGCCCATCTGGTTTCAACAGTTCATGAAGATGATGATAGAATAAATACTTTGTGTACATCCTACACTGCAACCCAGGACATCTTGCCAGGGAAAGAATGCTCTTTGTTCTTGGTTCCTCTGTCTGCAATGTACAGAATATGTTTGTGTGTTCCCTCAGGAGCTGGAAGAGACATGGAGTTTGACCTCAGGAGCGGCTCTGGGATAACCTGGGTTGTAGGTCTCTGGAGGAGTAGAGTGCAGAGCCTGAGGCTGCAGAGAAGGGTAAAGATTGTGTTCTCTAGTCAACTGAGAAACCAGTGCAGTGTAATGTGGACCTTTGGTCAACATCATAGACTGCTCCAAGCCTCCAAAAAGTAGAGACTCACTGTGGCTAGACCCCTCCAAGGCTTTCCTTGTGCCAGCTTTGCAGTCACTATGTGGGATTGCTTTATTGGAAGTATAGATATGAGGAAGAGGCACTAGGGATATGAGGGACTAGGGATGCTTTTGCTCTTAGCCTCTCAATGCTGTCCAGGCTCTTAAAGGCTCTTCCAAAGTCTGACTGTGCTTTTGTGAGCCCACGTGGCACTTGATCATCTAGTCCACAGCAGAGGCACCACAGTGACCTGTCTGCTTTTCTCCAGTTGCTGCCCATGTTCAGCCGATCAGTCAGAAATGTTTTTTTCTGTGTCCTTTTCTCAGTAAAGGGCTTATTTTTTAGAACATTATTTATTGATAATTTACATTGTTATTTTGTCACATTGGTTTTAAAAGGGACAAAAATATTATTATAAATGTCATATTGTAATATGTGTGTCCATGCTTGGAACTAGCCAAACTACGTCCTGAGCACCCTACTCTGTATGGTCTTGCTTTGAGCAGAGGGGTTGGACTGGGTGATCTCCCCAAGCCCCTTCCAACCTCAAAGACTCTGTGGCTTGGCCATTTTCTGTCAAAGCTTTAAACTTCAAGTAGGGTGTTACTGAGCCACTCTGAGAGCTGAAATATGTTTTCTTCTAGTAATTATTGTGAAATTGTTCTGGATTTTGAAATATGCAGCTCTACTGTCAAAATAGTGAAAAAATACTCACTGTGCTTTTCAATAATGAAATTGAATTTTCTTAATTTCTGTAGTGTGGAGTGACAGTACATTGTGATCACACAGAAAAGCTAGTCCTGCTCTACAAAGATCACTTTTGTGGCAAAGAACCTGAGCTCAGTTTTACCTACTTTTATTTAGTACCTAAACAGACTTTTAAATCAGCAAAGGCTAATTATTTACTAAAACTAATGAAACAATTCAGGATTAAAAAGAGAAAGCCAGTTGGTTGGAACACTGTTGGAGATGTATTATGTTGTCATTATATCTTAAGTGGAGGGTAATTTTTACTCATCTTGCTGGTTAAGTGAGATCTTACACGATGCAGTGTGTGGATTTAAGAAGATGCACAGGCACATCAAACTGAGTAGAGAGAATCCTTGCATGCTGCGTTTGTCATTAGGAATAACAATTTAATAAGCTTTTAGTAAAAGAAGGAATGAAGCACATGAAGCATTTTTTGACATGATTTTGAATGAAGGCTCATAGCATGAGCCTTCAAATTCCTTTGAATGAGGGAATTTGGTCATAGGACTTGATGAGGCTGTTTCACCTCATTATGTCGTTTAAATCACTGAAAGGTGGGCAGTGTAATGCTTTTCTCTGTTCTCCCCTCTTCCAGCAATTTGCCAGTTCCAGGAATTGGAGATCTGCCATCTTTCTCTTTGTTCTTGGGAGAGAATCCCAAGGACAGTAAATCACCCAACTGCAGGTAACCTGAAAGGAGCAAGTTGAGATGGCTTTGGCTGCAGCAATTTGTTTGTAGAATAAATCTTTTCAGGTTTTCACAGTAGTGGATTGCTCTGGTGTTGCAGTGCCTGTGTTAAAGTAACACGGATGTGAGGTTGCAGGTGTATTGTTAGCCTGAAATAGTTCTTTGATTTGCACAATCAGTGTAATTATAAATTAGGACTCTTTCATCATAATGAAAAACCTTGGAAAAAGAAAAAAGCAAACTGTGCTCATCTAAGAGGAAAGTCTCAGGAATACTGAATAAAAATTCAGCCTGCATCCTTTCATCGTGATCCGATGTGTGCATCTTAGAGGTCCTATAGACATCTGACATCAGTGAGGGCTCTCAGGCTGTCGGGCAAAATGATAGCTTCAGCTTTGGGAAATCCGTGGTGAAAATGCATTTGTAGTTGCAGTTACACACTGCACCTCATGCTCAGCTGCCTTTGGCTGATCGCGGAGGACACTGTAGAGGGATCAGTTTTGTATGGGGTGTTCCCATACAAAACTCTTCTCGGAGACCAGGAGTTGTCCATTGGGTAAGCATCCCCATGTTGTGGAGGATGCAGCCAGACTAAAACTGGAGACCAGGGCTAAACTGAGTTAATAACCATAAACATGAGATGCAAAGTGAGTTTAAATTGGGAAGAGGCAAGAGGAGGAAAAGGTATTTTTAAATGCTGCTGCTGTGCTGAAGGACCCCACAGTGGTGATGTGTGGGACTTGTCCTGTGAGTCAGAGAAATACCCTTGCTTCTGCTCACCTGGCTGGAATGAGAACAATGAGGGTAAAATGATGATGAGAAATACTTCCGTAAGAGAGAGTTCTAGTCTGTTTCAAGTGCTTACTTTATTTTTCGCTCTGCATGTTATCTGCCCAATACTCAATCCTGAACTCAGGAAAAAATTAGGGAGAAAGGCCCATTATCTTCTATCTTCAATGAATGCTTTTGCAAAAAAAAAAAAACAAAGCAAAGCAAAACACGGTCTTACGAATTAATGAATTCTGGGTTTCATCTTAATTGTAATGAAATATATGAATGAAAACCAATTCTTCTTTCCTATTCTAAAGTAGTCACTTGCAACAACTTAAGATGGACTTTGATATCTGGATCTTGGCATCTGCACCTTGGCCAATGCAGGAATTAAGTCTTGAAATCTACTGCTGAAGTCAAACAAGTTGCTTTGCATTTCATCACGCAAAAGTAGGACAAGACTTGTATGCACCCAAGAAATGAGTCTGGCTGTTCATCCCTTCTTGCCTCCCTTTCTCTAGCAGAGGAACTGCATTTGACAGCCCGTGTGATGGCTGAATCTCCTGATGTGTGCTGTGAGCAGTGTTCTGACAGGACTTTTGTCTCCTGCAATGTCAGGCTGGCTGACACCTACCCCAGGCTCCTTTTCCTTTACTTTGTCACTCTTTATGCCTCAGTCTTTTTATGTAATCTAACCTGCTTTTCTTACTAGATGGAATAGTCTCAGGGGTTTTTCTCTTCTACCTTTGATCTTGTGTCACAGAAAGTTACTGTGGTGATTATTTTAGCCTAATTAAACCATGCCGTCTAGGGGGAAAAGTCAGCTAAATGCTTCCTCCAGAAGAATGAGATTTTCACAGCCTCTTTGTTATACTTTGTTAGGTCATAAAAGTTTGTAACTGCCTTCCATGTATGGGGATTTGATGTTCAGTGTCCCCTAACGTCTGTTCTCTGTATATCAATATGAAGAGCAGGCCAAATGTAAATATTGAGAAGACTGTGGCTAAATGGAGGTATTTGCTTACCAGTGGACAGTCTGCAGCCCCAGACAGAGAAGTTAAACATGTTTTTTCAAATTCGAAATCTGTTTCCTGTGTGCCTTGTGGGAATGTCATTGGAGGCTTGAAATCATAATGCCAAGGTTTGGGACCAAATTTGTAAAGATATGCCCAAATTCTGAGATATGATAGAAATGCCAATGCAAAAGTTACTTGTGGGCACCTGTGTCCAAGTCAGCTGAGAGATGAAACCTAAGGCCAGACTGATTCTTTCCAAAGGGATACAAATATAAGCAAAATAAGAAAGGATAACTTTGGTACAACTTTGTCACAGAACAGCATGAAAGAACTTGAGAGTTGCCACTTAGGTGGCAAGTGACAGGACAAGAGGAAACAGCCTCAAGTTGTGCCAGGGGAGGTTTAGGTTGGATATTGGGAAAATTTCCTCACTGAAAAGATGGTCAAGCCCAGGCTTCCCAGGACTGTAGTGGAGTGTTCAAAAAGTGAAAGTGTTGAAAAATGTTCAAAAATGTGTGGAGGTGACACTTGGGGGACATGGTTTAGTGGTGAACATGCAGGTAGTGGTGGGGGGGATTGATGGTTCAACCTGGTGATCTTAGAGATCTTTTCCAATCTTAACCATTCTATGATCCTGTGATACTGTGGAGAAGTACACAACATTGATATTGGTTCAGGACATTGTGTAGTTCATTGACACATTCAGCGGCAGTGCAGACACAGATCTAGAAATTATAATATTTACATTAAACCACGTGAGAGAACACATCTAACTACTTTAAAAAAAATCTCCCAAGCCCCCCAGGATCCATCAGTCCTCATCTATACTCCAGCAGAGTTTAAATTATAATAATTTAGAAGTTTATTAGCAAAGAAATAATTACATGTGGAGTTTTCCACTCTTGGGACTTGCATCCATCCAGTGCATTGATAACAGTGATGCACAGCAAGGAGCTGCTTCCCCACAGTCCCTTCTCTGCAGGAGATGATGAGGCTGGACTTGTCCCTGGAGTGCCGGCTGGATGAGCTGGGTGCCTTCTTACAGAGAGGTTTCAGTACAACCCTGTCATTTGGGGCTGACTCCTGTGGCTGAGGGGAGGCTGGGGCTGTGCACCAGACGCCGTGTCCTCAGAGGGCTCCATTAAAACACAGTAAAACAAAAGACCTTTTTTTTAAACTTTGTACCAATAACCCCAGGAGCTGAAGGTAAGTGCTTGCTAACTGCAGTACCACATCCTGTTTCATACAGGAAAGAAAAATATTTTTGTTTCGGGGCTTTATTGTGCCTGTTGTTAGTCCTGGAGAATATATTCCGTGGTGCTTTACTTTGTCTTCTTTCTCATTTTCCTTTTGAGTGAATTTGTTCTGTCCAGTGTATGACTTTTCTGGTTGTTGCCTCCACTCCTCAGGCCCCCTTGGAACTGCCAGGGTTAGAATCTTGTCCTTCTTCCCATTCAGCTGATGTGCTTTACCCCTTCACTCAGTTTTGGCCAGAATTTCCTTGGCAGTCTGCTACAAAATAAAATGAGAAATACTGCTTTTCTTCTTTACTAGGGAAAGACAACCTTCCATACAGATAATGATAGATTTTGGTTATTTTTTCCTGGAAAGGATTTTAAATCTTCCTCTGTTAGTGGCAAGCTGAGTTGATCCTATATTACATCTCAAGAGATGTTATCATTGCCACTTTGGTGGAAATGATGGGGCATATCGGACTGGCCTTGTAAGGATCCTTGCTTTGTGTTGCCTGTGGGGGATGTGACCAGCTGTACTCAGGGCAACATAAAATGCCTAAAAGTAGAAGTGAGTGTCTACTTGATTTTTTGTCTCCTTTTTTTTCCTTGCCCTAGTGTAAAGTTGTATGTAATGACTTTCTAGCAGCAGGATTTCTGAGATGTGCTTTTATTTTCTTTTTGTATTGTCTTTTCTTTACCTTGTCATTGGGTATGACGATTTTGTCAGGAATTTGGTTTATACATCTGTGTTAAGTAGTGCTGCAATAAAGAATTAGGTGTTGAAACTCCTCATTTCTGTCACTCAGAAATCTCCTGGCCATTGTGATTACATAAATGTAAAGTAAACACTTAAGAATCACTTTTATAGCCAATTTTTAATAGCAGTTTGCCAGGTAACCTATGTCTGAGGAAAAAGCCCTAGTGCCCAAGCTGTCCCTGCAATGATGGGGAACCAGGAAGCCTGTACTGACACTGCATTCCTGCAGAACTAACAGTGCCAGCAGTATTTCTGGCTGGACAAATGTGGGCCTGGAGTGTGAAGTTTTTTAATTTACGTGCTGGATAGAAATGAGGACTGTGCTGTAGTACCCTGTCTGGGAATCATTGAGTGGGACAAGGAGTGTGCTTTGTTGTTGTCAGGAGCGGGCTGATGTGTGTCTGTTGAAAAGCTAATTCTTTAATGAAAGTATACGAGATTAAATGAGTAATTAAAATTTGGTAGTGGTTTCTTTAAAGCAGTTGTGGAGAAATCCCTGTCTGCAGGATCAGGTGTGAAATGTCTCAGAGGGAGAAGAGTATTGGAAAAGCTTTTCACATGTACCTGGATTTGGTGCTGTTCTGGACAGGGCAAGAAAAACAAGATTGCAATGACAGATACAGGGACTGAACTGAAATGAGTGTGTAAAAGAGGGTTTTACTCATTTTATGTAAAAACCTGTTCACGAAGAAGAGAAGTCAGAGCTGAAAACTCCTTTTTCCAGAACACACCTGTTGTTATTCAAGTGATGAGAGATGTAAGGTGTGTGCCAGCGCCGGTAAAGCAGTCTTTATTTGGATTAGCTTGGAGGAATGTACCTTAGGAGAATCTAATGAGAATAAAGGTGGGGTATTTTGATGCAGATTTATGGAAGATACAATGACAATGATGTTTAGTAGTGAACTTGAGATGCTATGAAACATCTGTTAGAGAAAAAACATTCTCACCTAAGGCAGTTAAAATTAGTCAGAATAGGATAAAAGTACACCAAATCCCAAATACTAGCATTATAGGTCTAGGGAAACTATTGGTCCTTATTGTGCTTTACTTGCACAAATTTGTTAATTTTAATGATGTGATTCTTTCTGTGAAAAACTCTCTTTTTGTATCTGTATTTCTGTGGTGGTATGAGGTGAACTGAATATACCAAATTTCTGGCAGCCCTGCTCAGACTGAGTGAATTGGCAGGGTTGTCAGCATTGTGTTTTTTGTAAGAACCCAAAGCAGCAGCCCCTCTGTGGCTCCTCAGAGATGGAGTCTGCCCTGAAATGCAGCATCCATTCAAAAATTTTGGATTTTGCTTCATCCTTTATCATTTCCCATGGAGATTATGATGGGAGAGCACGATAGGAAGAAGAAGCTTTGAACATTTTCAAGACATTTGATGTAACTCTTTTAGCAAGCTCCACCCCATGCTGGTAGAATTGCGTTTATTGTTACTTTTGTGGTTCCTCATTATTGCCACTTTTTGTGGTCCCTCATTTCCCTTCTCAGACTGCGAAGCAGACTGAGAGTTTGTGTGCTGAGAGCTCTCTTTTTGTTGGTTTCCATGACACGTTACTGCTGTTACTGACTGTTCCTGCAGTAATGTCAACCTATATCTAAGCAAAAATCTCTGTAAAAATATGAAGGAGGCTTACAGGAGTTAGAGAGGGACTTCTGACAAGGGTATGTAGTGGTAGAACAAGGGGGAATGGCATCAAACTAAATGAGCTTAGATTTGGGTTGGCTGTTAGGAAGAAATTCTTCTCTGTGAGGTTGGTGAAGTCCTGGCACAGATTGCCCAGAGAAGGTTTGGCTGTTCCACCCCCAGAAGTGTCCAAGGCCAGGTTGGATGGGACTCTGAGCAACCCAGTCTGGTGGAAGGGAGTTGGAACAAGATGGTTTTTGTTTAAGGTGCCTTCCATTCTAAACCATTCTGAGAATCTATGATTCCATGATCTAGCTTTCTCTTCTCTGTTTCAGAAGATTCAGGCTTCTAAACCATCCACATCCTTTGTATTTCCTTTCAGATGGTTTGAAACTCAAACCCAGCAGTAATCTCCTGTGACTTGTGCTTAGCACAGCTCCTCCAGGGGCATTTGCCACGTTTATATGCTTTGACTCACCAACCGCAGTGGTGGTCGGAAGTGAGCTGGGGGAGGTCAGTTCCTGTGAACATGGCATTTAACCCATGAAATGAAAGCTGCAGCATGAGCCGTTCTTCTCTTTGGCTGTCCTACAGCTTAAGCAAGTAAGAAAAATGTGTGAGTCTCTGCTCAAGCACAAGTAAGTGATATGCCTCTCTCTTGGTAGGGAATTGCAGTCCATGCCAGATTCTTGCTTGCTTTGGAACATAATGTTTGCTTGATTGCATCTGTTTCTGAAAGCTTATGGCAGTAACTTTGCTGTCACTCTTTTTGCCGAATTTGATGTTTTGGAATGCCACAAAAATGTAAGGTAGTTGTTGTCAGTGTCATTGAGTTGGGTTCTAGAGCAGGGCTGTACAGCCCCCGCACACACTGCCGTACACCCCTGCCAAGGTCTCAGCTGGGCCATTGACAGGAGGAAGAGGTGAGCTTTAAATGGTTTTGAGGAAAATGCTGGAGTTAATAAAGCAGCATAAGAGGAAGAATTTATGTGTGAATGTATAAAATAAAGGTCAAAACACCCTACTTAGCAGTACCGTTAGGAGCTTATAGGAGTTTTTAGCCTAGACAAAAAGGGTATCTGGTGGTGCCACATGATTGAAACCAATGAAGGAACCACTAGTTTTTGTTTTCAGTAAAAAAAGATAAATCATCTCACAGCAGTGAATCCCAGGAGGAAAAAAACAGGAATTGGGTTTTTATTCCATTTGAAACTTCACAAAATGGTATCAACAGAGTAGTCCTTTTTTTGTGGCAGTGGTTGAAGAAGAATGGGTAATGCTTAGGGTAACTGGCACTTTATCCCAAGTCAGCATGGAGTAGCTGGGCTCAGCTTAGGATGTCGAGTTTGGGATCCCCTAGGAGTGTGGTGCCTGAGGGCAGGAGAGGCTGTGGCTCTCCTCCTCCAGCTGCTGTGGGGCACTGTGGATATGTCTGGCATCTACCAGGACTTTGGTGCTTTGCCAGAGCTGAAACTGGTGCTGTGCTTGTGTCATCAGGCAACACAGCACAGGTTAGAGGGGTCTTCTCATATTTTCTAGACCTGTGGTAGCTGGAGAAATTTGTCCACTGTGGAATTGGATCACTGAAGCAATTTTTAAGAAAATACAATATTGCTAGATTGTATTCCAGTCACACTCTGGTGAATACCTGCTGAAACACTGGCCTCTGTTTTCTGCACACTGCCCTTTTAACTTTCTTGATCTCAGGCTTTTCTCTTGTGCACTGTTTTAATTTCTGGCTGTGTTGAGCTACTGTTCATGAGGAAGAAGTCCTAGTCCTTCCCCTTAAAAACTGGCCTGTGGCAGCACTGCTGCTGTCACAGAGAGCTTTTGGTACCCAGAGCCAAGCCGTCAGCATAAATTCTATCTGTGATGGTGTGTTTGCAGTAATCTATTAATCTGCTCTAATAATCTTCTCTATTTTCACTGCATTTTTCTCTTAAATGAAATTATATTTGAATAGAATCTAGTACTTATAATTTCCTGGTTTTAATAGCTGGTCTCAAATCTGCTGAAAAGAAGATTTTTTTGTGGTAGAAATGCTAATGTAGCTCCAACCAGCCAGAACATACATTGGGAATTCAGGGATTGTGTATTTGGGTGGCAGAGATCAGTAATTAGATTTGTGCCATCTGAATCTATTTTTGACAACAAAATCTGCAGTCTGTATGGCTCACACTCCAGGGGCTTAATTCAAAAGGTCACATCCTGATTTAATACAGTTAATATAAATCCAAGATAATTTAGTTGATGTGAATGGGAGTGCTTTTCATTTCAGGTTTTTGATCTTAATAAGAATCTGGCTGAAAACAGATTGCATTTTTGAAGCTAAAGCATGTTGTTGAAGACATCACAGAAAGGCAAAGACTGGTTTTCACCTTTAGGTGTATCCTTTCTATGTGATGCAGGCCACCTTCCACTCTGGTGAGGTTCTGGTAAATTCAGCTAGTCCATTTCGAAACAGCGGTAGGGAAAGAATGTTTGTCATGTTTTCTTTGCCCTTTTTTAGTGCATTTATATTCAAATTTCTAAATTTGATGTGTTTTTCATTTCTGAGTACTGCCAGAACCCTCTGTGTTTGTATGCAGCAACTTTAAACCGCATTCCTTTTTAAACTCTTTTTTAACCTTCTCATAGCACGCTAGAAAAGCTGACGTGAAGGTTTTAGGTAGGCTTGCCACAAGTCCAAAAAAACTCCAAATCAGATACTTCAGGGTTTATTATCGTTTGTTTTCCAAGTCTTCACAGAAGTGAATCAAGAATGTAAAACTGAAGACCAACGATTGTATTTATCACTTTTTTTTCTGTGTTGCCCCTGGATCGTATCTTAATGGCATCTTCTAAATTGGAGCCTTTTACAGGCATGTTAATATTTTATATAAGGAGGAGTAATAAATAGGGATAAAATGCAACTTGAGTGATTAAATCTGAAGAAATGGCACCCCGTGGAATGTATTTCTGAATCATCCTCATAGAGTTGTATTTTATCAAGTAACATAGCATTATATGCTGTAGCACTTGTATTTCTGTTTGGAGAAATTCTTTTGAAATGGTTTTTAACTTCTGTATTTGCTCTTTTATTTTCTGTGTCTGTGGTAAAGAAGTAAGTAATTAATTAAAGACAGGATTGCTGAAATTCTGCCTGTCTTATCAGTCAGGCAGTTTAATAGGATTATTAAGGCTGGGTATATTGGTTGTAATAACTTGTGAGTGAATGGCTCACCCCTCTCCTTTCCCCCTTCTCTTCCTGAGGAACTTGGGTGAGTGATGTACTTCCGGAAGTAGCACAAATTTTCTTCAGGATCGGTACAACAAAAGAAATACTGACTTCTTTCCTTCCTTCCCTCAGGTTGCCCTTGTTCTCCTTTTCAAATCAAGTGTCACATTGACTCCAGTCCCGTGTTGGAAGCATGTGGGGAGCTGCAGCACATCAGCTCAGCACAATGTCTCCATCAGGCTGGAAGGAAGCCCAAAACCAAAACTGCACTGGCCAAAATGCATCCTCTACAGAAACCCCAAGGCAAGTGGCTTTGTCCTTCAAGAAAGTGTACGAGCTTCTATTGCACAGGAAGTATAGTATTTTAAAATTACTGTTTCAGGTTGAGTCACAGCAAAACAGTTACTTTTACATTGTAATGTATAGCTGGTAAGATTTTATTATCTTCATTTTCCAATGTTAGATAACCACTTAGAGAAGCCTCAAGAAGAAATTGATTCAGCAATAACCAATTACTTAACTTCCCACTTTCTATTTCTTGTCCTGTTGTTATACCTCATGCAGCTGTGAAGTGTAAGTTGAATTTAACAATATTGTCTGTATTTTTGATAAATATTTTTAGAAGCATTTTAAGTATACTAATATCTTATTGTTAAAAACTGGTCTGTTTTCCATTTATTGTAAGATCTGTGTATGGCAACAGGAAATGCCTAAATGGAACAAAAATATTTTGAAAATATGAAGTAGAAGCTAAAACAATCATCTGTGGGCTGTGGTACTTCCGCAGAATTGCCAGCTAATAGTTAAATAGGTGGCAATCTCAAAGTATGATGGAAGAGAAGTCAGGAAGAAGCATGTTCCAGCTGGTCTCCAGCTGTTCTTCTGTTCTCCCCAGGCTTCTGAATTCTACAAAAAAAGACTGCAGGAAACTTTTGAAAGAGTATAAATTGTTTTCGTGATTCTTCACGACATGTGGTGTCTCTTTGTAATGCCAATTTGCCAAGAGCCCGACTCTCAGCACTCGATGCTTTGTAGAATTGATTACACTTATGTATGTAATGGGTGCTTGCCTCAAGGGAATTGGGGAGTGCAAAAAGCATGGAGCTCGAGGTGTGTTAGGAACAAAGGAAGCTTAGCCTCAAGAAGATACTAAGTTCATAAACCAAAATATTTAGAAGATATGGGTCCATGTGATAGATGATTATTGTCATCTGAAAAAGATATTTTGATGCTGTACGCTCTGAGCCATTGCACCACCACCCCCTCCCAATTAAATATCTATACAAAAGCAATTCAGCCTTAAACAACAACAAAGAAGGCATTGTATTTTCTATGTGTGTATTTCAGAAAGTTGGAGGGACCCTAGTTAGTTTGAATCAAAGCCATGAGTGGCTTGTAAAACCTTCAGGAGAAAGAGGAATGAGGAGATGCCTTTCTAGCACGTGGCTTCAGCCTTCAGGCAGCACCTGAAAATGCTTTGTAATGCTGGTATCCTCCATGTAGCAAACTTCTAGTTTTAATTAGAGCCAGAGTCACAGTTTGGGTGGAAAGGAACTTAAGAGCTCACCTTGTTCCATCCCCTGCGATGGGCAGGGACGCTTTCCACTAGACCAGGTTGCTCCAAGCCCCATCCAACCTAGCTTGGACACTTCGAGGAATAGAGAAGTCACAGCTTCTTTGGGCAACCTGTGCCAGGGCTTCACCACCCTCGTGGGGAAGAATTAATTCCTAGTATCCCATCTAACCCTGCCCTCAGTCAGGAAGCCATTCTGTCTTGTCCTGGCATTCCAGGCTCTTGTCCAGAGCCCCTCTCCAGCTCACTTGGAGCCCCTTTAGGTGCTGGAAGGGGCTCTAAGCTCTTCCCCAGGCTGAATACCCTGCCAGCTCTCCGCCCATTTCCAGAGCAGAGGGGCTCCAGCCCTTGCAGCACCTCTGTGACCTCCTCTGGATTTGTTGCAACAGGTCAACATTGTTCTTTAACACCATTATTTTAGGATAGGAATTTCAGATGGTTTTGGAGAATGGGCAGATCAATCCTCTTAAAGCTCAGATCTTTAGAAAATTTGGTTTTATTCTTTCATGCTGAAATAAACTCAGTAATGTAGGAAGTTTAAAATCTGACCTATACTCAGAACTCCAAAATACATTAACAGCTCTTCATCACTGACCTTGGACACTGTCTGGCTATGGCAGCTGCCCATCCGCGGAGCAGGGCAGACATCTGGGCTGATGTGAATCTTAGAACAGATGCAGAGCCTTCTGCAAGGAAAGGACAATTGGAATTGGCTTTTTGGGTGCATATGCCTCTGTTTATCCTCCTAGAACAAGTAACCCTGGAATTACATTTGGAACAGTTGTTAAATCAAGCCCCAGAGTAGTGCTGGTCACATGTGCCAAATGGATGATCAGAGTTGGAAATGGTTGGAAGGAACTCTCCTCAGAAATGTTTTTTAATACAGCATGTAGTTAGAATTTCCTCATTTAAAGTGTTAACTCCTTGGATAGTCTAGACTGGAGGGCACACTTGGCAGGGTGCATCTCAGGATGCAGTGTGTGTTTTGGGAACAATCTGACAGCCAGTTTTCCTGACTTCCAGTGTCAGTTCTCCCTATGAGAGTTGCTTTCCCTATATGAAACCATGACAACATGGGAATCTGTTGCCATGAGTTACTGCCTGTGTATGATAAACCGTTTACTGCACAATCAATGGAAGATCTGAATAATTTTTTTAAAATGATGTTACATTTCAATGCTATTTTTAAAAAATACTGCGTTGAACTTAGTAACTTGGCCTCCTTGTGAGTCCTGAAGTGGAATGCGAGTGTTCTTACAATACTTGTTTTATTTATACCATATGCAATTCAACGTAGAACCAAAAGAGGAAGGAAATTTTTGAATACTACTACAGCGCAGAAGAGAGGGGGGAGGGAGAATGAGAGGAAGAAAAGACATTATGTTCAGCCCATGGCATTTTGGACCAAGCAAACACAAGGCACTGAAATCCATGCTGGGATTGGGTTTTGGTGGTTTATTTTGGGATGTGGTTCATCTCTCTGCTTTTTTTTTCCCAATATAAGAGATTCAATGGGGTGCCAAAATTTTGAGAAGTCATAGAAGGGGAAGTTCATTAGTGTGATTGAGGTGGCAAACAGGCTTGCAAACTGAAGCATAAGCTGTGCATCCTGTTTTGTAATGAGGAAGCAGTGCAGTGCTGCAAGCTGCTTGGTTTGTTTAGCACGACTAAGCCAGCGGTAGAAACACAAAATGGAAGCCTGTCATTTTTCTTTAGCAGCTTGCTTTGGTGTAAGCAATACTTCAGGACTGCACCTGAAGTCCTGTTTATAAGGAATGAGGAAAGAATGCATACCTCTCGGTCTGGATTTTGTTCCCAGTTTAGGATAAAGAAATTTATCCTAAAGAAGAGATTTATCCTCATGGTTTTTTCCTTCTCTTTCATTAGTACCTCCTAAGCCTGTCTATCTCAAGCCTGGGCAGGAAAGAATTCCTCCTGCACCATCTCGGCCTTTGCCAGCTGATCCCAAGTCATCAAGGAGCTTAGCACCTGGAGAGGAAGAAATACCAATATCAGCAGGAGTCAACACGCTCATTGAGAAATTTGAAAGTATTAGGTAAATATGGCTTTGTGAGATCTGCTCTCCTCTCCCTTTTCTGCATTTTTAACTTAAAATATAATAGTAGAAAACATTAGCTGTAATGATCACATGGAAAAGTCCTCTTGGGGTGTTTTCTACTGGAAGTGCAAAACTTCACTGAGGACAAAGTATCTTTTTAATAAAAGCTGTGAATTTTATTTTGTAACACAGTTATGCTTAAGGAGCTTAAGACCTGCTGAATTTGGTAAGATTCTAACAGAGGCAAGTAGCCTGCAGTCTGCTTTTAGTAAGTTGGCTTGATGTGGGAATTGCATCATAGGAACTTGATGGTTATGATATGAAATAATTGAGTTTTCTCTCTATGATATAATAAACATCAGATCCTGCTTCTTGGAGGCAGGGAAGGGTATAGAGTACTGTGAAGCAATGTCATGTAAAACAGCAGCTTTGTATATGAACTTTGTATATGAAACTTTGTATATGAAAGACACCAAATTAGATAAAACATATGTATTTTGCTGTAAACCCAGCTCATTTTACACACACACACGAAATCTTTCCCTGAAGAACAAATCTACCTGATGGAGCTAAGTGATGGGGTTTTTTCCACAAAGAGGGAGATGGAGACCGGCACCGTACTGGGCCTTGGAATGAACCTGATGTCTTTCAAAAAGGAAAAGTAGTGCCTTCTCATGCTTCGGTACATCCTCTCTGGCAGAAAATATCTTGCCACAAAGGCTTGGTTCTATTGAAGAATGAGAGTTCCTGTTTAAATGAGCCCAGAACCAATTGCTTCTTTTTAAAGGCAATTCCTTCATCTCCAAACCCTCGAACCAGGCTGTTCTTCAAGGTGACATGGAAAGCACTAAAGGCCCACTATTCTGGTGGTGCCATTTCAGTAGAATGTAGGGCTGATGTTTTTTCACTGGATGTTGTTGGGTTATCATTATTATTGCAATGTGCACACTCTTGCCTTCTGGGATTGTCAGAAGGCAAGAGGTGCAAAAAAACCCCAAATTGAATCAAATGACAATCAGACCCTCTCTTTCAGGCCGCTTGTAAAACCAGAGTGTTAATATGACTGTGGTGCTTTCTTTTCACCCACAGACAGCCTGTACATATTCTTCAAAGAAATCAGCTAAATTTATCTCTTAAGATGGAACCTGGCCTGGACTCATCCAAGCAGACGAGCTTGTGTTACTGTGACACCCCAGCTTCCAGTGGCTCTTCCACAAATGACAAAACTGAACTGGATGAAGCTGAGCCTAATGTACTGTGCAGCACGGATCTACCTAACACAGACATAATGAAAATTAAAGAGCTGAGCATAGGTGATAACAAAAACCATGAAGACTGTACTGCTGTGACTGTGAGTAAAGAGCCCCAAGAAGAGCTTGGCAATAAAGACTCAACTGCAGAACTGAATGGGAGTGGTAAAATTCCCAACAGAGACAGTGGCATTGACAGTCCTTCTTGCAGTGTGGCTGGGGAAACATTCCCCAGTGAAGAAGGGGCAGAGCAGAAGAAGCCCAGCATGGCTGGGAACCCAGGAGAGATGGAACCTGACAGAAAGGGCCCCAAAACTTCCTCTGTGGAACAGAAGAGAGACTCCACGCAGGATGAGGATAGTGACATTGATGAAGGAAGCAGTGAGGAGCAGGAGATAGCAGAAGTGCCAAAGTTAGACTATTTGGATGTAAACAAGGTAAGGGAGTTTGTTGCTGTTGAGTGCTCAGAAACCAGTTCCTGACACTGGCAAGAGGTCTCTTGCATTGCTTTCATACACTGTTTGCATTATTTGTTTGGTTGGTTTTTCATCAAAGGATCATGATAGTCAGTATCATTTCCTGCATTATGCAGGTCCTAACTTGTTCCTGACCTAGATAGTTTTTTAGAAAGGTTCCCAGCTTGCTTTAAAAGGTTGCATATGAGAGAATCCATCACAGCCAGAGGTAAGCTGTTAAAATTCAAATACTTTTGTAGATAAGACTCTCACCTTGTTTTTGTTGTTTGGGTTTCTCTAGGTTCAGCTTGTTAGAGCATGTTGTTTTCCATGGAGCTTTGTGTTATTCAGAGAATTAATTGGATAGTGCATCTTGCCAGGGTCAGGGCATTGTGTCTGAATAGAATGGGCAGGATCAGAATCCTGTCTCACACAAAATTTAGAATTTTTTTTTACAGAAACATGTGCTTTTGTTGGTGTGACCACTTCTTGGGTGCAGAGAAGTTTTAATGGTGGTTTTGTCAAATTACTCCTCAGGAAACTGTAGCTGGAAAAGAGATTTTTCTTTGATTCCAGACTAGTGTAGTCCAGGCTGTTGCGTATTTGCAGCAGCTATGTAAGATTAATGACAGATTCCTTTGATTATCAGCTTATCAAGACAGATATTTTTAGAAATAGTGCTGTTAAAAGGGATTAGATTTTTCCAGAAAACCAAAACAGAATATTCCAAAATATCTGCAAAATGTTCTACTTCTTGCACTTTTTGTTTGGTGGCTCTTTTGGTTTGTTTTTGGGGGTATTTGAGTTTGTTAGTTTCTTTTCCCCCCAAGCCATGATAACAGTAGCATTAATATATGGGATTTTTGTGTTTTTCAGCCAATGACCTGTAGGTAGTGAAGTGCAGTGTTCTTAGGTTAAGTGTCCATATAGTAGGAAATAAGGATGAAAAAGCACAGTTATGGAGGTTGTAATTCTCTGGAGCTCACCTGGTGAATTTATGAGAAAGGTATCTCTAGAAGAAAACTCACTTGTTTTGATTTTTTTGTATTACACTTCTTCCTGAGGTGCATTTATGTGATGCATTGCAGGTTTTCTCTTGCACAAAATGAAGTTAGAAGAATGGGACTGCCTCACATTTAATTTATCTACAATTTAATTTAAAATGTTATGCCCATTGAAAGGCAAATATGTTGCAAATTTGTCTGAAAAACGTGCCTGTCTCTGCCTAGCAGAGAGAGAGCAACTGGAGATAGTCACTCTGTAAAACTGAGCTCAAGCTGAGTCTATTCAGCCCTTGTTTGGTATTTAGGCAGATGTCAGCAAGTTTTCTTGAAATATAAACTGAATTGCAGATGGTGAAGGTCAGGAGGTTAAAAAGCGCCTGTGCTATGTAAAGATTTACTTCTGACTACAAATGTATTTGGTTGGAAATAAGTATTTTTCCAATTCGGAATTCAAACAACTCAAAGGATGCTCTTGGTGCCAGCTGGTTACATCAGTACATTTCGTTTGAGTGCTCCTTTGTGCCCAGCAAAACCAGCAGATAAATTCTTTCTTAATGAGAGATCCTTGTAGTTACTGGGTTTGACTGGCCAGCAGTGCACTTCAGTGTAAACTTGTAAATAAGGTGTATTTGTTTGGAACAATTTCAAAACTTACTGTGCTGTGATTTTTTTTTCTCTTCCCCTGAATATTAGTACATATTGAACAGAGCAGGATGTTGTGCAGCATGTGGAAAGAGCTTAAAAGAATATTTGAATTAAGTTGGAATAATTTGAGAGGCAGGACAGAGAGAGTCCATATCAAAACTTCACTCATGGCATGTTTGCCTATATTCAGATTTGTGCCTAGAAAAAGAGGGATTGCTTCAAAGGAAGCCTGATGTTGCTTCAAATAAAGAAAGGCAATTCACTTTCCTTCACTAATACATCATGGAGCTGTGGGTACTTCATGCCAAGTGGCACCTCATTCCATGTAGGATAACTGTGGGTCTTACTTGTTGAAGTTCATGGCTTGCTTTGAAAAGCCTTTGAGGTTTTCGGTTGTACTGCAGTTTTTCTGAATGTGTGTGGAGGGTGGGTGCTAAAATATTTCTCATCAACTTTTATTTGGGAACAAAATAAGGTGATGTTGAAGAAGTTTAAAAAGAGTCTTTATTTTATTTTATTTTCCAGCCATCTGGTAGTGGCCCACAGCATTATATCTAGAAGTCCTTGCCCTGAATGCAAGCACCAGAGACAGACATTTGGGAAGGAGCACTGCTACTGGTGACAGGCCCAGGTGCTTCCCGAACTGAAATTGCCCCATGTGTTTAATAGACTTCAGCTGAGTTTTTCCTCTATGGATATTTCTGGGTTTTTTGTGAGCCTGTGTGAAGGTTACTGCAGACAGTGTAGTGTTGCTTGAGGAAGCAGCCCCTGAAGCAGCACCTTGGTGATTTTATTTGATGCCCTTCAGTTTTTCCACAGAAATAGTGATTAGTTGCACCCAGTCAGTGTTCTCCATTCCAGGAATCATTAATGCACATCTTACCTTCACTGCGTTTGTCTTTTTATCTGGATCCAGCCCAGTATAGTTTCCCTACATTTGATCATCCTTGCTGCCCATTTTCCATGGTTGTCTTTCTGAACACAAGCCAGCCAATGCTCTGTTCTGGACTGGTTTCATTATACATAGGCACGGAGTTTATGGTCTGACAGTTTAAAAAATTGTTGGAAAGCTCAAGCCTGTATTCTAGTAATTCAGATATTTTTAATCACTTAAGGAGCGGAGGATCTATGTAGCTTTTGGCTGAACTGTGCCTAAGGTCAGTGCTTTATAACTGTATTTAGAGTTTTTAAGTAGTCCTTTCTGATTTTATTTTTTAAAATGAGCTTAATGAAAGGCTTCACTGAGTGATTTGGGTTACCTTGCTGAAAATTCTTTCCAGGGAATTGGCCTGTGTTTAAAGCTGCCCAGAAATCTTAGAAATATGCCATAGAGAGTAATGCTGTGCTGGCAAGGGTAGATATCAGGCCAAAGAGCCTGGTTTCTAGTTTTCATTTTAGTTACAGGACCTCAGTCCAAAGAGTAGAACAGCTGATTTACAGTCTATTGCCCTGTTTTTCAAATAGACTAGACTTATTTCCATGTTTAGGGGATGTTTCTGGTTCTTTTTATAAAGCCATAGTGAACTTGCGTGATGTCCTGACCAGCCACTGATTGCATTACTAATTGCTCTTTCAGAAAACAGCATTTAAAATATGTCTGGAGCAAAGTCATCTTTTGAGAGACATGGAGCGGATTCTGAAATGAGTTAACCTTTTTCACTCCAGGCTCCTCTGCTGGTAGGGATTTTGGCCACTGACAAAATGAAAAACAGAACAGTTAGTGGAACTTAGGTGTGAAGGTGCAGATGGATTGTGCCATTTGTAACTTCTTTTTCAGTGTACAGAGCCCCAAAAGCTATTCAACATCGCCAATGAGCTGCTCCACACAGAAGAAGCTTATGTTAAAAGACTCCATCTCTTGGATCAGGTAATTCCATTTTGAATTAACCCTTTTCTTTCAGTAAGCAGCAATGATGTCTCCTGCCCGTTGCATAAGTTATAGCTATAGCTAATACAAGCACTGTGTGCAGGTGGAAGGTGGAGTTGGCTTGCCAGGCTGTGTGCCATGGGTCCCAGAGGAGAGCCTTGGGCAAGAGGGTTCTCTGAGAAGGATCCAGAGGTTTGGGATGGCAGAAAGGGAAACAGGAAAGCAGCAGCCCAAGACACAAACACTGCCAGCATTTGGTTCCTCCCTGGGTGCATGGGGAGAGGAAATCACAGGGACAATGAAGGCACTAAGAAATGATGAAATCTGTGATTGCTCTTTGATGTGCAAGAAGTTGAAGTTCCACTAAAATCGGGCCACGTGTATCAGCCCCATGCCTACAGCAAGCTATTTTTTTACCACTGTGTTTTGTAATTGTTGCCCATCTTGTTTACACATGGGGATGAAGTGAAACTGGTGTGCTTAGTCTGAACTTTCTTCCCCATAGGCTTTGAGTTGATGCTACACAATTCAGACATTTTTATAATTATCTCGAAGAGGAAACCCATGAATTGCAGGAAAGAAATAAAAATAAGGATGAGACACATTGCTAGCCAAGTGTTTTTTAAAAATGACTAGAATAAAAAAAGCTGTCACCTGGCTGGAAATGTTTTTAGAAGCTGTAACTTGGAGAACCCTTCACCCTACAACTCTTGCAGCTCTATGGAAGACTTGCAGTGTTTGTATTAGATGAATAGAAACTGTTTCTAGACCACAGAAATCTAGGGAATGTCTTTCCCTTTTGTTCAGTATAGTGTAATTTTTCCTACTGAGAAAAACCCAATCACGTGGTTTATTTTGCTTTGTGTAAATAGCAGTAAATGCTTTTCAGGGACTGGATGTTCTTTGCAGCTTGTACTCCCAAATATGAGATTTCTGATATTCTCAGTAATTTTCTTTTTTCTCTCTCTCTCTTTTTTTTTTTTTTTTTTTTTTTTTTTTTTTTTTTTTTTTTTTTTTTTGAAAAAATGTTGGATGTTGGTACTGTTTTGTTGCCTTCTGCAGGTTTTTTGCACTAAATTGTCCGAAGCAGGGATTTCATCAGAAGTGATAACAGGCATCTTCTCAAATATTTCTTCCATCTATTGTTTCCATGGACAATTTCTTCTTCCTGAGCTCAAAACAAGAATTACACAAGAATGGTAGGTAGCTGTCATTACAGTTACTGAAAAATACATTTTCAAGAAACTGTAGCAGCCATAAGGCCTAGTCTAATTCCAAATTTTTTATTGTTTAATGCAGTAGTTATGTTAGTTATTTAATATGTTTATGTGAAGTCTCTCAAACATTTCTGACTTAAGGAGTGAGGCTGAGCACTTAAAATTTCTAGAATAGATTGTGAGTATTCTTTCAGTTCAAAGTATTGCCAGAGCTGTTTTCTTTGCATTCCCACTCTCCTATCATTGCAGTACTATGAAACTACAGTACTAGGAAATAATGAAATTGCTTGTTTTGGCCCCATAGCTGAAATAAGTATTTTCAAATACCAATTAAAATTTGGCTACTATAATAAGTTGAAGGTGGGACTTGTTGATTTTAGAGGTCTTTTCCAACCCTAATGATTCTGTGATTCGGTAAGTTGTAGATAATGCAGAAATGCAGTGATAGGTAGAAAGGTTAATTTTAAGTCAGATCTAGGAAACCCAATTTGAGGGGAGGCATTGGCTGCAAGATTTGTCAGATTATGCTGACCATTTCAGGTACCCTGATTGACCAAGACAAGACCAGGGCTTCCCTCTCTCTTGGCTGAGTCCAGTCTTCACACATTCATCAGTGACCAGAAGGAATAAATGAGTCTCAGCACCTCTGTGCCTGACTTGCACTTGCAGGGACAGCTGTAACAAAGGGGGGGAAATGGCAGAGTCTGGCAGTCAGTACAGGATAGAAGATTGTCAGCTGGCCAAAGAGGGTCTTGCTCAGGTGGACTGAGGAAGAATGGCCATGGCTCTGGAGGAGAGAGAAGTGTGGATACTGCTGCTCCAGCCTGGAGTTACTGGCCCCTAGGGATTACCCAACTGAACTGAACCATCTCTTTGCATTAAAATTAATTTAGATGTTTGACTGTGGTGGAAAAGATTATTTTTGATAAGTTAAAATTTCTCACAAGATTTTGTGCTGGGCAGAAGAGATATATAGATGTTCCTTTAATGATGTGTAGTCAGTCTGCTCTTCACTTAAGACAGTGAGGGCAGAAATGTCATCCCTTCTACATCAGGATTCGTGTTTGAAGTTTCATCTCGGATATTGTGTAGATTACCTTAAACTAAACTTAGCCTGTCTTGATTGCACATACGTGTAAGTGCTTGTGCATGTGGGAGACAGCTGTGGAAATCTTACAGCTGTGTTTTCTCTCTGAAGATACCATTGATTTCCAGAGATTTCAGTACTTACCTGTCTCTTTATCATAGGAGCATCAACCCACGCCTAGGAGATATCCTGCAGAAACTTGCTCCTTTTCTGAAAATGTATGGAGAATATGTAAAGAACTTTGACAGGGCAATGGACATAGTGAACACATGTATGCAGAGATCATCTCCCTTCAAGGATGTTGTTCAGAATATACAGGTATGTTGTTAATTGGCATAATAGGACTTGGAGATTGTAATGGCTTAGGAACGATACTCCTCTCTTTAGAGACTCCAAAACCACACTGTCACTCCTTTGCTTCCCCCCTCTGCCCTTTTTCCCTCCCCCCCCGCCCCGAGCATCTGAAGAGGAGAGCTGGAGGCACAAAAGGCAAAAATCACAGGTTGAGGTAGGAATAATTTACTGGGGACATGAGATAAGAAAACAAACAGTAAGAGCAACTATATTAATAATAAAAATAAAAGTGTACTAAAGAGAATGCAGAGCTCAATCCAGCTAGACCCAAACCACTCCCTCTGGTCAGGACCAGCATCACTCAAGCTGCTCCATGTGCCACACTTGCTCCACTGTAAGGAACCTTCTCTGAAGTGAAACCCTCTCTTCCAGCCTGGCAAAGCCTTGAGGTGTTATCCAATAACACTGGGGCCCTGCCACATGCCCTTCTGGCTACTGGACAAAATTGACTCTCTGCTGGCCAGAACCAGGAGTGAGAGATCCTCACTTAATTCAGTGTGTTTATTTGTTTCCAGGTTCATGACATGTTGTCAAGATAATAAGACACTAATACTAAAACTACACAGTTTTAGTGGCATTCCTCTCTTCTCTTTTCTTTTTTTTTCTTTTTTATTTTCTTTTTTTTTTTTTTTTAATTTGGCTTTAAACTGATGGAGGGCAGGGTTAGGTGGGATATTGGAAAGAAATTCTTCCCTGTGAGGGTGGTAAGGCCCTGGCACACGCTGCCTGGAGAAGCTGAGGCCACCCCCATCCCTGGAAGTGTTCAAGACCAGACTGGATGGATGGGGCTTGGAGCAACCTTCGACAGTGAATGCGGGTTGGACTGGATGGTCTTCCAGGTCCCTTCCAACCCAAACCATTCCATGATTCTGTGATTTTAAGAGGAGTATCAGAAGTCACAGAATGAAACTTCACCCTTGGTCCAGTAATTCTGACTCTTTTGGATTTGTCTTCCTCATTTCTAACTTCAATTTTTTAAAAATAGATACATTTTCATTCTGAGGTGGGTGTGTTTAAGTTTGGATATATCACTGACAGCATCTGCTGTTTGTCTGGTTGTCCTGAGGCTTCCAAAAGTGGCACACAGCTCTTGGGATCACAGCTCCACAGGAGGATGCTTAACATGGATTTTAATGTGTTTACTCATACACATAATTACACAAAAAACTGTGCAGGGAGAGGGGAAGAGTGTCAGTTATGCTGATGTATATCCAGTTATGCTGATGTATCAAATTGCTCTGTCCCACTCGTCCCCTCAGCCAGCTGAAGGGATCCAGGTGCCAGCACGCTCATGAGCATCCCTGCACCAGTCTGGGAAAGTAGATACCGACCTTTGGGAGGGGAGGGCTGGCAAGGAGTGGGTTAAGCTGAGCAGGGAGCACAGCTGCCTGCCCTAAATGGGAGGCTGGGCCAGCTGTGCAGAATCAAGTAATTCCCTAGCAAGCTGGGAGAGGAGAAGAGGCCCTGTGTGAGGTTTAGGGCTGTGTCAGAGACTCAGACAGAAGTTGGGAGAAACAAGGACTGGGAGAGGTCCTTTCCTGCTACACTGCTGCTCCACGTGGAGGTTTTCTTACCCTTTTTTTGCCTTTACCCATCCTGCTCCCACTAAAGGCATGCACACCAGCACTATGTTTTGCTGTCTGCAGCTTGTGGCAAGCCGTTACTCTCTGCAGGGTGAATCCATTTGGGACTGTTTTCCCTACAGCACAGGCAAGTCTCTTCCTTAAGATTCACCTCTCTCTTCCCACCAGCAAGCTTCCAACACAAAGGATGTGTGTCATGGGTTCCAGACCATGGGCAGCTCTGCTGTTGCTTGAGCAGAACTCTTGCCAGGCAGTGTGGGCACTGGCAATGCAGGCAGGAGATGCACCTGCAAAGCCTGCTGATGACAGAATTGCACTGTAGGTTATTTAGTCACACCTGAAGAGTGTCTTTTGCTCTACAGTGATCATAGCTGTAGGAGGCAGAGATTGGACCCAAAATGCTTAGTCCACTCACCTGATACGTCTCTGCACTATCAAAAACCACTCATAGTTTTCAACATACCAGTTGAAATGTGTTCTGATCCTTCAGGGATGCACTGTCTGCCTAAGCTGCAAATGGAATAGTGTATATATAATATACAGCTTAAGGCATTCACTGTTACTAGTTATGTTAAATTAGGGAAAGCAGAAAACAAAAATGTTACTAATAAGCTGATGACTGTGAGTTACCAAGTTTAGTCCTTTGAATTTCTGGAAGGATAGCTAATATTTTTCTCTCATTCATTCATTCCATTATCTCCAGCCTTGCTGTGACAATGGAGCGAGTCAGCAGTGTAGTGTGGGCTGGCATATTTATGAGGAAATTGCAGATATTTGAAAGAAGTTCATTTCTCTGAGAAATGCATAGTGAAATTAACGTGGTTATAGGGAGGCTGTTTACACTAGAACAGACCACATTAGTGGGCTGATGTAAAAATCATGCAATGTAGAAGAGCTCCGTGTATGTCTGTGGTTATCCTGCTGCTGTGGAGTCAGATTACATCGCTAGCAGAAACTTCCTGTGTGCTTTAAAGCAAGTTACTGGTTCTTACTGAGATTCTCATCTCTCTTTTAAACAGAAATATTCTTTTGCTTCACAGGATCCTATGAAAACAGGTACACAGCACAATACTCGATGCCATTGTACAAAGAACACATTGGTGCCTTATCAGATGATGTTTAGTGTAATCAGACTCAAACCTCCTCCCCTTCTTGGCCAAGTGAAAAAGAAGTAGAATTTGAGATAGCTTTGCCTTTCAAAGCAGTGTGTCTGCTGCTCATATAGTGAGCTCTGGCAAGGAGTACATCCCTGGGGGCATTCTAATTTCGTGTAGTTGGGAGAACAATGCTACACAGGGGCATGGATGGGAAGAGCTTTTCTGAGCCTTCTGAAAGAAGATATTTGCATATTGGCAAAAAATGCCGGATGTGGGATTAAGAGTCACATAAACCCTGCCAGCTCTGATATGTGTTGTCAGGCAGGAAGACTCTACAGTTTCATCTGGAGAGGCTGGATCCCAGGCCAGTGATCTGAGGTTGAACAAGGCCAAGTTCCATGTCCTGTCCTTGCGTCACAACAGCCCCTGCAGCTCCAGGCTGAGCCAGAGGGGCTGCAAAGGGCCCGGCAGGAAAGGCCCTGGGGATGCCGTGGTGGCAGCTGAACACGAGCCCAGGTGGGCCAGAAGGACCAGGACACCTTGGCCTGTTCCAGCCCTGGGGTGGCAGCAGGAGCAGGGCAGTGCCCGTCCCCTGTGCTGGCACTGCTGGGGCCCCACCTCCAGTCCTGGGGTCACTTTGGAGCCCCTCACAACAAGAAAGAGCCTGAGGGTCNGGGGGGGGGCTGAGGGAGCTGGGAAAGGGGCTCAGCCTGGAGAAAAGGAGGCTCAGGGGGACCTCCTGGCTCTGCACAACTCCCTGACAGGAGGGGACAGCCAGAGGGTTGGGTTCTGGGAACGGGGACAGGAGGAGAGGGAACGGCCTCAGGATGGGCCAGGGAAGGTTTTGATTGGATATTAGGGAAAATTTCTTGATAGAAAGGGTTGTCCAGCCCTGGGTACAGGCTGCCCAGAGCAATGATGGAATCACCATCTCTGGAAGGATTTAAAAGACATGCAGATGTGGCATTGTGGACTTTGTTTAGTGGTGGCTTTGGCAATGTTATGTTTATGTTTGAACTTGATAATCTCAAAGGTATTTTCCAACCTAAAAAGTATGTCGATCCATGATGGCTTGAGGAGCTACTGTACACTCTCTAGCTGTGTGTGACTGGTCATTTTTCATTGCTTTTAAACACCAAAGGCAGGAAAAAACTAAACCCTCCTGTTCTTCTTTTCTCTCCCTTACAGAAACAGGAGGTGTGTGGAAACTTGACTTTGCAGCATCATATGCTTGAACCAGTGCAAAGAATTCCTCGTTATGAGCTTCTCCTGAAGGACTACTTAAAGAAACTTCCAGAAGAATCTCCAGATAGGAAAGATGCTGAAAGTACGTGTAAACTTCTCTCTGTCTAAAAGCACAATGAAATCTTGGGTAGTTTGTTCTTCACATGTTCTTCACAGATACTTACAACCAGGACTGTGGTAGAAATGA
Source organism: Sterrhoptilus dennistouni (assembly GCA_013397095.1). Lineage (NCBI taxonomy): Eukaryota > Metazoa > Chordata > Aves > Passeriformes > Zosteropidae > Sterrhoptilus > Sterrhoptilus dennistouni. Next base: position 446,588 of record VWZU01014320.1, on the reverse strand, counting down.
AGATTTGATTTAATCAAATTATTGCCAAACAAAGGGATTTTGAATGCTTTTGGAGTTTAGAAGAAAAGGGTTGGAATGCCTGCTCTAGGAATGAAAGCAGCTTTCCCAAATAAACAGTGACAATACGAAGTTTGCTGTAGTAGAACATCTAACACTTTTGTTTAATCCATTGTGTGGCTAAGGACAAAGACAGGAGGACATCCTTGCAGTAGCTAGAGGAAGAAAAGAAGAATGGTTTTAAATTTGTATTGTGTTTAAATGCATATTTCTTGCCAAGAAAGCCAGATAGCCTGTGTTTATATGGTGAAACAGGAGAAATGGACTTCTCTTGACTATGAGGAGTTTTTGATCTCAACCAGAACAGGGTCCATATCTCCATAAGCAGGCAAGCCCTGTTTTAGAAAAACAGTTTTAAAAAATATGCTTGGGAAGACTTAAGTGAGACTTAACTTTTAATAGGTGATTCCTAGAAGGTGAGAGTTCTTTGTCACTGTGTGCTTTGGGTCATCTACATTTTTAGGAGAGAAAGATGAAACAGAGATCAGCTAAACAGGCAGAAGTGATTGTGTCTATAATTGCTTATGTATCATCAGCTTTGAAGGAAAAACAATACTCAGAGAGGTGAACCCATCCCCCAAGGTGCTATTAAAAGATATAATCTAGAGAATGCATAACTGTTGGTACCTTTATTACAGAGTCACTGGAGTTGATATCGACAGCAGCAAACCATTCCAATGCAGCCATCCGGAAGATGGTGAGTAGTAATTCCAGAATGGAATTGGGATCTGACTGAAACACTTGGCTGAACTGAGGGCCTCCCATTGCAACAGGCTCAGTATGGTAACTGGAGAGGAATATCTGACTGTCATTCAGGTTTTAAACATGTGTTGGATTCCTGAGTTCTTTTTATTGTAAATGCAGCTTTCAGTGGCTTGTTGGGTTTAAATTCCACTTCCCTCATTCTTAAGGACCCAATGAGTTGAAAAAGGAAGTCTTCATAAAACTTATTATTTGGTTTTCCTTGAAAACTGTTAAAAGTACTCCAGTTAGGCCCATTCATGAGGTGTCCTTACAGATTTTCACACTGTTTTTTCAGTCCTACAGTGTTTCAACAGAATGAAGGTTGCTTTGATTTGGTTTTGGCTCACCTTAAGTGCACAGAATGTGCATTTTGCATGCATCAGTAGCTTCAGAAAGCTGTGATTCAAAAACTGGGCAGTCAGACTGTGGAGATTTTGGACAGTCGCACATGTTTTACATATAGAAGAGCTAGTATATTACCATTAAAGTAAATTGACTTTATAGCTGCAGATGTTATCCCTTTGGTGCACCTCGGTGTCTCAGGACATTTTGTATCAAACAGACCTGAAATGCTGTGTATCTGGCTTAGTACCCATTGAACGTTTTGGGGGTCCAAGGTTTATATCTGCCTCCCTATCAGACTATTACTTCCTCCCCCAGCTGGTGGGGACACCATGAGACCACATTTCCTGTGGCTGCTATGGGGAAGTAGCCAGCTGATGTCTGTGTATTGTCAGTATGTCTGAAAACACACGTAGGAAACTATCTGTTTCTATTTGAGTCTGGCATGTTCTCTTAATAAGGATATATTTTGGTGGAAATTTTTCTGGTCTGGGGCGTCTAACAACTCTTTTCCTGGGGACTGTGTACAGTATCTTTGCAGATATCAGGAATACGAAACAACTCGTTGACTCATTGGTTTCTATGTCGGTTGCTTTTTCTGTTAGTACCCAAGAACCTATTGGAAAAGGCTGCTCTAATAATTTTGCTGCATGAGGTCCAAGCCAGATTGAAAGGAAAGTGAGTGCTGTAGCAAAATCTCCAAGAGTTAGTGGACAGTTAATTGTTGGCTGCTTCTGTTGTGATGCAGTAGAAGAAATAAATCATGCTCCCATTATTTGGTAATGTACAGGTCTCCAACTTGGCCATTGATTTTACTGGACATTGCTTCTGAAGTTCTAAAGATTAATATTTGGACTTGATGATCTTGTAGATCTATTTCAACCTTTATGATTCTATGATACATATTTATTGTTGAACAGTAATAGTCTAAAAGTGTCAAATAAATTTATTTCAAAATGTCATTAAATAGTACAATCCAAGTATAACTAATCCAGTATGACTAATTCAGAGTGGGCAATAGCACTGAAGAGGATGCAACAGGTTGTAATATAAATGCAAAGCTATAGTGGAAGTGAAAGACTGTTTTCTTTCACCTTACATCCATTTACCACAAAAATTAAGCAGTGGGAAATAGACCAGACAGAATATATTTTTTTTAAATTTAAATTGCTGGGGGTTTCTACCTGCAGGAAAAGATGCACAAGCTTTTGGAAGTCTATGAGCGTCTGGGTGGTGAAGAGGATATTGTTAACCCAGCCAATGAGCTCATTAAAGAAGGACACATTCAGAAACTTTCAGCAAAGAATGGCACAGCACAGGATAGGTATTTATTCCTGGTGAGTGTTTTAATTGCTCTTTAATTTCCAGGGTTGTGCTCAGATTGAATGGGTCTTGGAGCATACTGGTCTAGTGGAAGGGATCGCTTCTCATGGCAGGGGGTGGAATGAGATAGGCTGTAAGGTCCCTTCCAACCCAAACAATCCTTTGAATCTATGATTCTGTGGTATGTTTCCATCTTTGTAAGTTTAACAACAAAAAACATTCACCAGCTGAGCCCAGCTACTCCTAAGCAGTTTTCTCTTCCAGATTTTTCTTCAAGGATTTCCTTCATTCTTCCATGCTGTGCCTTTTCTGATGCCTTGTCAGGCCCAAAGGGGTCTTTTCCATCTCCCTCCTCAGAGGCTGAGTTTTTGCAGAGTGCCACAGAAGGTGGTTTCTAGCCAAACCACCTTGCTGCAGGAGATGGCCAGCTCTCACTGGCACTGGAAGAAGAGCTCTCATGCTTTCAAGGCAGTCATATTCAGAGGGGCAGAAGGGAGGAGTGACTGGCTGATGTCTTTCTGTCTGCCCACTTCTTTTGGTAATGATCCAGAAGCCTAAATTTCACCTTAAATCTCTTCTTGAGACTTACATCTTAGAATAAAACACACGAGAGCCTTAAATTTCACAGTGCAGGCATTGTGCTGGACACAGTGCGGTGTCCAGCATTTAACTGCCCAAGTTAAACTCTTGCCTCATTGCAGTTTAACAGCATGGTGCTGTACTGTGTGCCAAAACTGAGGCTGATCGGCCAGAAGTTCAGTGTCCGAGAGAAGATGGACATTGCAGGACTGCAGGTTTGCATCTCTTCTTTTCCCTTTTTTAATGTGTCTTGATTGCTTCGAATCCCTGCTGAATCCAAACACATAACATTATATGAATGTAAAAATCTAATAAAATTCTAAAACCTGGCTTTGGATCACTTTGGATCAATGCAGCTTTTCCACTGTCAGAAAGACCTTAAGGTGCTGGAGTGTGTCCAGAGAAGCACAGGAGAGCTGGGGAAGGGTCTGGAGTACAAGTCTGATGAGGGAGCTGGGGGGATTCTGTCTGGAGAGATCTTCTAGCTTTCTGCAACTGCCTGAAAAGTGGGTGTAGCCAGGTGAGGGTTGGCCTCTTCTCATGGGTGACAGGATGAGAGGAAGCAGCCTCAAGTTGCACCAGGGGAGGTTTAGGTTGGATATAGGGGAATATTTCTTCACTGAAATTGTTGTCTAGCCCTGGCACAGGCAGCCCAGGGAAATGGTGAAGTCACCGTCTCTGAAAGTGTTCAAAAATGTGTGGATGTGGCACTTGAGAAGATGGTTTTGTGGTGAATGTGATGGTGCTGTTTTGATGGTTGGACCTGAGGATCTTAAAGGTCTTTTCCAACCTTTATGATTCTATCTCTTTTTGGGTTTTTATGGTTGGCTGGTGTTATGAACTGTTTTAACACAGAAGACCAAAGAAAACTAAGCCTCTGTGAATAAAATGGATCGAACACAAAAAGGTTCAAAATATACCCCAAAACTTGATTAAAACCAAATGAGGTTAGATACTGGTGCCAAAAGTTATATACTTTATTTAATAGTAAAAGAGGCAAAGAGAATGAAAGAGAAAAGAAGGAAAGAAATAGAAAAAGAGGTGTGCATGGGTGGATGCACTGGGAGAGGGTGACAGGAGTTAGATGGAAACATATCGCCCTTCCTAGGGTCCCAACAACATCTTGTTGCTCCCCTCCATCTGCTCTTTTTGGTCTTGAGGGTACCCCTGCCGCCCACTGCTGAAAAGTATGGAATCCAGTGGATTAATAAAGTGGTTTGGGCCAGGTGGGGATGCCCATGTGCTTCCCTCCCCTGGGTAGGGCAAGTTTGACACTGTCCCTTGCAACATTATGGATCTGTTGCATCATCTCTGGTGCAGGGTCTGGGGACCCCTTTTGGGGGAGGGTCTTTGATGGGCTATGGCTGCTGTCCTTCATGTAGATGCAGCTTTTCCCAGGGTGAAGGGGCCCACAGCTGAGCTCTGCACAGCAGAGGATGGGCATTCACTGCCTTTCACCAGAGGCTTTTTCATCACACACCCAAAACCTCTCCTCCCCACACCCTTTGCTGTGAGGGTCTGTTCGAGCCTGGCAGCTGAGAGCCTGTGGCCTCCACCCCGAAGATGCTAAGCTTGATCCCTCTGTGAATGAATTCTTCTCCCCTGAGTCACTTTATCTTAACTTCATCAATGAGCAGTGTAGGGCTCCATTCAGGGTTTTGTTGATTTTCTCTGCAGCTTTTGTACAGTTTTGCTATAACAGGCAAAGGTCTTTCATGAAGATGTTTAAGACATAAATGATAACATCTCAGTTTCTGACAGTTAGGTTTTTAAAATTTTTACAAGAATCATTCAGAGAGTAGCAGAATAGTGGTGACTGTGTGATGTGTTTGGACTGAGAGCCTTACCTTGTCCCCTGGCTGGCACAGGAACCACCTTCTCCCCCTCATGCTGTAGGAGCCTGCTTGGTGATGCAGACCCACAAGTTTCGTAGCAATGCCGGTAACTATGGAAACAGTCCCTTATTCTTTCTGCTTCTATACTTTATTCCAAATGATCCTTTTGACTAAGCATTTCAAAGAATTACTGTATTTGTATGTCATTAAAAATGTTGGAAAGACGAGGTCAATGGCTAAAGAGCTGATGTGCTTTTTATAGGTCCAAGAAATTGCCAAGCAAAATGTGGCTCATACATTTTCCATAACAGGAAAAAAGAGATCATTGGAACTACAAGCCAGGTATGGTTCTTGTTCTGTCTTTGAAGGTTTGTGAATATGTGTGGAGAAAGTGATCTACAGGCTGTGCTAGTGTGACAGAGCTTTAAATAACGAGGTGAGCAGCAGAGGTGATAACTTAGATATGTAAGAGAATGTTGGTCCTAAGTCAGAGTCTGTTGGTTGCCTTTATTGAATGCTTACAATGTTTACGGTAGTGGTTGCAGGGCCCACTGTTCAACAATTCAAGTATTTTTGACATTTGGTAATAATTAATATCAATAATTATCAATAGTATTTATAAATAGTGGATAGCAAAGCTAAAAATCTAATGGCTATAAAGCAGTGAAGCTGTGAATTGAATTTACTGAAAATACTGTAAGTAGAATGATGATGTTTTCTCTATTTTTCTTTTGTTTTAACAGAACAGAAGAGGAGAAGAGGGAATGGATTCATGTTAGTACAAAGCACCAGTGATAAGGAGGGCAATCACCATGCATGAAGCATTTGAAATAATAATTTTGGGGTTCTGAATTAATGTGGCTGTGCAGGGGAAGCTGGGTGGGCCAGTCTGATGGAGCTGCTCATGGAGAAGTGTGGAGCTCAGTCAGGGTCCCAGTGCTGGCCAGCTGGCTCCAGAAAATATCTGGGGGCTCCAGCTGGGCTCCCCTTTCCCGCATTCCTCGAGCCCAGTATGAGAAGAGACTGAGGCAACAGACCTGGTATATTCTTCCAGTTTGCCTTGCAGAGACACTGTCTGATGGCAGTCTTAGCTTTTAACTGACACAATAATGAGTTTAACACCACCACTTAAGGTTTTTAAGTTTTTCTTTCATTTATATGAGTGTAAGGGTTTTTCACTAAATGATAATTCTACCCATCTTCCTACGAGAGAAATTTTTTTGTGATGCTTCTCATCTTTGCTGACATCTTTGTCTCAGGTCATTCAAGCCACAATAGAAAAGCACAAACAGAACAGTGAGACCTTCAGAGCTTTCAATAGCTCTTTTTCACAAGAGGAGGAGCATCTTCCTGATTCCTCAGTAAGTACCAGTGCTTCATTCTGCTTTGCCGAACAGTTTTACCAGCAATTAAGACCTGCACAGCTAACTTTAAAATAGTGGAGTCTTGTTCTGGATTGTTATGTGACATTACAGGGCAGTCATCTCCATTTCTCTGGCTCTCAAATGTGTATCAGTCACAGTTACTTAGCCATGCAGATACAGAATAAATTACCCAGGACAATTCAATGCCAGAGACTCATTAGGCATGTTTTCCAGGCTGGTGGTTTTTTTTAGCAGAACAGGTATGACTCCTCAATGTTATAAGTGCTTAGCTGTCTGGAATGTTATTTGTGTCCCTGGGAGATTTCATTCATTAATTTTCCTCATCTTGTCAGAGGTGCTTTTTGGGATTCTTTCTTTGATGTTATTATTATTTAAAATACTTTAAAGACTCATAAGGAAAATTATGCATTCAAAAAGGATCTTAACATATTGTCTTACAGATGGTAAATATATTTCAGAAAAATACTCTTCAACAAAATATGTAAAATTGTCTTGAAAGTTTATTGTTTCTCTACAGCTATAAGGTATCAATCTGTGTTGTGTTTGCTAGGAATTTTGTTTTAGAAACATTCACATCAGGACAGTATCTCTCCATTCAACTTGAAAATGATGGTGATAACCTTAGCAATAGGCATTTGCTACAAACTAAAGAGTAATGGGGCCTGGGAGAGCAAAATATTTAGGAATATTGTACAGGGCTGCCTGTGACTTTATGACTTCAGACATGGAAGATTTTGGAGCAGAGGGAGAGAAGGTCCATCTACAGAGACTGAATGTTGGGAGCTTTTTATCTTCCCCCTTCCCTGCCTCCTAAACTTTTTGTTTGGGTTTTTGTTTTGTTTTGTTTTTTGTTTTGGTACCTAACTGTTTTTGACATCTCTCCTTGGAGATTCAGGACTGATTTGGTGAGTCAATAATCTGGATTTTTTATCTGCCTGATTTTCCAGGGGCCTAAGGAGAAATGCTGGATATGCCTTTCATCCCAGCATAATCAGATTGACAGTGAATATCTTCTCGACACTCTGTTGAGTCTAGAATCCTGTTGCTGATAAAGCCATTTTCAGAATCCGGCGTAGTTTACTTATCCTGAACTATTCATCAGCTAAAAGTACTTGGGAAAATAAATAGAAAATAATCAATTCATGGCTATATTTTTCAGTTAACTCATGGCTGCATTCAGAGCCAGGATGCTTTGATGGAAAAAAAATATTTTGCTAATAAGCAGACTAATAAGCACACTTCTCTCTATGTAATTAAGACGCAGCATCTGATCAATTTCATTATTATTATCTTGCTTTGTAAATTCACTTTGATTTTGCTTCTGTGTTCATGGTATAGCCACATATTTATACTGTAGTCTTCGTAAAAGCCAAGCAGAGCAGGAGTCTGGTTTATCCCTGGCTGTGATATCAATGCACTCTGTACTGTAATTTCTTTAATGCCAGAATACTAACCTGCATTTTTAGGAAATTAGCTTCTCTAGATAATCAGCTTTGAAACCGATATCAGAGCTAAATGTGACAGAAATTGCTGTCATTTAAAACGAGCTGAAAGTATTTCTGTAAGGAAAACTGGAGGGATCCTGATAATATTGTAACTGCAATACACTGTGCTGGGTAGCATCCACCAGACATATCATCTGTGAAATATTGGGCAGCAACTTTAGAGGAAAATGTGACCCTTTTTTTCTCTTGTGAGTCAAGAAATAGGTATGTACTTATGGATTCCTGGCTGGATCTGTAAAAGTTACTAGAAATTGGCCTCTAAAAAAAGAGTCCAATTGTTTTTTCCTATCCTTGGCTATACATTTTCTCTGTTACAGTGCTTAGGACTGGTTGCAGTTCATGACCAGTGCGTGCAACTCTGACCATGCTTGTGTTTCCCTGCTGACTCTCGTGAGCTCATACCAGCATTTTGGGTTGGTGTCAGCCTGAAATCTGCAAAGAGAAGAGTTGTGGTTTCTGAGAAGTGCAAATTTGAAATTTGACCTACTCTTAAGGTGCAGGTCTTCAGCAATTAATGAACTCTCACTTGTCAGGAGGGGAATATTCTAGTGTTATTGCCAGTCAGTGTCAGGCAAAGTAATGGTGGCAGTAGTCTTTTGAAATAGTATTTTTAGAAAGCTTTCAGGTCCCTTTGTGGTTTAGTTCCTCCATTTTTATCTGCAGCATGTCCAGGCTATGTTGAAAGGTGTTTTTAAAGCCATCTAAAAATGTTCCCAAGGAAAAAAACCTCTTTCACTACTGCTTCATCTCAGAAGAGTTGCAGGCTCCTGGTGTGGTGACGGACCCAGTTTGTGCAGTCTTGGAAGGCTGGCGAGGAAAAGTGCTGCAGAGAGCTGAGCTCTGTGGAAGTGGCATCCCTAGAACTTGAGATTGAGAATACTTCTGTTAGTTAAATCATTAATGTTAGACACTGAATCATCATTATTTCCCTCCACTGTTTCTTTCCCCATAGATCTGGGGTGGTTCTGACAAACATGTCAAACACTGTACTCTTACCAGATCTGAGACACTGTGAGTGGTAATGGTATCATAACAGGGAGAAGCCCTTTTAAAATATTTTCCAGGTAAGAGTAGAGGGTATTTGATTTTTAACCTATTATTCCACATAAACAGACATGGGGATCTGAATAGGCAACTGGAGAAATTTACTCTTTTCCCTAATTTGCTGGGATTTTTCTCAAGCTCTTCTTCAAACCCTGTTTTTTCTCCACATTTTTTTTTTCAAGTCCCATGTCTTTTTACTAAACAGAGTAAAAGCCTGGTTTGATTAGGGTTCCAGTGAAAAGAACCCTCTTTGCAGAGGACTGAGGAACAGATGGTGTGAACACCTAGGATTACTGGGTTTTTGCAAAGGCAGAAATAGCTGGTTAGAGCTGAGTAGTGATGCTTCCCTTAATTCAATCGAATTCCCTGAGGAAGTGCTCTAGGGTGACACATCCATGGCCCCAGGGGATGCATTTGCTCCTTTCCTTGTTCTAAAGACTTGATTGATTTTACTAGAATATAAATAGATCCAATGAGGCATAAGAATGAATAGTTCTTAAATTTGGCCACTTAAACTGAGATTAAATGTTCTTGCTTTAAAATGAAATTAAGCCAGAGTGCCAAAATACACTGGCCATTTGGATAATCTCGAAATAAGAGATGTTGTCTGATTGGCAAAGGAAGAATGATCTATGGGAATAACAGGAGAATTTATCATCCAATAGTTTGAGAACCCTGTGTAAACTAGCAAACTCCCTGTAAATTAATTGCAGATAAGGTGATTTTCCTTTCTTTTTAGAATGTAGCCTATGATTTGTACTCAATGTACAAATCTTGTTACTTGCCCTCTATATGTATTGAATACTATTGAATGTATGTATATCTATTTGTATGGCATACATATAGATACATGAATATTATACATGAACGCTATAGGAATATATATAGATACACAAACATCTGTGTATATATTTAGTACAAACACATCTCTATAATTGAATAAATGGAGGTGCCACTTCACAGTTATTTAGGGATTGAGATGTATTGCGAAGAAGAGAAACTTAACTGAGTGGTGTTTTAATGGAGTAAATTTTGTTCCTCTCAGAATCAAGTGCCTCCACAGAGCCCTTGCTGGTCTGGCAGGCAGGTTCCAGTAGAGAAGTGTCCTTCAAAGCATGGCACTGGCTTTCTGCAGCATGTGGGGGACAGGCACAGGTTGCACCCAAAGGCAGTTGGCAATTCAGTGCCGTCTGTAAAATCATCCACATCATAGCCCATCCCACAGGTGAGGGTGGCTGAGTACATGGGCACCTGGTCTAGTGGAAGTTGTCCCTGCTCATGGCAGGGGGCTGGAACAAGATGAGCTTTAAGGTCCCTTTCAACTCAGACCATTCTGTGATTCTGTGATCTGATTTTATGAAATAAAGTGTGCTCAAAAGCAAAGAGTTGAGGAGCTGAAAGCAAACTCTTTTCTCTTCCCCCACCTCCTTGTAGATTGTTGGTTGGTGGGGGTTTTTTGTTTGTTTTGGTTTTTTTGGGGGGTTGTTTGGGTTTTTTTGTTTGTTTGTTTCTTTTCAGTGTTTAATATATTTGAGGCAGAATGTCCATGTTGAAACTGTTTTGTGTCATTCTGTTTCTCCTCAGATAGCCAGCACCAGCTCAGTGGAATCAATGCCAGGAGCAGATGGTAGTGGTGCATTAGGAGGGGTGAGTAATTTGAAGCTAATACTGCAGTCAGAGCAGTATTGGGAGGTGGGTTACATTTGTTTTGTAGCAGGAAAAAATAATCATACTTCAATGTAGGTTTTACAGGGTTTATATCCTGCTGTCTGTGGCCTCAGCTGTGCTGTCATTAGTTTCCTGGTTAAGTTATACCCATAGCTACTTGCCATTTGCAGCATCAGGGAATTTGAATCCGGCTTATATGTGTCACAAAACCCAGGAAATAAACTTTCCAACCACATCACTGGGTTAGAAAGCCGACATTACTTTGTTAACAGTGCTGGATGTGTGGTGGTTTCTCCTCAAAGCATGCAGAGACTTCCTAAAGCAAGAGAACTTGTTTGGCAGTGGATAAATGCTGCACACACATCAGAGTTGGTTCCTTCAGTTTCTACCACTGAGTTTGGAGAGGGGGATGTTTGTGTGGGCTTTTTTTCATTGTTTGTTTTTTGTGGGAGTTTTTGGTGGGTTTTTTTGTTTGGTTGGTTGGTTTTGTGTACATGTAGTTTACTTTGTGATAGGGAGCTAATCTACACTGATTGTTTGAAGGGAGAAGGGCAAAATGATACCAGGAAACCTGTCTGATTAACGCTGTTACGTTGTGTAACTCGGGATTTCATCTCCAGAACCAAATTTTGAGTAGCACATGTTCCACAGTCTGCTTTCCATGTTCCTGCTAGTGCAGGAGGAAGGGATGATAGTACTTTAGTATGTCTCTGACCTGTAAAACATTGACTGCCATGAAAGCAAAATATACTTTCAAAGGTATTATTCATTTTGCTCAGTAAAACGGCTATGGCTGCTGCTGAGTCAAACCTAAGGGTGTGAGTCCTTAATAAGGTCTATTTTTTATCATTCTAATCTCTCTCTTCTAGATTAAAAGATTTTCAGGAAATGCCTAGGGTCAGTTGAATTTACTAAAAATCAGCCTCAACAAGAACAACCAGCAAAAATACCCTCACCTGTAGCAGGAAGACTCGTGTTATTGGATGTTATGTATTAGCATAACAATTTTAGTAACAAAGGAGCCATTTAGCAGCTCCTCCAGACCTCTGGCCAAGCTTGGAACCTTCTGGTAGAGTGCACAGTGTCAATGCAAAGCTGTTAAACAAGCCAGCAACCTGACCTATACAAAAAACAAGTTGTAAGTGTTCGTGGTTAGTGTGATCCATGCTGGTTATTTTTTGTTCTCACTTCATGTTTTCCCTTAACAATTTTTCTTTTATTTATAATCAGTTTTGTATTAGCATTTTGTGCCTTGAATTACAGATGCTGTATTTGGTAAGCTACTTAAAAAAAAAAGTTTTATAGCATTAAAAAAACCCAAACCCACATAAAAATTTTGGTTGGTCTTAAGTATCTTTGGGAAATGTAAATTTTATTTGTAATTAAATAAAAACTTATATCTTTTTAGTTGATTATGAATAGTTGTGTCAGTGATTTGCATAGAATATCTTGATAAGTAATTTTCCTTAAATCATGAATTGAAATAAAAATTTAATTCCTGACATAGACATAAAAATAGAGTTGATCGTAATGGCAAAGTTAAAAATGTCCAAAATTCTGTAGTATTGATTTTGGGCCCTAACTTTGCTCAAAATGGATAATTTCAATGAAAATAATGAAAAAAAGTTAGTTGCAGGTTCAGAAAATATGTATTTTTATTTCTGACATCCCTTTAGTAACAGCTCGGTGAGAGCACAAGCAATAAATCGTGTGCTCAACAGCTTCACATGCAAACCACTTGGTGGTAGTGGTGGCCACAAACAGGGAGCACCTTCCTGCGCCTCCCCAGCCTGCTTGGGAGGCTTATGGGATTCTCAGTGTCCACCTTTTTCACGACCAGACTGTGGAATCCTGCTGCAGGAAGGATCATCTGCTTGTCTACAGCATCATGGTACCTCTTGGCTGAATTGTCTTGCTGCTCTGCACTGATAGTGCAGGTTATGCTCAGACTTCTGTGTGCAGGAGGAAATAGGAGCCTGTGGAAAATGTCTTACACATACTCTTGCATGTATGATGTTGGCATGTAGAGAAACAAACGAAAAGATTACAAAGTACAAAATCTGCTATATAATTTAAAATTATTTTTCATTTATACTAAGTATTTCCAGAAGCACTTGCTGATGTTCTACCTCATTGTGAGTTACTCAAAGTAGTTTATAAATGGAAAATACACCAGTAAGAGCATGAGAAGGAAAAGAGTTTAAACTGCTTCGTAGCTCATGTGTTTGCTCATGTAAGAGTCTCATCAGACTGTATTTATGAGTTACATGATCAGCACTGGGGCTGAATTTCTACCTGTTGGCCCAGACAGGTAGCTGGCACAGAGCAGCTGTGGCTGCCCCTGGATCTCTGGCAGTGTCCCAGGTCAGGCTGGACAGGGCTTGGAGCAGCCTGGGACAGTGGAAGGTGTCCCTACCATGGCAGGGTGGGAACTGGATGGGCTTTAAGGTCCCTCCACTCCAAACCATTCTGGGGCTGCACGACTCTCCAACTATATAGCAAGTAATAAATAATGGTAGCAGCAGTGTCCTAAGCCCACTGGTTTTCTTGCTGTTCCTGCCAGCTTTTTGGTGATTCTTCCTTGCATTTCAGAAGCAAATGGAGGCAGCATGGTTCACTAAGCTCAGATGTCTGCGCCCCTAAGAAGGCCAGCCACAGGCCTTCACCTTGCAGTCACATGAGTTGTATCTCTTGCTGGGATATATGCTATTTTTCCACCAAAATTTTAAAATTTTACCTTGAAAGAGCAAGAGGTGAGTGCTGGAAGGGAGGATTTTCTTGAGATGCCCACCTTGGCCATTCCTCCACCTCCTCACTGACAGATAGGGAGAGGAGACTGCTCTGTGGCCGTGAGGAGATGAGTGGGCAGAGAGGGGCTGAGACCACCTGATGTCCCCCCAAGGCCACAGATGGTTAAGCCAGCCCTCCAGCTGAGGCAAGCAGCAGAGTCATACAAATTCTTTCCTAAAATGGTGTGAACCCCAAAGAGAATCTTTGTCAGTAGAACTCTTATGAACAACTTTGCCCTTTTTTTATTACTAGTTTTTAATCACATACTTGTGCTTTTAATTTCAGGGTGATTCCTCTAGGAAATCTTCCAAGTCCAAGCGAGACAAAGAGAAACAGTCTTGTAAGAGCTGCAGTGAGAGCTTTAACTCCATCACCAAGAGGCGGCACCACTGTAAGCAATGTGGGGCAGTAAGTATCCCAGCACCATCAGCTCCTGAGTTTCTTCTGCTGAGACCTTGGAAGACAATTTTTTATTTTTTCAGTGCAGGCACTAAAACACATTCTGGTTCATGGCAAGTCATTGACAGAGCAGGTTTTTGCACTTGCTTTACTCTCTGGGTATCACGAGTGAAAAGAGTAAACTGGTGCAAGGGTCCCAGTTTGTGCTGGTTTAAAGGCAAGTTCAGTGCCTCAGTGGATAGAAAGAAAGGTGGTGCTTTTCCTGGAGGTGGCTGTCTATCTGGGGAGGGGGTTGTAGTTTGTTGGCAGTAGCTATGGCCTTAAGACAGCCTCACTTCACCCAGACAGCAGCTCTTCTAAAGTGAACAGGTGAACATGCAATATTAAAGATGTTATTAAGCTATTAGAGAGCATCCAAAAGAGGGCAACAAAGATGGCAAAGTGAAGCCATGTGAGCAGCTGAGGGCACTACATCTTTTCAGCCTGGAGGAGAGGAGACTGAGGAGAGACTCACTGGGGTCAACAATTTCCTCTGAGGGAAAAAGGAGAGGCAGACTCTCTCTTTCTGTGATCTCTTTCTAGGACCCGAGGGACTGGTCTGAAGTTATGTCAGGGGAGGTTTAGGTTGCATATTAGATAGAGGTTCTTCCCCCCAGAGAGTGGTCAGGCACTGGAACAGGGTCCCCAGAGAAGCAGACCCAGCACCAAACCTGCCAGAGGTCCAGGATAGTTTGGACAACACTCTCAGGCACAAGGTGTGACTCTTGGGGATGCCCTGTGCAGAACTAGGAGCTGGACTTGGTGATCCTTGTGGATCCCTTCCCACTCGGCATACTCTGTGATTCTGCATTTCTTTCCCTAAAGAAAGGTGCAAAAGTGGTTTCTTCCTGCTTGAAAATCCAAAGAAAATCTGCCTCAGAAAGGCAAGGCTGGCTTACTGAAGGCCTTTAGCCACCTCCCGTAAAGCCATGTATCAACAGCTGAATTCCGGTTTTTTTCTGTAAATCATAATCATGGCCAAGATGAGATGGATTTCTGCCATATAACTTGAAATGTCATTCAGTGTTCATAGTGTAACTAAAAGTAATGTTATTTAAACAACATTAGTCATTTGAAGTAGAGATAAATTTTCAGCTGCAGAAAGGTCTAAATGTATAGTTAAGATATTTAAAGAAACCTCAGTCTCAGCAATTTAAATTAAATTGCTGTGGAGGAGGCATTTTTATCCTAGAGTTGGGATTTTCAACCTTCTGCGATTGTTTTTATTAATAATTGCTTAAACCGTGAAATACATTTCTGGGGGTTAAAATATCCCATTGCAAAGTCAGTGTTACTAAAGAAATGAAATAATGACTTTCCCCCAGGAACAGAGAGATAACCAGAATTGCATCATTAATAATTTATTGTTAAACCACTGTTTGTTGTGCAGTGCCTTGTGGTGTGGCAATAGCATTCGAATTAAAGAAGTTAATTTGTCTCAAAGAAAGATTATCATGTTGCTAAAAATGCTGTCTTGCTTTTTCTTGGGTAACACTTCCTGAATTAAGGCAGTCCTCTTCATACAGTAATTAAAGTCTTACAGCGAACCATGTAAGAACATATACGTGTGCTGTGAGTTTGTGGTTATTACTGTACAGAAATGCAGAATATGTGTCCATCAGGCTGACACCTTGGGGACAGATTCTCTCCCCAGAGCAGGTGTATTAGAGACAAATTTTTACCATGAAAACTGGTTCTGGAGCTGCAGATCCAGCATTGTTTCCAAGCACTGGCTCCTTGGCCCCGATGTGCCACTGCATGCTCTTGCAACTGAGGCAGACAAATAATTTTTAAGGGATAATATATTCAACTGTGTTCTTAAAATAGCTGGTGCTTTTTGGATTCCTCAGTTCTCCAGGATGTCCTTGATTGATGAGGAATGTCAGCCACTTTCAGTCTGAAAATCAGTCCTTCTTGGACCATTAAAAAGCGCTAATTGCTTCATCAACTTAAGCTTTTTTTGACTTATAAAAGCTTATAAGAAAAGACAAGAAAAACAAACTTGCATGATGTCAGTCATATAGTATTCCCCCAAAGACATAAGTTTTCTTTAATTTGGTATTTTGGTGTATGGCATGGGATCACAAACACGCTAATTGTTAACGGAGGTAGATATAGTAAATATTATATTGGTCTCTATCTTGTGTTTACATTAGCTTCCATAGAATTTTGCTTTACTAACAACCATCCTGCAAGTCAATTTCTTTGATAAAGGGTTGTGTTTTAAACATGGCTAATTAAACATCATCTGTCTGTTACAGGTGATCTGTGCAAAATGCTCGGAGTTTAAACCACTTGCAGATAACAGCCGCCACAATCGAGTGTGTAAGGAGTGTTTCCAGCAGCTCCCAGCAAGCCCCTGCAGCCCTGGGGTGGAAGCAGTGGGGGAACAGAAGAAAAGACTAGCTGCAGAGGTACAATCTTTGGCTAAGAAGCTTTGTGAGGCTTTCTCCTTTTTTTAGTGTATTTATTAAAAACTAATCAAATTGGTTTTCTCTTCTACCCCACCATGGTATTTAATCCTCTGACCTATAACTCCCATTGAACACACCTGCAGCCTGGATGCTGTTTGTAGATGGTGAGCATTCATCAGAGGATGCTGGTCACACAGGGATGCAAACAGGTTTGGCAGCTAAGCTTCAGCTTCCAAACTTACAAAAAAGAAGGAAAACCCTCTTACTTCTGTTTTATTATGGTATATTTGCAATCTTGAGCTGTGCACAGTAACTTTTAAAAAAACGAGATCTGTTTTTTTTCACTTTTGATTCCATGTAGCAACTCTGTTGCTTGGGGGCTTTGTCAGCTATAATTATACCCAAACACATCCAAGATCTCAGCAATGGAATGGGGTAAGGCTGAAGGTCCACCGTGCCCTGCCCTGGACTGGCAGGTCTGCAGAGTGCAGAGAAAGTTCTGGATCTGGAACCTGACCCCATCAAAACCTTCAGATATGGTATCAGATATCCCCTCTGTGGGCACGGGTTGGAATGAGATGGTCGTTACAGTCCTTTCTGACCCAAACCCTTCTGTGGTTTTGTGATATATGCTCCATGCCTACAGATGATGAGCTCTTCATGGGTGCCAATACAGTCTATGGTACCTCATGACAAACTTTGCAGCACTGTTTGAGTAGGAAAAGTTTTAGATGCAATCTAAATCTCTGCATCTACAGAGGGAAGAGAGAGCCCTGTTGTTCTGAGAGGCAGACGAGTGAAATGGAACCCATGGCTTTACTTCAGAAAGCAGATCATGGCAAAAAGCTGTAAAAACCCAGGAAAAGTGTCGTTTTTCTCTCCTCTACTCAGGCT